>CM038144.1:136254307-136644207 GCA_021437245.1 Aegilops speltoides
CTATTGGGGGAGTAGTGAATCATTCTCTTTTTGAAGATCTTCATGAGACGCTCTCAATTTCTCAAGATTCTGCTTCCTATGAAGATAATTGTAGGAAAGCTTCTCATGAGAGGCTGAGAGAGTTTCATGACGACTTTCAAGTTCTTCATACTTAACACGAAGAATTTTAATATCTTCGATTAAGGACTGAGTTCGATTCATTTCCGGGTCCAACATGTCATCGCTTTTGTTTAGCAGCTTTTGAATATTTTCCATAGCAGTTTGTTGCACAATTGCAATTTTAGCAAGTGCCTTATAGCTAGGTTTTGATTCACATTCAGAGTCATCTTCACTAGAGGTTTGGAAATAGTGATCGCGTGAAGTTACCTTGGCACCACGTGCCATGAAGCAGTAGGTTGGAGCAGAGTCGTCATCATCATCATCATCAGCTTTTGCTTCAACGTTGCAACCATTGTCTTCAATGTTGAAGATTGACTTGGCGACAAATGCTGATGCCAGAGCCAGGCTTGCTACGCCTGAATCAGACTCCTCCTGAGACTCCACCTCTGCCTCCTCATAGGAAGACTCCTCCTCTGAATCCATTTCCTTGCGAATAAATGCACGAGCCTTGCTTGATGAGGTCTTCTTGTGAGATGAAGACTTTGACGAAGACTTTGAAGAAGATTTGGAGATTTCTTCTTGTTGTTGTCATCGGAATCATATTCCTTGATCTTCTTCTTCTTCTTTGATTCCTTATCCCACTGAGGACACTCGGAGATGTAGTGGCCTGTCTTCTTGCATTTGTGGCAATTTCTCTTCTTGTAGTCATGTGATGAAGCCTCGTCGTTCTTTGATCTAGATCTTGCAGACTTGCTGAATCGATTCTTCTTGAAGAACTTCTGGAACTTCCTCACGAGCATTGCAAGCTCTTTGCCAAGCTCTTCAGGATCACCAGAGCGACAGTCAGATTGTTCTTTAGATGAGGAAATACCTTTAGCCTTCAAAGCACCGGTTTGGCCATAGTTGGGTCCATAGATATCACGCTTCTCAGATAGCTGGAACTCATGTGTGTTGAGCCTCTCAAGTATGTCAGACGGATCGAGATCTTTGAAGTTAGGACGTTCTTGAATCATCAGGGCGAAGGTGTCAAACAAGCTATCAAGTGATCTCAGAAGCTTCTTCACGATCTCATGCTTGGTGATCTTAGTGGCGCCGAGAGCATGAAGCTCATTGGTGATATCAGTCAAGCGATCAAACTTGAGCTGGACATTTTCATTGTCATTTATCTTGAAGCGGCTGAAGAAATTGTGAAGAACATCGATTCTTGAGTCTCTCTGAGTTGAGACGCCTTCATTGACCTTGGACAGCCAGTCCCAGACCAGCTTTGCAGTTTCCAGTGCACTCACACGGCCATACTGCCCTTTGGTCAGATTACCACAGATGATGTTCTTGGCGGTTGAGTCCAATTGAGCAAATCTCTTGACATCAGTAGTGGTGACGCCTTCACCGACTTTGGGAACGCTAGTCTTGACGACATACTAGAGATCAATATCAATGGCTTCAAGATGCATGCACATCTTGTTCTTCCAGTAGGAGTAGTCAATGCCATCAAAGATTGGGCATGCAGCGGAGACCTTGATTATCCCTGCAGTCGACATAGCTAAAACTCTAGGTGGTTAAACCAAAGCACACAGAACAAGTGAGTACCTTGCTCTGATACCAACTGAAAGTGCTAGTTATCGACTACAGGGGGGAGGGGTGAATAGGGGATTTTTATGAAAGTCTTCAATACACGGTGGCTTTGAAGACAAACAGGTAAACTGAGCCTATATAGTAAGTAGCGGAATAAAGACTACACTAGGCAAGTATTAGTCAAGCATACAATACAGTGAAAGCACGAACACTAACTGCAACTAGGTAGACAGGATTAGAATGGAAGATAATATGAAGCTAAACAAATATAAGTCTTCACACGATGAAGTCAAATGTATCAGGCAGGCAAGCAATGCCTTCACAAAGACAAACTGTAAAGTAAGGAGAGTAGAGGATAGAACCAGCTGCTTGGTGGAGACAAGGATTTGGTAGACCAGTTCCGTTGCTGTGACGACTGTACGTATGGTTAGGGAGGCTGAGATTGAACTCAGAAGACTGTATCTTCACCTTATTCCTCTTGAGCTAAGGACACCCAGTCCTTGTCCAATCACTCTGTTAAGTCTTCGAGGTAGACTTCCGAACCTTCATAGACTTCGTTCACCGGCAATCCACAATGACTCTTGTATGCTCAGAACGCGACGCCTAACCGGCTGGAGGATTCACAGTCCTCAAGTGTAACAAGTCTTTAGGTCACGCGGACACAAAGACTTCAGTGATGCCTAACACTCTTCGGCTTTGGATGTTTTGGGCTTTGTCCTCGCAAGAATCTCTCTCTCAAATGCTTCGGAGGTAGGTTGCTCTCAAACGACAAAAGCCGTGCACTAACTCTAAGCAGCCACCAATTTATGGTGTAGGGGGTGGGCTATTTATAGCCAGGAGGCAACCCGACCTTATGTCCGAAATGACCCCGGGTCACTAAGGAACTGACACGTGTCCAACGTCAGATTTCAAACACACGCGGCAGCTTGACTTCGGCTACAAGCAAAGTTGATTCATCCAACTCTTGATAAGATTTGCTCTCATTGTATTCGATCAAATACATAGGATTTGGTTGAGCATCAATTTAGTCACTCTAACTTTGTTCACTTGGACCCCACTTAACAGTAGGTGGTTCCTATGACACAACAAAGAAGAAAGGAAACTACGAAACAACTATGTCTTCGCACTCCATAGTCTTCAAGTGAATATCTTCACGTGTCATAATCTTCGTCGAGACTATCTTCACGAACCACCATTGTCTTCAATGTCTTCACACATTTTTAGGGGTCATCTCTGGTAGGTAAACCGAATCAATGAGGGAAACTACCTGTTTTATCTTGCAATTCTCACAAACACGTTAGTCCCTCAACCACGTTTGTCGTCAATACTCCAAAACCAACTAGGGGTGGCACTAGATGCACTTACACTACCATTGTTGTATCGGCAACCATCGGTGGATGAGAACCTCGCCATTTGGTCGCCTCACTATAGTGAGTAGAAAAACAGTTCTCTTGATCCCCTGCTCTTAGTGTTGATGTTTTCATCAAGAAAACCGACAGGTTGGACCTCTACTATGTCTTTTTAATATCATTGCAAAAAGGATTTCTTACATAGAACCCTTGATGCCTTAGGAGGCAAAAGGGATTGTCGGTGTACTAAGGTAGGGGTACCTCAGTACCCCAACTTGTGCACGGGCAGCCCCCAGCTCCCCGCAGCTAGATCCATCAAATGCTTGCCGGAGACCATCTCCGCTCCGCACCAAGCCGTTCAAGAACAAAGTATATAAGATAGAAGCTCAAGACCCGGCAAGAGGAGCTTGCCGGAAGGCCATTCCTGTGCTCAAGGCTACATTACTCCTGCAGATCCCGGCGAGAGGAGCTCGTCGGGAGGACTAGAAGATCATGTGGCGAAGACACGCCTCGGCGCAAGCCCGCGAGGACCCGGGAGCGGCAAGTCACAGAGCCCGACAAGCCCCGGGTCCGCAAGATCAAGGCCCGGCAAGGTGCTTGCCGGGAGAGCTATGCTACGTGCCCGCCTCCAGCTCATCTGCCCACGCGTCGCCTCCAGCCTTCTCCAGAGACGCGTGGCGGGTGGCCGTGCTGCATGAGGAATGCGGTGGCACTCCACGGTGGTGGCTTCGCCGCCGTGGCGAAAGAAGACGCGATGGCGGGAGCTTTTGGGGCGACGGCGACGGGCATTTAATGCCCTTGTCCCCTCTGTCAAAAGTAGGTAGAAAGCATCGTAGCTGCACTGCTTCCCGACTGCTCCAACTACCACCTCTTTTACGTTTTACCCCTCTACCTCACGCTGACACTGCCGGTGACCCTTGCCCTATAAAAGGAGGCCCATGCACAACGTAGAGGAGGTTCCACGACTAGCCACTCTCGCGTGAAGGCTCGAGCCCCCTGGCAACTCTAGCGCCGGGATTCGCCGCTTTCACACCACTCCACCGTTTAGCCGCATTCTTGAGCAAGATCTAATACAACACAATGCAGCAAGAGGGTTTTACGCGACCATCGCGTCCGGCTGGGTAAAATCCCGCGTGCATCGCCTCGATCTGCTCTCCGCGCAACCTCCGCCCCGTACCGAACACACGAAGGGGCCCCGGCCCCATAGGTGTCCGCGCCACCCATCGGCCGCGACAGGGATCGTCCTGATTAAGAAGACAACAGAAGACCGAGTCAATGCCAACTAGGAGGAACCACCTTCACCCCATCAGTTCATCAGGCGAGAAGATTCTTCAGGCTCCACCCGGATCATTTCATCGAACAACTACAAGAGACGTAGTGACACCTGAGGAAAACCTAGAAGACTGCATGAGGCATGGAACAAAGCACGACTACTGATTCCGAGAACCCCTAGGGTAGGATGACTCATGTAACTCCTATGCACAGTCGAGTCAGTATGATGGTTGGAATAGGACTATGATTGTGTGTTGCTTGTTTTTATTTGTTTGTACTTTGATATAAGTCGCACTTTTGATCTAGGCAACAAGTGTGACTATATCACCTACCTTATCCTAATGCTAGTGTTTGGCCCTTTTGGCATTTGTTTGTTTGCACTTGCACTATAGACCCCCCCTTAGGCATTCCCCTCTATGCTACTTTTCCCTCTCATCTCTCTCATCAACTGAAGACCAGAAAGACAAGATGCACCAAGGATTCCACCTCGGCAACCAACTAGCACTGAAGGCTTTTGCTATAGCCACCTCAACCAAGTGCAACCCCATAGACTTATGTTTACCCCTCAAGATTAGAAACCCATCCATAGATCCTTCGAGACTTCACGAGTTAACCCAGATCAAGACCTTAACCGTGAGCTTAACCTATGAAATTGCAAGAGAATAAGTTAAGCTTCAGTAACCTTTTCTCATCACTTGGTTCATTATACAACTAGTGGGCATAGTGAACGAGCACATTATCATCATAAGATAGCACCAGAACTCACGATGCCATAGGGAAGACCAATTTGGGGATATATGAACAGCGGACATATGACTTGATGAGACTATAATAGTAACCTTCAAGAAATATCTGAGACCCTTTGGAGGATCATGAGGCTTTCATGTTGGTAGATGAATTTAGTGGGATCATGGTAATAGAGTAGCGTAGTTTTCATCACCCTGGAGTAAATTGAATTTAGTAGGGTAATTATGATTGCAAGATGAAATTTCTTGGAGGTGTAAGGATCTGACTTAACCAGGGGTTATTGATAGTAAAGTGGTAATGTTATGAAAATGATTTGGAGGAACAGTAGGAATTCTCGAAGGACATGAGATTTTGATTAAATAGGTGATCCTTGGGGAGTATAGATTCTAAGTAAGTCTACATGGTTCGGAGTAAATTGGATTTTGACTAATGATCTCGATCATGATACCATGTTTCTTGGCAGACGATAAACTAGGAGATTCAATTAATTGTCGGAGTTGATTTTAGGATCTATATAATCTTGACGTTGGAGGTTACTTGACCCTAATAATGTAAATGGGTGGACTTACTATAGTAAAGATAGCCCATTCAAGTATTTGGGGATTGTAGGACATTAGAAGGTCGTGTGGAACACCATAGATTTTGGATTTGTAGAATTGATGAATCATGTAGTGATTGATGGAATTAATGGGACGTTGGAGTTGCTTAATAGGAAAGGAAACAAGATCTTGGATTGGTATACGATGTGTTTCCTTAGGATAGAGATGCACTATCATGGACCTTGGAAGGATAAGCTGAGTACTTGGATTGTGATGTTTAATTCAAGCTTAGCAGCTTGTATGTTCTACCCATGGATTTTTGCATAGCTATGAGTTTGGGGATAGTTGACATGTATGATTTTGTTAGACCTGCTCTCGGGAGCAATGAGGTTACGAATAGCATGAGTGGTGTCGGGTGGTAGGTGCAACATATGCCAAAGGATGGCTAATCATTGTGGGAGCTAATAAGACATCGCTGGTGCCTGGAAACGGGATGAGGCGAAGACATGCGCGCTGGCGAATCCTACCTAGGTTTAGGGCTCTCCTAGGAAATAACACCCCGAGTCCTGCTCTGCGGGGTCTCCGCATGATCACTAAATCAACAACTAGCTACAAGTTGCTCCTTGAGCTATTCGGCTAGAGGAGGAAGAAGGGCAAGGCTAGATCTACTCCTCTCTCTCTCTCTCTCTGTGTGTGTGTGTATAACACTAAGAGATCAACCCTTTGCATGGGTGCCCTGGGGGTTTATATAGGCCTACCCCCAGGGGTACAATGGTAAACCGGCCAGGTATGGACCCAAGCCGTCAGTGTCTATGGCCGCCGGCTTCTCCGCCGGCCGCTGGGGCCCGCCGACTTGTGGGTCCCGCCGGCTGCCGGGTTCTAGGCCGACAGGCTGGGCCCACCGCCTGTAGGCCCTATCGGCTTCTTATTACTATAGACTTGCCCCTGATGACGATGGCTTGGTCGGGGCGGGCGTGTGTAGGACCTTGAGAAGAGGTGTCTAGGAGGGGGGGTCATTAGACACTAAGTACCAAAGTTGTAGTTTTTAAGATTCTTTAAGTTTGAGTGGAATTTAGGCACAATTTCAACATTCACAATACATATCAAGCAAGCATGCAAAGAGTATATGAGTAGTGGAAAGTAGAGCATGCAATTTGCAAGAATGTAAAGGGAAGGGTTTGGAGGAATCAAACGCAATTGGAGACACGGATGTTTTTGGCGTGGTTCCGATAGGTGGTGCTATCGTACATCCACGTTGATGGAGACTTCAACCCACGAAAGGTAACGGCTGCGCGAGTCCACGGAGGGCTCCACCCATGAAGGGTCCACGAAGAAGCAACCTTGTCTATCCCACCATGGCCGTCGCCCACGAGGACTTGCCTCACTAGCAATAGATCTTCACGAAGTAGGCGATCTCCTTGCCCTTACAAACTCCTTGGTTCAACTCCACAATCTTGTCGGAGGCTCCCAAGTGACACCTAGCCAATCTAGGAGACACCACTCTCCAAGAAGTAACAAATGGTGCGTTGATGATGAACTCCTTGCTCTTGTGCTTCAAATGATAGTCTCCCCAACACTGAACTCTCTCTCATAGGTTTTGGATCTGGTGGAAAGAAGATTTGAGTGGAAAGCAACTTGGGGAAGGCTAGAGATCAAGATTCATATGGTAAGAATGGAATATCTTGGCCTCAACACATGAGTAGGTAGTTCTCTCTCAGAAAATGTATGCTGGAAGTGTAGGTTCAGTCTGATGGCTCTCTCTCCGAATGTAGAGGAGGTGGAGGGGTATCTATAGCCTCCACACAAAATCTAACCATTACACACAATCTACCAAACACGGTGGGACCGAATCGTTAAACTCGGTCAGACCGATTCAGCAAATAATGTGACCGTTAGGGTTTTCGGTGGGATCGAAATGCAACTCGGTGAGACCGATATGATTAGAGTTAGGGCATAACGTAATATTGGTAAGACCGATTACACAAACTCAGTGAGACTGATTTTGGTAAAAAGCTTTCCAGAGAGTTGGTCAGGCAAACTCGGTGCGACCGATTACTCAACCTCGGTGGGACCGATTTTGGTAATAAGTTATCCAGAGAGTTTGCATTGTAATCTCGGTAGTACCGATTGCTCAAACTCGGTGAGACCGATTTTGATAATGGACATTCACTGAGAGATTACAATCCCATCTCGGTGAGACCGAGATCCCTATCGGTAAGACCGATTTGCTTAGGGTTTGTGGCAGTGGCTAAGACATATGGGATCGGTGGCGCCGGATAGGAAGAATCGGTGTGACCGATTTTGGCTTTGGGTTTAGGTCATTTGTTGATGTGGGAAAGTAGCTAAGTGTTTTGGAGCATATCACTAAGCACATGAAGCAAGAGGCTCATTAAGCAACACCTCATCCCACCTTGATAGTATTGGCTTTTCCTATAGACTCAATGTGATCTTGGACCACTAAAATATAAAATGAAGAGTCTTGAGCTTGAAGCTTGGGCCAATTCTTTGTCCTTAGCATCTTGAAGGAGTTCCCATACCCTTTAGTCCATGCCAGTCCAATGTTGAACTTATCTGAAACATGCTAGACAAAAGTGTTAGTCCAACAAGAGATATGTTGACATTAATTACCAAAACCACGTAGGGAGCACTTGTGCTTTCAATCGCCCCCTTTTTGGTAATTGATGACAACATACATCAAAGCTTTAGATAAAGATATGAGGAATAGCAAGTAAAGCTTTGGAAGGACATGTAACTAACATAGGTTCCCCCTACATGTATGCAATCATGTAAATATGGAATATAGAGGCATATGAGAGCATAACCATGATAGTGTAGGCAATGTGTTACATGTATCTTGGCCATATGCATCAGAGCAAAGAATGTTACACAAAATACCTTCATGCTCATGAGTCCTTCTTGCAAACAATATGTACATCAACAAGAATTCCTCATACACATGATTGTGATGCATATACTTACCTTGCAGTCTTGAGTTGGCTTGGGGTGGGATGAACCTGCGTAAACAAGGTTAGATGACACAGATACATCTACTAGCCAGAGCAAACAGAAGAAACCACAAGAATACCAAGACAGGGATGACATGTAGAGAGTGAGTACTAAGTACCACATTGGATTAGACATGTCCCCAAGAGTAAATATATGCAATGAATTTAAATGATTTCTTTCCCTTAGATGTCTTGCTCCCCCTGAATCTAGCATGGGATACTGGAAGAAGATAGGGAATAGAAAATCAGAGCTGAAAAATAAAAGCTGAAAGATATGAATGATGAACAGAGCTAATGTATGCTAATGCAAATAAGCACAACAGATCAAATGAACATGTCTTTCCCCTCAAGAAGACATGTGGGCATCTCTCCTCTTGAACACTAAGCATCTGGGATCCTTGAGAAATACTTTCTACTTTTAGTATTCTCTCCCCCTGGTGATCTCTCTGTTCCTTTTGAGGGTCTCTCCCCCTTAGAAGATCTCTCGCCCCCTTAAGGATCTCTTTCTAAAAGATAAGATTTGATGTTCTCTCTCTCCAAATGATAAGCTTTGATGTTCTCTCTCTCCCCCTTTGACATCAATTTCCAAGAAGGGTCTTCTGGAATCTGTCTAATGGGTTTGGTCCTTGAGATACATCACAAAGCAATGATAAAAATGTGATGCTTGTAGAGGACCAGATTCATTGAGTGAAGCTGGATCAAAAGACACATAGAATATGTGGCAAACTGTTTTCTTGATGTGAAATCGGTGGCACCGAGTTGTCTGCTTCGGTTGTACCGAAAGGATTCGGTTGGACCAAAAATAAAAAGTCGGTGAAACCGAGTTCATCTCAGAGAAAACACTTGTCACCTCAGCTCACTTAGACTGGTAAGATCTCACAAAGATTTGCAAGGAATTTAGAAAGATGTGCAATGAATTGGAATGCAGAAAAAAATGCAGAGCAAACAGAAAGAAATCTAGATGAAGATTTTTTTTGAAAGGGGAAACAAATATGCATGAGACAAATGCAAAAACACAGAAAAGAACACAAGAGAACTTCATCCAGAGATGGTCGGTGACAAAGTCACCTATGTTAGAGTATATTGACTTAGGAGTCAAGTGAGAGCACTTGATCATAGGTCATACTCATTGTTTAAGCTCAAAATGGGGTTGCCATTTTTCGTTTAAGCATCTTGATGTATTCACATCTTGTCGAGTTGCTTTAGCTCATGACTTGGAGTAAAGCTTCTCTAAGATGGGATAACATACCTTGGTTGGTGGTGTTGTCCATGTAGTTGAACTTGTGTGGGTTGCTCAAGGTTGATGTAGTTCATCAAGAATTTGGAGCACCCCTTGGAATTTGAGTCCATCTACGTACATGGGTCAATTCTTGCAAGGAAGAGCACTTGTGTATCCAAAGATGACAATCATGAAGCTCAATAGAGAATTTGTCAAAAGGATATGTTTAAGTGGTTTCGTGCTTCCTTGTCTTCAACCACCATAGTGTAGAGAGTTGGTGAAGTAGAGATTGCTCAAGATGTGAGTAGATTACAATCTAATGGAGTTTGATTCCACCAAGTACCTACATGGGTTAGATAGCATGCAAGATACAAATATATCCAAGACATAAGATTTTCATCATAAGAGAAATATCAAGGATTAGTCATAAGCTCATGTCTTGCATGTATCCAATGGAGTTTCTACTCCAAGTTTGAAGCATCAATGATGTTCAATTCTCCTCTTAACCTGCAAAACACTTTCTCATCAAGAGGTTTAGTGAATATATCCGCTAATTGTTTTTCGGTGCGAACATGCTTAAGATCAATGTCACCCTTAGCAACATGATCTCGAATGAAATGATGACGAACTTCAATATGCTTAGTTCGAGAATGTTGCACATGATTATAACCAATTTTGATAGCATTTCCATTGTCACATAGCAATGGAACATGTCTCGCATATATCCAATAATCTTTAAGAGTTTGGGTCATCCAAAGTAATTGAGCACAACATGAACCAGCGGCAATATATTCAGCTTCGGCGGTGGATAAGGATACCGAGTTTTGTTTCTTGGAGGACCAAGACACAAGAGATCTACCAAGAAATTGACAAGTACCCGAGGTGGACTTTCTATCAACCTTGTCTCCGGCATAGTCCGAGTCGGAATAGCCAACAAGATCGAAAGAGGCCCTCTTAGGATACCAAATGCCAAAATTTGGTGTATGGATTAAGTATCTCACTATCCTTTTCACGGCCTTAAGATGACATTCTTTGGGAGCAGCTTGATATCGTGCACACATGCACACACTTAGCATGATATCGGGACGTGAAGCACAGAGATATAACAATGAACCAATCATAAAGCGATAAACCTTTTGATCAACTGGTTCACCATCTTTGGTCAAGTCATTATGTCCACTAGTAGGCATGGGTGTAGACATACCTTTGCATTCTTGCATATTGAAATTCTTGAATAAGTCCTTGGTGTACTTCGTTTGAGAAACAAAGGTACCTTCCTTAGTTTGCTTGATTTGCAACCCAAGGAAGAATTTGAGTTCACTCATCATAGACATCTCAAACTTCTCCGACATTAGCTTCCCAAACTTTTCACTAAAATGAGGGTTAGTTGAACCAAATATAATATCATCAACATAGATTTGGCACACAAATAGTTCTCCAATAACCCTTTTAGTAAAAAGAGTAGAATCAATTTTCCCAATTTCAAATCCTTTTTCAATAAGGAACTTGGTCAAGCATCTATACCATGCTCTAGGAGCTTGTTTAAGACCATAAAGAGCTTTGTGAAGTTTGTAAACATGATTGGGTTTCATAGGATTGACAAAGCCGGGAGGTTGCTTAACATAAACTTCCTCCTCTATTTCACCATTTAGAAAAGCACTTTTAATGTCCATTTGGTACAAGGTGATGTCATGATGATTAGCATAGGCAAGTAAGATGCGAATAGACTCAAGTCTAGCAACGGGGGCGTAAGTCTCACCATAGTCCATACCTTCGACTTGTGTGTAGCCTCGGGCGACGAGGCGTGCTTTGTTGCGAACTACTTGTCCATCTTCATCTTGCTTGTTGCGAAACACCCATTTGGTACCGATGACGTTGTGGTTGTTGTCGGGCTTCTCAACCAATGTCCAAACTTGGTTCCTTTCAAAGTTATGTAGCTCTTCATGCATAGCATTTATCCAATCCGGATCTTCCAATGCTTCTTCAACCTTCATAGGTTCAATGCTAGAGATGAAAGAATAGTTTTCACAAAAGTTAGCTAAACGAATTTTAGAGCGAGTGATTCTCCTGGTTTGAATGTCATTGTAGATTTGCTCGACGGATGATCTTTAGCAATTCTTGCTCGAACTCGTGAAAGCTTTTGCTTGGGTCTTCGTTGAACATCTTCTTCATCTTGTTCTTGTTCTTCTTGGCCTTCTTCATTGTTGGTGTTGTCGTTCTCTTGTCGTGGTGGAGAAGGAGGTTGTTGTCGTTCATCTTGATGCACTTCCTCCTTTTCTTCATCTTGGTGTGTCCCACTTGTGGATGCTTCCGTATCAACTCTTGGTTCACCTTGTTGTGAAGTAAAAGCTTCCACTTGGACGGATGAGGTACTCTCCTTCACCTCCGTTGGACGAACATTAGCAATAGCCAAGTCTTGAATTGCTTCCGAAGGATCTTTGTCACCTACATCAATTGGCAATTGCTCTACTTGTGAGACGTTAGATTCATCAAACTTCACATCTACCGTCTCTTCAACCTTTCGGGTGAAATTGTTGTAGACACGGTAAGTGTGGGAGTTTGAGCCATTACCTAGTAGGAAACCTTCATGAGATTTAGGAGCAAATTTAGAGCGACGATGCTTACCAAGAATGTAGCACTTTGAGCCGAATACTCGACAGTATCCAACTTGGGGTTTGTTACCGGTGAGGAGCTCGTATGCCGTCTTGCCGAGTAGCTTGTGAAGATACAAGCGATTTGTTGCATGACAAGCTGTCTCAACCGCTTCTGCCCAAAAGTGCTTCAACATCTTGTACTCGTCTAGCATCGTTCTTGCCATTTCAATGAGCGTCTGGTTCTTCCTCTCAACAACTCCGTTTTGTTGAGGTGTGTACGTAGCCGAGAACTCGTGTGAAATCCCTTCTTCGTCAAGAAACGTGTCCACATTTGCGTTCTTGAACTCCGTTCCGTTGTCGCTGCGAACCTTCTTGATCTTCACTTCAAATTGATTTTGGGCCTTCCTAGCGAAGTTTTTGAAGATCTTTTGGACATGCGATTTATCATCGAGAAAGAACACCCACGTAAATCTTGAAAAATCGTCAACTATAACTAGACCAAAAGAATTTCCACCGAGACTCTTATAAGAGTTGGGACCAAAAAGATCCATGTGAAGTAGCTCGAGTGACCTCCTTGTGGTCATGATGTTCTTCACGGGATGTCTTCCTCCAACCTGTTTACCTGCTTGACAAGCACTGCAAAATCTATCCTTATCAAATATGACATCGTTAACTCCAACGATATGATTTCCTTTAATAAGCTTGTCAAGGTTTCGCATACCAACATGACCTAGTCATCTATGCCATAACCAACCTTTTGAGGATTTAGCAATGAAGCAAGTTTTAGGTTGAGCCTTTTTAGTGAAATCAACAATGTATAGATCACCTCTACGCACACCGGTAAAGACCATTTTATGATTGTCTCGACGAAACACTTGGCAATCCACTTCAGTAAATAGAACATTGAAACCGAAATCAGCAAGTCTACATACTGAAACTAAGTTGTATCCAAGAGATTCAACGAGCATGACATTTTGTATGGAGCTATCATGTGGTATGGCCACCTTACCGAGGCCAACCACCTTACCCTTTAAGTTGTCACCAAAAGTGACATACTTTCGAGGACTATCATTATCAGCAAGCTCATGAAACATGTCTTTATCTCCGGTCATGTGATCGGTACATCCACTATCAAGAACCCATTCCTTTCCTCCTGACATATATCCCCGAAGATTTGCCATAAGACCAAAATGTCTCATTGCATCATCAAGATCGAAGTCACTATCATCATCCTCATCATAGTATCCATGTTCAACATCGTCATGTGGTGGATCAAGTCCTAGAGAGGGTGATTCATTAGAATGAGTTTGACAATAATCTTGCTTATGAATTTTTATAGCTTCGGCAATAATATCACTAATAATACCAACATTTCCTTTGGCACGCATAAGGTTTGTAAGCTCAAATAGATGATCACCAAACATAGGATCACTAGTATTCATCTTACTCAGAGCAATAGACTTATGGAGAATTTCATCAAGAGTTTTCAAGGATTAATCTGGAAATTGTTCCTCAAGAAATTTCCATATAGTGTAGGCACACTTGAAAGTAGGCAAACATCCAAGCAAGTTTCTAGGCAATCCTCTAATGATAAGTTCGGCAGTTCTAAGATTCCTAATCATGTCAATTGACTCATCACCTGTAGGATGCATAGGATCAACATAAGGTGCACAAGGGCTAGCAATGTACTTGTTCAAATGATATTGATTGAAAATAACAAGCATCTCATTTTTCCACTCATGAAAATACTCTCCATCAAGAATAGGCACTCTATGTCTAAGACTCCCAATAGTAGACTCATCCATCTTCCTCCAATGGTGATTGAACCAAAGCAATGGAGACCAATGCTCTCATACCACTTGCAGGACCTTGAGAAGAGGTGTCTAGGGGGGGGGTGATTAGACACTAAGTACCAAAGTTGCAGTTTTTAAGATTCTTTAAGTTTGAGTGGAGTTTAGGCACAATTTCAACATTCACAATACATATCAAGCAAGCATGCAAAGAGTATATGAGCAGCGGAAAGTAGAGCATGCAATTTGCAAGAATGTAAAGGGAAGGGTTTGGAGGATTCAAACGTAATTGGAGACACGGATGTTTTTGGCGTGGTTCCAATAGGTGGTGCTATCGTACATCCACGTTGATGGAGACTTCAACCCACGAAGGGTAACAGCTGCGCGAGTCCACGGAGGGCTCCACCCACGAAGGGTCCACGAAGAAGCAAACTTGTCTATCCCACCATGGCCGTCGCCCACGAAGGACTTGCCTCACTAGCGGTAGATCTTCACGAAGTAGGCGATCTCCTTGCCCTTACAAACTCCTTGGTTCGACTCCACAATCTTGTCGGAGGCTCCCAAGTGACGCTAGCCAATCTAGGAGACACCACTCTCCAAGAAGTAACAAATGGTGCGTTGATGATGAACTCCTTGCTCTTGTGCTTCAAATGATAGTCTCCCCAACACTGAACTCTCTCACATAGGTTTTGGATCTGGTGGAAAGAAGATTTGAGTGGAAAGCAACTTGGGGAAGGCTACAGATCAAGATTCATATGGTAGGAATGGAATATCTTGGCCTCCACACATGAGTAGGTAGTTCTCTCTCAGAAAATGTATGCTTGGAAGTGTAGGTTCACGATGGCTCTCTCCGAATGAAGAGGAGGTGGAGGGGTATATATAGCATCCACACAAAATCTAACCGTTACACACAATCTACCAAACTCGATGGGACCGAATCGTTAAACTCGGTCAGACCGATTCAGCAAACAATGTGACCGTTAGGGTTTTCGGTGGGACCGAAATGCAACTCGGTGAGACCGATATGATTAGGGTTAGGGCATAACGTAATCTCGGTAAGACCGATTACACAAACTCGGTGAGACTAATTTTGGTAAAAAGCTTTCCAGAGAGTTGGTCAGGAAAACTCGGTGGGACCGATTACTCAACCTCGGTGGGACCGATTTTGGTAATAAGTTATCCAGAGAGTTTGCATTGTAATCTCGGTAGTACCGATTGCTCAAACTCGGTGAGACCGATTTCGATAATGGACATTCACAGAGAGATTACAATCCCATCTCGGTGAGACCGAGATCCCTATTGGTAAGACCGATTTGCTTAGGGTTTGTGGCAGTGGCTAAGACATATGGGATCGGTGGCGCCGGATAGGAAGAATCGGTGTGACCGATTTTGGCTTTGGGTTTAGGTCATTTGTTGATGTGGGAAAGTAGCTAAGTGTTTTGGAGCATATCACTAAGCACATGAAGCAAGAGGCTCATTAAGCAACACCTCATCCCACCTTGATAGTATTGGCTTTTCCTATAGACTCAATGTGATCTTGGACCACTAAAATATAAAATGAAGAGTCTTGAGCTTGAAGCTTGGGCCAATTCTTTGTTCTTAGCATCTTGAAGGAGTTCCCATACCCTTTAGTCCATGCCAGTCCAATGTTGAACTTATCTGAAACATGCTAGACAAAAGTGTTAGTCCAACAAGAGATATGTTGACATTAATTACCAAAACCACCTAGGGAGCACTTGTGCTTTCAATCTCCCCCTTTTTGGTAATTGATGACAACATACATCAAAGCTTTAGATAAAGATATGAGGAATAGCAAGTAAAGCTTTGGAAGGACATGTAACTAACATAGGCTCCCCCTACATGTATGCAATCATGTGAATATGGAATATA
The DNA here is from genome assembly GCA_021437245.1 of Aegilops speltoides. Lineage (NCBI taxonomy): Eukaryota > Viridiplantae > Streptophyta > Magnoliopsida > Poales > Poaceae > Aegilops > Aegilops speltoides. The sequence continues at coordinate 136,270,384 of CM038144.1, forward strand.
GAGGCATATGAGAGCATAACCATGATAGAGTAGGCAATGTGTTACATGTATCTTGGCCATATGCATCAGAGCAAAGAATGTTACACAAAATACCTTCATGCTCATGAGTCCTTCTTGCAAACAATATGTACATCAGCAAGAATTCCTCATACACATGATTGTGATGCATATACTTACCTTGCAGTCTTGAATTGGCTTGGGGTGGGATGAACCTGCGTAAACAAGGTTAGATAACACAGATACATCTACTAGCCAGAGCAAACAGAAGAAACCACAAGAATACCAAGACTGGGATGACATGTAGAGAGTGAGTACTAAGTACCACATTGGATTAGACATGTCCCCAAGAGTAAATATATGCAATGAATTTAAATGATTTCTTTCCCTTAGATGTCTTGCTCCCCCTGAATCTAGCATGGGATACTAGGAGAAGATAGGGAATAGAAAATCAGAGCTGAAAAATCAAAGCTGAAAGATATGAATGATGAACAGAGCTAATGTATGCTAATGCAAATAAGCACAACAGATCAAATGAACATGTCTTTCCCCTCAAGAAGACATGTGGGCATCTCTCCTCTTGAACACTAAGCATCTGGGATCCTTGAAAAATACTTTCTACTTTTAGTATTCTCTCCCCCTGGAGATCTCTCTGTTCCTTTTGAGGGTCTCTCCCCCTTAGAAGATCTCTCTCCCCCTTAAGGATCTCTTACTAAAAGATAAGCTTTGATGTTCTCTCTCTCTCCAAATGATAAGCTTTGATGTTCTCTCTCTCCCCCTTTGACATCAATTTCCAAGAAGGGTCTTCTGGAATCTGTCTAATGGGTTTGGTCCTTGAGGCACAACACAAAGCAATGATAAAAATGTGATGCTTGTAGACGACAAGATTCATTGAGTGGAGCTGGATCAAAAGACACATAGAATATGTGGCAAACTGTTTCCTAATGTGAAATCGGTGGCACCGAGTTGTATGCTTCGGTTGGACCGAAAATAACAAGTCGGTGAAACCGAGTTCATCTTAGAGAAAACACTTGTCTCCTCAGCTCACTTAGACTGGTAAGATCTCACAAAGATTTGCAAGGAATTTACTGAAAGATGTGCAATGAATTGGAATCCAGAAAAAAATGCAGAGCAAACAGAAAGAAATCTTGATGAAGATTTTTTTTGAAAGGGGAAACAAATATGCATGAGACAAATGCAAAAACACAGAAAAGAACACAAGAGAACTTCATCTAGAGATGGTCGGTGACAAAGTCACCTATGTTAGAGTATATTGACTTAGGACTCAAGTGAGAGCACTTGATCATAGGTCATACTCATCGTTTAAGCTCAAAATGGGGTTGGCATTTTTCGTTTAAGCATCTTGATGTATTCGCATCTTGTCGAGTTGCTTTAGCTCATGACTTGGAGTAAAGCATCTCTAAGATGGAGTAACATACCTTGGTTGGTGGTGTTGTCCATGTAGTTGAACTTGTGTGGGTTGCTCAAGGTTGATGTAGTTCATCAAGAATTTGAGCACCCCTTGGAATTTGAGTCCATCTACCTACATGAGTTAGTTTTTGCAAGGAAGAGCACTTGTGTATCCAAAGATGACAATCATGAAGCTCAATAGAGAATTTGTCGAAAGGATATATTTAAGTGGTTTCGTGCTTCCTTGTCTTCAACCACCATAGTGTAGAGACTTGGTGAAGTAGAGATTGCTCAAGATGTGAGTAGATTACAATCTCATGGAGTTTGATTCCACCAAGTACCTACGTGGGTTAGATAGCATGCAAGATACAAATATATCCAAGACATAATATTTTCATCATAAGAGAAATATCAAGGATTAGTCATAAGCTCATGTCTTGCATGTATCCAATGGAGTTTCTACTCCAAGTTTGAAGCATCAATGATGTTCAATTCTCCTCTTAACTTGCAAAACACTTTCTCATCAAGAGGTTTAGTGAATATATCCGCTAACTGTTTTTTGGTGCCAACATGCTTAAGATCAATGTCACCCATAGCAACATGATCTCGAATGAAATGATGACGAACTTCAATATGCTTAGTTCGAGAATGTTGCACAAGATTATAACCAATTTTGATAGAACTTATATTGTCACATAGCAATGGAACATGTCTCGCATATATCCAATAATCTTTAAGAGTTTGGGTCATGCAAAGTAATTGAGCACAACATGAACCAGCGGCAATATATTCAGCTTCGGCGGTGGATAAGGATACCGAGTTGTTTCTTGGAGGACCAAGACACAAGAGATCTACCAAGAAATTGACAAGTACCCGAGGTGGACTTTCTATCAACCTTGTCTCCGGCATAGTCCGAGTCGGAATAGCCAACAAGATCGAAAGAGGCCCTCTTAGGATACCAAATGCCAAAATTTGGTGTATGGATTAAGTATCTCACTATCCTTTTCACGGCCTTACGATGACATTCTTTAGGAGCAACTTGATATCGTGCACACATGCACACACTTAGCATGATATCAGGATGTGAAGCACAGACATATAACAATGAACCAATCATAGAGCGATAAACCTTTTGATCAACCGGTTCACAATCTTTGGTCAAGTCATTATGTCCACTAGTAGGCATGGGTATAGACATACCTTTGCATTCTTGCATATTGAACTTCTTGAATAAGTCCTTGGTGTACTTCATTTGAGAAACAAAGGTACCTTCCTTAGTTTGCTTGATTTGCAACCCAAGGAAGAATTTGAGTTCACTCATCATAGACATCTCAAACTTCTCCGACATTAGCTTCCCAAACTTTTCACTAAAATGAGGGTTAGTTGAACCAAATATAATATCATCAACATAGATTTGGCACACAAATAGTTCTCCATTAACCCTTTTAGTAAAAAGAGTATAATCAATTTTCCCAATTTCAAAGCCTTTTTCAATAAGGAACTTGGTCAAGCATTTATACCATGCTCTAGGAGCTTGTTTAAGACCATAAAGAGCTTTGTGAAGTTTGTAAACATGATTGGGTTTCTTAGGATTGACAAAGCCGGGAGGTTGCTTAACATAAACTTCCTCCTCTATTTCACCATTTAGAAAAGCACTTTTAATGTCCATTTGGTATAAGGTGATGTCATGATGATTAGCATAGGAAAGTAAGATGCGAATAGACTCAAGTCTAGCAACGGGGGCGTAAGTCTCACCATAGTCCATACCTTCGACTTGTGTGTAGCCTTTGGCGACGAGACGTGCTTTGTTGCGAACTACTTGTCCATCTTCATCTTGCTTGTTGAGAAACACCCAATTGTGTACCGATGACGTTGTGGTTGTTGTCGGGCTTCTCAACCAATGTCCAAACTTGGTTCCTTTCAAAGTTATGTAGCTCTTCATGCATAGCATTTATCCAATCCGGATCTTCTAATGCTTCTTCAACCTTCATAGGTTCAATGCTAGAGATGAAAGAATAGTTTTCACAAAAGTTAGCTAAACGAGTTTTAGAGCGAGTGATTCTCCCGGTTTGAAAGTCATTGTAGATCTGCTCGACGGGATGATCTTTAGCAATTCTTGCTCGAACTCGTGAAAGCTTTTGCTTGGGTCTTCGTTGAACATCTTCTTCATCTTGTTCTTCTTCTTCTTGCCCTTCTTCATTGTTGGTGTTGTCGTTCTCTTTTCATGGTGGGGAAGGAGGTTGTTGTCGTTCATCTTGATGCACTTCCTCGTTTTCTTCATCTTGGTGTGTCCCACTTGTGGATGCTTCCGTATCAACTCTTGGTTCACCTTGTTGTGAAGTAGAAGCTTCCACTTGGACGGATGATGTACTCTCCTTCACCTCCGTTGGACAAACCTTACCAATAGCCAAGTCCTGAATTGCTTCCGAAGGATCTTTGTCACCTACATCAATTGGCAATTGCTCTACTTGCAAGCCGTTAGATTCATCAAACTTCACATCTACCGCCTCTTCAAACTTTCGGGTGAAATTGTTGTAGACACGGTAAGTGTGAGAGTTTGAGCCATAACCTAGTAGGAAACCTTCATGAGATTTAGGAGCAAATTTAGAGCGACGATGCTTATCAAGAATGTAGCGCTTTGAGCCGAATACTCGAAAGTATCCAACTTGGGGTTTGTTACCGGTGAGGATCTCGTATGCCGTCTTGCCGAGTAGCTTGTGAAGATACAAGCGATTTGTTGCATGACAAGCTGTCTCAACCACTACTGCCCAGAAGTGCTTCGACGTCTTGTACTCATCTAACATCGCTCTCGCCATTTCAATGAGCGTCCGGTTCTTCCTCTCAACAACTCCGTTTTGTTGAGGTGTGTACGTAGCCGAGAACTCGTGTGAAATCCCTTCTTCGTCAAGAAAGGTGTCCACATTTGCGTTCTTGAACTCCGTTCCATTGTCGCTGCAAACCTTCTTGACCTTCACTTCAAATTGATTTTGGGCCTTCCTAGCGAAGTTTTTGAAGATCTTTTGGACCTGCGATTTATCATCGAGAAAGAACACCCATGTAAATCTTGAAAATCATCAACTATAACTAGACCAAAAGAATTTCCACCAAGACTCTTATAAGAGTTGGGACCGAAAAGATCCATGTGAAGTAGCTCGAGTGGCCTCCTTGTGGTCATGATGTTCTTCACGGGATGTCTTCCTCCAACCTGCTTACCTGCTTGACAAGCATTGCAAAGTCTATCCTTATCAAATATGACATCGTTAACTCCAAGGATATGATTTCCTTTAATAAGATTGTGTAAGTGCATCTAGTGCCCCTTAGTGATTTTGGTGTATTGAAGACTTATAGGTTAAGTAACTGATGTGTTTGTGAGTGTACACAGGTCTATAAGTCTATGAGGAGTTTGATATTTACAGAGAAAGTTGACCCCTAAAAATGAAGTTCTTCGACTGAAGACTTTGAAATTCAAGACTTTACAAGACTTTGAAAGTGAAGAAATTGGTGTGACCATGAAGACTTGATATTCATTCGAGGAATATGAAGCGTGAAGACTTTTGTTTTCGTAGTTTCATTTTCTCTTTCTTGAGTCATAGGAAACACCGTCTTCGTTAAAGGGGCCGAGGATATACTAAGGAAAAATTTCCATGTGATGCTCAACTCAAAATCCTACACCTACCAATCCCTTCGAGTGAAGCCATACAGATTCAGATCAAATTCATCGATGGACAGAGACACAGTTCTTACATTCTCATCGAGGACTTTGCTCGATCGAGAGTTAGGAATTCGCCAGGCTGGTTGCCTACACAAAGAGGAACATGATAGCCCCGAGGACTTTGAGAGTCAAATTTCCGACCGTTCTTTGTCTTCTTGCGCGGACCAAAATATCTTATCCACCTAACGGTCATATCATTGAAGGGCATTTATGTCTTATCATGTCGGGCTGCTCCTAGGCTATAAATAGCCGCCCCTACAACCACTAGTTGGTTGGCTGCTCGGAGAACTTGACACTTGTTATTTGAGAGCAACCCATCCTCCGAGGACTTTGAGCGAAAATCATCAAGTGAGGAAAATCCCAAAACCAAACCCACAAAACCCCAAGTGATTGAGCATCATCAAGAAATTGATCTGCATGGATCCGACGCTTGTTACCTTTGAAGATCTGTGCTTCTTCCAGACGGTTAGGCGTCAAGGTCTAGAGCATCCAAGAGGAATTGTGGATCGCCGAGTGACCAAGTCTATGAAGGTTTGGAAGTCACCAAGACTTACCACGAGTGATTGGACGAGGTCTGCGTGGTCTTAGTTCAAGGAGAATACAATGAGGATGGGTGTCCCGAGTTGCGGCTCGAGACTGGGTGTCCGGACTGTGTCCTCGAGTTTAAATACTCACCGCTCCAACCAGATGTACAATCGAGACAGCGATTGGAACTGGTTTACCAAATCATTGTCTTCACCAACTGACCGGTTCTATTTCCTCAACTCATCCAATTCCTCATTCTGTGTTGCATGTTGTTCATATCTGTGCTTGAAGACTTTAACTGAAGACTTTCACAAATTCCTCAGTTCAATTTCTTCAGTCTGTTTGTCTTCATCTTGTTATCGTGTGTTTACGCTTCCTGTACTCTGCTCTTAGTCTTCATTTCATCATGCTGACTATGTGTGTATCCTGTTATGTTTACCTCTGAGTACATATTCCGCTGCTAGTAGTTCTTCGCTAAGGAATTTCCTCACCGTCAAATTCCTCAGTGAAGAATTTTAGAAAAATCGCCTATTCACCCCCCCTCTAGTCGATATAACGCACTTTCAATTGGTATCAGAGCGAGGTACTCCCTTGTTCTGTGTGATTTTGGTTTAACCACCTGGAGTTCTAGTTATGTCGACCGGAGGTATGATCAAGGTCTCGGCTGGGTGTCCTACCTTTGATGGAACGGACTACCCCTACTGGAAGAACAAGATGCGAATGCATCTTGAGGCAATTGATAATGATCTCTGGTATGTTGTGGAAAATGGTGTCCTGCTGTCACTGAAACACTGATCGCTACCGATGTGAAGAGATTCAAACAACTCGACTCTCAAGCGAAGAATATCATCTGTGGCCATCTGAGCAAAGGACAGTATGGGAGAGTGAGTGCTTTGGAAACTGCTAGCTTATCTGGGATAGGCTGTCCAAAGTAAATGAAGGAGTTTCAACTCAGCGTGACTCTCTAGTTGATGTTCTTCGGAATCTCTTCAACCGCTTCAAAAGACTCGACAACGAAAATGTCCAACAAACCTTTGATCGCCTCACTGACATCTCAAATGAGCTTCAAGCCCTCGGTGCCACTGACATACCTGATCACGAAGTTGTGAAGAAACTGCTGAGATCGCTTGATTCCTCATTTGATACTCTGGGACTAATGATACAAGAACGTGCTGACTACAAGTCGCTTGATCCTACTGATATCCTCGAAAGGCTTAACACTCACAAGTTCCAGCTTGCTGAAAAGAGAGATCTCTATGGCTCAAACTATGGCAAACCACGTGCCTCAAGGCAAAGGTTGTGTCGACTCAATGTGAGGATTCGGTAGTAGCCTTGGTGATCTGAAGAACTGAGCCAGATCTAGCTCTCCTTGTGAAGAAATTCCGAAGTTCACAAGATGTGGTCGTTTGGAAAATCCTCAAGAGGAAATGATTCTTCATCCAAAGACTACAAGAGAAGACTTTGCCACAAATGCAAGAAGCCTGGTCACTATATTCAAGATTGTCCTCGATGGGAAAAGGAAATGAAGAAGAAGAAATACAAGGACTACAGCTTACGATGATATGAAGAAGAAGAAGAAATCATCAAAATCTTCGCCTTCAAAACCATCAATGTCTTCATCTCAGAAGAAGGGCAGCTCCAAGAAAGCTCGGGCATTCATTGGCAAGGAAATGGACTCTGAAGCTGAATCTGAGGAAAATGATGAAGAGGAGGAGTCTCAAGAATCTGAGTCCAGTGTGGCGAGTCGGCGTTGCTCTTGCTTTCGTCGACAAGTCCATCTTCAACATGAAGAAACTGACTCCACCGACAAGCATACTGAAGATAATGACGGCTACGCTCCCACCTATTGCTTCATGGCAAAAGGAGCTAAGGTACTCAAATACAACTCCTTTGACTCTAGCGAAAATGAATCTGATGAGGATCTAAAGCCCAGCTACTCTAAACTTGCTAAAATTGCCGTGAAACAACAACGGGCTCTTGAAAAGGTTCAAAACATGCTAGATAAAAGTGATGATATGTTGGGTGAAGAAATGGATCGCACTAAAGCCCTGACTGAAAATCTTCAGAGACTTCAGTCTAAGTATGATAACCTTCAAGGTCATCATAACTCTCTCTTGTCTGATCATGAGAAACTTTCTTATGAATTTCTTCAAGAAAAGCAAGACAATGAGAAGCTTTCTCTTGAAGCTATTCAAAGAAAGGCAGATCTTGAAAAGCTAAGAGTATGTTATGAAGATCTTCAGAAGGAGCGCGATTCATTACTAGCTCAACAAATCAGTGCTTCTCAGGAAGAATTTGTTCCTCCATGCTTAAAGTGCATTGAACGTGAATCTGCAAATTCTTCACCTGAATGTTCAAATGCTTCAACTGTTACAAATTCTTCATCTGCCTCTGCTATTACTAATTCCTCATCTGAGGACTTTGCTAGTATCACTGACAATGCAGGGCTGAAGGAATTGTACATGACAGGCATGTACAAAAGCCTCAAAGGGCATCAGACACTTTGTGATGTGCTCAAAAAGCAGATCCTCAACAGAAACCCTAGGAAAGAGGGTATTGCCTTTGAGAGGAAACTCAACGCCGATGGAACATATTGGAAGCCTGAGCAGTATCCCAAAACCTCATGGGTTGCTGCAAAGGGACCTCCAGTTGATCCATACTTGTCTGGCTTTACATGTGAATCTCCTCATTCTTCTGATGAGTCATTTGACTCCAACTATAAACTGTTCAAAAATCAGAATGGTGAAGTATTTGCTAGATATGTTGGCACTAACTGCAGAAACGGTTCCCCTATGAAGAAAATCTAGGTTCTCAAAAGTTGTGTTGAAAGTCTTCAGGTGAATGTCCTCATGACACCACCTGTGAAGAACAGGAACCCCAGATCAAATTCTTCATATGGACCAAACTCTTCATATGGATCCAAATCCTCATATGGACCAAATTCTTCACGAGGATCAAATTCCTCAAATGGATCAAAGTCCTCATATGATCATCATCGTGCTAACAAATCTGTCTCATGAGGCAAAGCTAAAGGCTATGAATATGTGCATTATTCTTCAAACCATTATGTTCATAAGTCCTCAAGAATTACTCGCTTATTCATATGCATACCCTAACCTCTCTCATGCTAAGCGAAATGGTTTGGCATCTTTGCCACCTTTCTCACATGGTGCTCGCAGGATGATGAACTCTTTGCCACCCCTCCGATGTGGGTGGTGAAGAAAAGAACTAATCTCTTCTGCGGTCAGGTCTCCGGCGTGCTCTAACGTCTCAAGAATTTGTTTGGGGACGACAAAAATGCTCGAAAGGACGCAGCGAATCAGATGAAATGAACCTTCATTTCACACGCCCTCCCATCGCTATATCTGTTCTTTCGCTTGATGAAATTCATCGATGAACTTGATATCATATTCTTCACTGATGAAGCATATGAGATTGTAAGTTATACTAATTCATCTGCAGGATGATCAACACAAAACCACTGAATGGGTCCTTGATAGTGGATGTACAAATCACATGACTGGTGACAAGAATCTATTGATGGATGCTCCTTTATCACCGTCACCTCTGAAGCATATCATATTTGCTGACAAAGGCAAAAGTCAGGTATTGGATCTTGGTAAGGTTGCTATCTCTAAGGATAAGAACATGGACAAAGTCATGCTTGTTGAGTCCTTAGGATACAATCTCATGTCAGTCTCAATGCTTTGTGATCTTGATATGGTTGTTGTCTTTGGCAAATATCGCTGTGTTGTGATTATGGAAGTCGACAATTCCAAAGTCTTCAAGGCTTTAGGAGAGGAGACCTGATATTATTGATTTCTCTCAGGACCACAACCAGCCATGTGTCTACTTGCAAAAGCTTCGAAGGCTGGCTATGGCATCGACGACTTGGTCATGCAGCATGAGGAATTTGAACACGCTTGCGAAGAAGAAGCATGTCATTGGCATTGAAAATGTCAAATTCCTCAAGGATCACTTATGCGGAGCATGTGAAGCGGAAAAATGACCAAGGCCAAGCACCCAAATAAGACTATCATGACCACTACCCGTCCATTGAATTGCTTCACATGGACCTCTTCGACCGAATCATTATTCAGCAGTCACTAATGATGCATCTCTATATGGTTTTGTCATTGTTGATGATTATTCTCGATACACATGGATACACATTGTTACTTACAAACATGAAGTGCAGGAAGTCTTCAAACGATTTTCCTCGAGGGCTTCAACCAACTTTTGTGTGAAGATCAAGCATATCAGAAGTGACAATGGAACTGAGTTCAAGAATTCTAGTCTTGATGCCTATCTTGATGAACTTGGTATTACTCATGAATTATCTGCTCCCTATAATCCTCAGCAGAATGGCGTCGTGGAGCGCAAGAACAGAACTCTTGTTGAGATGGCTCGCACTATGCTTGATGAATACAAAATGCCTCAGCGTTTCTGGATTGATGCAATTGATACTGCCTGCCACATCATCAACAGAGTATATCTTCACAAATTCTTCAAGAAGACTACCTATGAACTCCTCAACGACAAGAAACCCAATGTGAGTTATTTCAAAGTCTTGATGCTAAATGTTGGATTAGAGATCCTCACCACAATTCTAAATTTGCACCAAAGCACATGAAGGTTTTATGCTTGGTTACGGAAAGGACTCGCACACCTCTGAGTCTTCAACATTGTTCTTCACAAGATTGTTGACATTTGTAGATGTGCGGTTCGATGAAACTAATGGCTCGCAAAGAGAGCACCTACCTTCTATGTTAGATGAACCAGCACCGAGGATGCTATCAAGCTCAAGGCAACCGAGGATGTCATTCCTCTTGAAGAATCTGTTTGAAGAATTCATCCTGTTCGTGAAGAACGCCGAGTGATGCACATGAAGAACATGATGAGGAAAATGGTCTTTGAAGAAAATGCTGATCAAAATCCTCGGCGACAACCAACTCATCCACGCATAGCAAAAGAAGTGCAAGTGGAGAAGATCATCGATGACATCGATGCACCAGTCCTCTCACCGCTCAAAAGCCTCACACTTATCTAACTTTTGTGGGCACTATGCTTTTGTCTCTATCTCGAGCCCACTAAGGTAGATTAAGCATTTCGAGCCGAGTGGATTCAGGCTATGCAAGAAGAATTACATCGATTCGAGTTGAACAATGCCCGAATTGGTCATCGCCTGATCCTCGCAAGCATAATATCATTGGCACAAAGTGGATCTACCTCAACAAGCATGATGAAAATGGCCTTGTGGTGAGGAATAAGGCACGACTAGTAGCTCAAGGCTACACACAGGTTGAAGGAATTGATTTCGATGAAACTTTTGCACCTGTTGCTAGACTTGAGGCTATTCGCATTTTACTTGCCTATGCTAACCATCATGATATCATCTTATATCAAATGGATGTGAAAAGTGCATTCCTCAATGGTAAGCTTGAGGAAGAAGTATATGTTGCTCAACCCCCAGGTTTTGAAGATCCCAAGAATCCTGACAAAGTCTTCAGACTAAATAAGGGCCTCTATGGCCTCAAGCAAGCCCCTCGGGCGTGGTATGACACACTGAAGGAATTCTTCGTGAAGAATGGCTTCACACCCGGTTCACTCAACCCTACTCTATTTACTAAATCATATGATGGTGAACTATTTGTGTGCCAAATATATGTTGATGATATTATCTTTGGCTATACTAACCAACGATATAGTGATGAATTTGCCTATATGATGAGTGAAGAATATCAAATGTCCATGATGGGAGAGATGAAATTCTTCTTAGGTCTTCAAATTCGTCAGCAGCGCAATGGCATATTCATATCTCAGGAGAAATACCTCAAAGATGTACTGAGGAAATTCGGCATGCAAGATTGCAAAGGCGTCAAAATTCCTATGCCCACAAATGGCCATCTATGCACTGATGAAAATGGTATTGACTTCGATCACAATGTATACCGCTCCATGATTGGTTCTTTATTGTACTTATGTGCATCTAGGCCAGATATAATGCTTAGTGTTTGCATGTGTGCCCGATTTCAAGCTGCACCGAAGGAATCACACCATAAGGCTGTGAAGCATATTCTTCGATATCTAGCTCACACACCAACACTAGAATTATGGTACCCCAAGGGCTCTGCTTTTGATCTCATTGGATATTCGACTCGACTATCTTTGGTGATCGTGTGGACCGCAAGTCAACATCGGCACTTGTCATTTCCTCGACGATCTTTGGTCCGTTGGTCCTCGAAGAAAGCAGAATCACGTATCACCGTCTCTTCTGAAGCTGAATACATTGATGCTTTGGCTCATCTTGTGCTCAACTGCTTTGGATGAAGCAAACCCTCAAAGACTATGGCGTCAATGTGAAGAATGTGCCTCTCCTATGCGACAATGAGAGTGCCATCAAGATTGCTCACAACCCAGTTCAGCACTCGAAGACTAAGCACATCTAGATTCGTCATCATTTTCTTCGTGATCATGTACTGAAGGGCGATATCTCCATCGAGCATGTGAAGACTGAAGCACAGCTAGCTGATATCTTCACCAAGCCCTTGGATGAGAAGAGATTTAGCAAGTTGCGGTGTGAGCTAAATATCTTAGAATCTTCAAATGTTCTTTGAAAAGGACACACATCCTAACCCTTATGCATAATTGATGACTTAGATGTGCAACACATGAAGAATCGTTTTTCTTCAATCAATGAAGAATAACACTCTAAGTGTGAAGAAATTAATGAAGAATTTGATTCTCAGAACCCTACAACAATTGTACACGGTGTCTGAAATCATCATTCTTATACGGTTGGCTACGCCACCACAAAAGTTGAAAATCTTCAATTTGAGTTTTTCCTCATTTTTGAAATTCCTCAGTTTTTCGAATTCTTCAACTTTGCAAAATCTTCAATGTTTCCGACGTTTTTCTTCATTGGCTATATATATATATATATATATATATGAGTTTATGTCCTCTACAGCATTCACTTATTGCTATTTCTTCAAGTTGCGATTTCTGCTAAGTGAATGTGATCGGACCCTTCCCCTCTATGCTATACTCAATCCAATCTATTCACAAATTCTTCATGTGCGTTCTGATTGAAACTCGTTCAAAGTCTTCGCTGGTCCTTGACAGCTGAAGAAATTGCGAACGAAACTTTTAAACAAATCTTATCCAAGTTTTCGGTTTACCGCTTAAACCGTTCCGCATCCCACGATGTATTAGTTTAATCACCCACGATCTTACACGATCTCATCTGCACAGTACGTGGGTGACACATGTCGCGTGAAGGAGAAAGGGCAGGGGCACATTCGTCCCAAAATCTTCGGGCGAACAGTTTTTCACCGTGGCTATAAATACCCCTCTACCCTCCTCACTTCATTTACTCCGCTCGATCGCCGTTTCTCGCTCGAGCTCTCCTCAAACCCTAGCGCCGCCGCTACTCCATCGCCGCCGGTGAGGAAAAGCTTCACTGCCTCGACCTCATCACCGTCGTACTCGCGCCGGTCACGGAAATCTTCACTCCGCCGCTGCCGTAGCTGACTCCCTCAGCGAAGTTAGGGCGTGGGAGATCTAACGTGATTTAACTTCTCTGATTCACTCCTGTTAAATCGTGTTCTTGATTCGGGTAATTAAAAGTGACTTTTATTACTTGCGTTGATTCTCAAATCTTTCTGAAAATCTTCAAAGGTGTTTTTGCTCTTCAAAGCTTCACATATGAACACCTCACACACTATATGCTCTTGATTTATCTCTCTAAGCATTCATTTCTCAAGATTCCTCAATTGTGCGGATTTTCAATCATGTACAACTCTGAACCTAAGGCAAGCGCTTAGTGAAATTCCTCAAGGCTCAATGGTCAAATTCCTCAAAACTTGTTCCTTTGGAAAAATCTTACGAGAACGCATATGACCTCTCCAAATTCCTCATGCCTACACTCTGCTCACAGTACTCATGTCATTCTTTGAATCACTAGGTTCTCATCAACTTAACTCATTTGCAGCGTTCCTCGAAGAAAAACTGCATACTTCTTGAGTGCTCTATTGTTCAAATTCCTCACCAAGAAAATGGCGAAAGGCAAGAGACCACGAAGGGAGGAAAGAAACCGAAGTCATGACTTCTTTTGAGATTCCCGAGGAAATATACAAAGACTATCACACCGATGAATCCAAGTTTGGCAAGGAGACCAAAATCAGCGCAAAGTCTTATCTGAGAGGATAGAACGAAGATGGGCACGAGAATGGAGGGAATACCACTATTTCACTCCCAAGTACATGAGGAAATTCGCTTTAAACCCTCCATGCCCAAGAGCTCCACTGGCACCTGGCCAAGTCGCTGATCCCACTAGCATCAAGAGTGGTGAAGACTTTCCTGAAGCATGGTCCAGGCGCCAAGCCAAATTGGCAAGACAGGCCAAGGAGGCAGTGAGGAAATTCAATGAGGATTCTGCTGCTGCTGCTGCTAAGCCCTCGGTCAAGCCGAGGAAATCAATGCCAAAGAAGCCTGCACGCAAGCCAAGTGCTTCACCGTCAGTGCCCTCACGGCCCAGTTCCTCAGCCGCGCCCTCACGGCAAATTCCTCAGACTGCTGCTGCTCATTTAAAATCCTCAGCAGCTCCCTCCAAGTCCTCAACTCCTGTGCATCTGGCTACTTGTCAAAGGACTCAGGGTTTCTCAATTGCTTCTGGTGGCTCAGCAAGTTCCTCAGCTGCACCAATGTCCTCAACAGGCCCCACTCTGCGAAAGACAAAGGCAACAGCTGGACGCGGTCCTCGGCCAAGTCCAAAGAAGAAACAGGTTGCATTCAATGTGCCTTCTGATGATGAAGCCTCTGATGAAGAACTTGAAGAAATCATCAGAGACAGACTGACCAAGGCCGCTAGAGCCAAAAGAACAAGTGTGCCTTTGCTTCTGGATCCAAAGAAGATCCTTGAATTCATTGACCTGTGGCATCAGGATCCAAACACTCCTATACCGGATCTGCCACTGACTGCTGGTCAAAGTCATATGCTTAACCATTTCATCGCTGAAGAGAAATGGAAATTTGAAAAGGCTCGTGAATTGAAGAGAGCAAAAGCCAGAAAGGAGAAGCTTCTGAGGAAGAACTTAGTTAACTTGACTCCTGAAGAACTTCTCAAAGCTCAATCTGAAATCCAAGCCCTCAGCAAGGATTTCGAAGCTTACAATGCTGATTGGCAAGGAGCCAAGGTGAGATTCATCAATCTGACGAAGAAAATGTCAACTGTTGCAGCTCCATCGCAACAAGAAAATCCTCAGGCTGAAGACTCTCAGCCTGCTGAAGAACATGCCAAGATCTTGCGATGACTTTCAGCGTCTTGATGAGAACACAAGTTCCGGGGCTGATGACTCCATTCCAGCTCTTTGAAGAAATTCCTGAAACAATTGCACTGGGCCATGAAAGAAACTGTACCACAATCCTCAACTCCTCCTGCACCAACACCATCTCCAATTCTTCCTTCTGCCTATGAAGTGAAGAAGACAAAGGTTGCAGAACGAGCTGCAGTGAAGAAAAGGAAGGCATCAGCTGCGTCAGATTCTTTGGCTGCGAAGAAAATGAATCCAATGACTAGCTCGATTGAAAATCCTGTTGATGCCATTCCCATTTCCTCCATGTCGTCCAAGGAGATTGTTCCTTATGGAGAAGATTACAAGATCCCAAGCGGATCTGATGAAGAAAATCAATCTGTTGCTACTTCAGAATAGCTTGATGAAGAAATTGAAGTGGAAGCTTGCCCTTCAACCCCAGTTGTTTCCTCACCCGTGCCTCAGTTCACAGCTGAAGAGGCAGGTGTTGAGGAAATTGAAAAAGAAGACGAAGACGTGGATATTGGGTGCACTACACCAGTGATGAATGATGACTTTTGGGAAAGTCAGCATCCCAATACTCCTCTCTTCACTCCGCTTCAACAAGTTCCTCTGTCCCCGGCTACAACTGTTCAAATGGGCTCTGAAGAAACTCATCCCACTTCATCTGTAAATGAAGAAATTCCAGCCACTAGCGCTAAAGAACCCATTGCTGATCCTCAAACTGCACAAGGAGAGGAACCAGAAATTCCTCGACTGAAGAACACGAGATCGCGATTCTGAGGTTGTCTTTGCAAATCACAGATATTCCTCTGCCCAAGCCAAAGAATCCATTCTCAAGCAAGCAAAAATTCAAGGCTGAAGACTTCTTTTCTGAGCACGTGTTCTTCACTGCTTATAATCCATATGACTCTGCTCAAATGAGGAAAAGACGCTTCTGGACTCCAACACAAGCTAACTTCTATTCCTCAGTGCTGTTTGACAAGGACAAGATCTTCGACCATGAGCATATTCCTCATGTGGATATGGAATCACTACCATGCTTCGAGCCAGTACTCTGTGTTCTTCACGATGCAGGGTTGCTGAATTTCTGCACTAATATATGTGAATGGAATGAAGAACTCATTCTTCAATATCATTCATGGCGTTCGTGTCAACTTCCATGATTTCTTCATGAGGACTCTGGCCAATGTTGCAATGTCACCTTTTGAGCTGAAGCCATATGCGCCTTGGATCATGAGATTCATAAGGGCAAGATCTTCACTGAACTACAAGGCTGACACTTTGAATCATGGCAGCTACTTGCCGCCCATTGAAGTCCTCAAGCGACCAATTTCATCATCTGATGACAAGGGCAAGGCAGCAGCTGTAATTGATGAAGGCACTCGTCCATTGGATGGTCAATTTCGCAAGGCTGCATCTTACTCCACCAATGACGATTCTGCAACGCATGAAACTGCCGCAAATACCTCAACCAAGCAACAGCCTCAAGCAACTGCACCAAGGGTGATGACTGATCGTGAGTTACTCCTCAGTCTTCATCAGAAGGTTGAACGCAATCAGAAATGGGTGAAGCGCCAATTTGCAGCAATTCTTCACAACATGACCTCTACGCATAATGCCATGAAGAAAAACCAGTACTACCTTCATTAAACCCTCAACCGCACCTGGGCTGTCCTTAATCATGTATATTCCGCGGAAGAATTGAAGACTATGGGTCTTCAGGAAGATTTTGACTGGTCTGCACCACCTCCGAAGAAATTCAAGAGAGTCAAAGTTCCTGATCTGGTGGCCAGCTCTTATTCTTCATCGCGTGAAACCGATGAATATGAAGATTTAGGCGACAACTGCGGCAGGCCCTACTTCAACAAACAACCCCGACAACGCCGCGCTCCTCCATCAACTTGAATATCTTCAGGGGCGTTAGTCCTCAGTTTCGATCCTTTTGGTCATTTGATGACAAAGGGGGAGAAATCTGAGTTAGTCTTCAAGCGGGTTTATACTATGGGCGTTTTTATTAAGTTACAACTCTCTTTCTTCCGAAACTTTTATTGGATCGAGTTGTAATCTTAAGTCCGATGGTGCCCTGATACTTTTGAACGGTGCATTGTGCTGACTTTGCACTATGCTCTGATACTTTTGATGTGTTATTCTGCATGCTTATTCCTCGTTAATATCATTGCACGCATGCTGAATCTCATCAGGCACCATATTTCATCATGCATTTCAAATTCTTCATATTACATATCAAATGCGTGTATGAATTCCAAGATATAGGGGGAGATCTCCATGATTAAATTCTTCAAATATGCATTGCCTCAAAAGCAAATTCCTCATTATGCACACATCCAGGGGGAGTTCTTCTATATCTTGCAATCAAATTCCTCAATATCAGAATTTACACTTCATATGTTTATCCCTGTTGAAAACTTAACCTATGTTGTCATCAATCACCAAAAAGGGGGAGATTGTAAGTGCATCTAGTGCCCCTTAGTGATTTTGGTGTATTGAAGACTTATAGGTTAAATAACTGATGCGTTGTGAGTGTACACAGTGCATAAGTCTATGAGGAGTTTGATATTCTGAGAGAAAGTCGACCCTAAAAATGAAGTTCTTCGATGAAGACTTTGAAATTCGAAGACTTTACAAGACTTTGAAAGTGAAGAAATTTGTGTGACCATGAAGACTTGATATTCATTCGAGGAATATGAAGCGTGAAGACTTTTGTTTTCGTAGTTTCATTTTCTCTTTCTTGAGTCATAGGAAACACCGTCTTCGTTAAAGGGGTCGAGGAAATACTAAGGAAAAATTTCCATGTGATGCTCAACTCAAAATCCTACACCTACCAATCCCTTGAGTGAAGCCATACTGATTCGATCAAATTCATCGATGATAGAGACGCAGTTCTTCTTTTCACCGAGGACTTTGCTCGATCGAGGAGTTAAAATTCGCCAAAGTCTGAATTGCCTACACATGAGGAATATGATAGCCCCGAGGACTTTGAGAGTCAAATTTCCGACCGTTCTTTGTGTTGCTTGGCGGACCAAAATATCTTATCCACCTAACGGTCATATCATTGAAGGGCATTTATGTCTTATCATGTCGGGCTGCTCCCAAGGCTATAAATAGCCGCCCTACAACCACTAGTTGGTTGGCTGCTCCGAGAGAACTTGACACTTGTCATTTGAGAGCAACCCATCCTCAGGGACTTTGGCGAAAATCATCAAGTGAGGAAAATCCCAAAACCAAACCCACAAAACCCCAAGTGATTGAGCATCATCAAGAAATTGATCTGCGTGGATCCGACGCTTGTTACCTTTGAAGACTGTGCTTCTTCCGGATGGTTAGGCGTCAAGGTCTAGAGCATCCAAGAGGAATTGTGGATCGCCGAGTGACCAAGTCTGTGAAGGTTTGGAAGTCACCAAGACTTACCACGAGTGATTGGGCGAGGCCTGCGTAGTCTTAGTTCAAGGAGAATACGGTGAGGACTGGGTGTCCTGAGTTACGGCTCAGAGACTGGGTGTCCGGGAGTGTGTCTCCTCGAGTTTAAATACTCAGCCGCTCCAACCAGACGTACAACTGAGACAGCAGTTGGAACTGGTTTACCAAATCATTGTCTTCACCAACTGACTGGTTCTATTTCCTCAACTCATCCAATTCCTCATTCTGTGTTGCATGTTGTTCATATCTGTGCTTGAAGACTTTGACTGAAGACTTACACAAGTTCCTTAGTTCAATTTCTTCAGTCTGTTTGTCTTCATCTTGTTATCCTGTGTTTACGCTTCCTGTACTCTGCTCTTAGTCTTCATTTCATCATGCTGACTATGTGTGTATCCTGTTATGTTTACCTCTGAGTACATATTCCGCTGCTAGTAGTTCTTCGCTAAGGAATTTCCTCACCGGCAAATTCCTCAGTGAAGAATTTCAGAAAAATCGCCTATTCACCCCCCCCCTCTAGTCGATATAACGCACTTTCAGATTGTCAAGGTTTCGCATACCAACATGACCTAGTCGTCTATGCCATAACCAACCTTTTGAGGATTTAGCAATGAAGCAAGTTTTAGGTTGAGCCTTTTTAGTGAAATCAACAATGTATAGATCACCTCTACGCACACCGGTAAAGACCATTCTATGATTATCTCGATGAAACACTTGGCAATCTACTTCAGTAAATAGAACATTGAAACCGAAATCAGCAAGTCTAGGTACTGAAAGTAAGTTGTATCCAAGAGATTCAACGAGCATGACATTTTGTATGGAGCTATCATGTGATATGGCCACCTTACCGAGGCCAACCACCTTACCCTTTGAGTTGTCACTGAAAGTGACATACTTTCGAGGACTATCATTATCAGCAAGCTCACGAAACATGTCTTTGTCGTGGGAAATGCTGGCTGGGCCACGGACACCTATGGGGCCGGCGGACCGAGCCCCTTTCGGTTCGGCGGGGGGCGGAGATCGCACGAAGAGCAGATCGAGGCGAAACACACGAGCGTTTTACCCAGCTTAAGAGCTCTCCGGAGAGATAATACTCCTACTGCTGCATGTCTGATTTGTATTGTGCTCTTGCTCGGGAGCGCTAAATGCTACAGTACACGCTAGCTGCTAACGAGACCGAGCGTGAGTGTTTTCTGGTTTCGACCCCCCTCTACGTTGTGCATGGGCCTCCTTTTATATGCTCAAGGGTCACCGACAGTGTAACGTGAACAAGGGTAAAATGGAAAAAATTGCGGTTGGTACAACTACTTGTACAGTGTATCATACCTAACCCTGACGGCAGGGGACAAAGGCATTAAATGCCCGTCTATGTCGCCCAAACAGTGCAAAAAAGGGACCGTCAGGGGCGCCACCACTTGCCACGATGGCTATCTTATCAGCGTCGCTCGCCACCTTGCACCGCTGGCTGCACAGCCTCTTACCACGCGCGCCTGGAACGGTCCAAGGGCGACACATTGGCGGATGTGCTGGAGCGCAGGTACAGAGTGGTAGCTTGCCGCGGCGAGTGCCTTGCCGCGGTCGTTGCCTTGTCGCGTCCGGAAGCTTGTCGCTCACCGGGCCTTGCCGGGACGCGTGGCGTGTCGCGGCAAGTTCCTTGAGATGCCTTGGTTGGCCTTCCCGGCAAGCTCCTCTTGCCGGGGTCTTGTCTCCTTGGCTTGAACACTTTGTTCTTGAATGGCTCCAAAGGAACCACGGAGGACCTTGGCGGTCACCCGGCAAGCCTTGCCACGGGTCTTCTGACGCCCGTGCACAAGTTCGGGATACTAGGGTACCCCTACTCTAGTACACCGGCAGAGCCCCGGCTGGGCCACACTGCGGTGCCGAAGCGCCATTGGGCGAGCCCAAAACAGGCACGGGCATGCGCGGCCTGGGTTACGCCGTATCTTACTCCGTATCCACCGCGCCCTCCCCTAACGGCACGCGTCGAATACGGCGTCGTGGGAGAGATCGTGGGTGGTTCTTTATTCGGAAAAACGGAACGTCCGCCCCCTCCCTCTTTATAAGCAGAGGAAACAGGGGCAGTTCCCCCATCTCGTCAGTTGCTGTTCCAATCTCAGAAAACTTCCGCTGCTCCCCTCTTCTTCCCAAAGCTGAAAGAGAGCAGCGCTCCGTCCCCCATCGCCACCAGCACCACCAACGCCGTCGATCTCCCCCATCACCTCCGCCATGGCTCCAAAAACCGGCAAGGGGAAGGTCGTGAAGACGACGGAGGCGCAACGGCTCGCGGCACTGCGAAGGGAGCGGACAACCTTCCCCCCCCCCAGCTCGCCGCGAAGGAGCTGAGGGAGTTCTACTACCTCTTCTGGCCAACGGAGACGCGAGCGCATCTACGCACGAAGGTATTCTCCGCCGCCGCTTCGGAACGGGCCCCGAACAGGTATCCCTTCTTCGCGCTGTTCTTCTACTGCGGGCTCTGCCCGCCTTACTCTGAATTTTTCTGCGACATCATGAACACCTACGGGTTCCACCTCCTTGACTTCACCCCCAGTGCCGTTCTGACCATGGCCGCTTTCGCACATCTCTACGAAAACTTTGTCGGAGTCCATCCAAATGTAGCCCTTTTCCACCACTTCTTTATGCCCCGAGTTGAGAGAGGGGAGCCTCTATCTGGCGGAATCGCCTGGATCTCGAGAGCCGGCAAGAAGGAAGCTTACCTAGAGGGAGAGCTCCACGGCAAGTGGGAGGAATGGAGAGCAGAGTGGTGCTGGATTGTCGAGGAGAACCCGCAGCCATTTACCGCCCAGCGCCAAGCCCCAGTAGCGTGCGGCAACGATTGGAGCAGCGTGGCCCCGGAAGATGATAGGCTGAAGATTGCCATCACCGGATCCTCGCCTCGAGCTTGCCGGAGCTCCTCAGTAAGCGCCGTTAGCGCAGATTTTCTTCGCCGCCGCATCGCCCCCCTGCAGGAGAGGAGGAGACCCGCCTGGGAGTTCGGGGGTCCGGCGGACATCATGAGGCTTCGCCCGGGCCTCAACTTCAACTTCACTATCCTGGAACTGGAAGCAATGCTCAAGGAGCTGTTCAAGCACGACCCTCAACAGCCCGAATGGTTCAGGTTGCCGAAGGGTGTCGTTCCGCTGTGCGACAATTCCTCGCTCGACCGCATCCGTGCAATGATGCCGCTGTGCGATTCACATGGAATTGTCCCAACTTGGCAAGAGCCTGCGGACGACGTTGTGCAGGAGTTCTTCGACGGCTTGGTAGAAGTGGCGGTCCGCGCCGACGAACAGAAGAGCCTCACCCGCGACACCACCGATGCGGAGATCTGCGCAGATCGCCACTAGAAGCGAAGAGGTGGCGGCAGCCGCTGCCGCGGGCGAGTTCGGATTCACCGTGGAGGAGGCAGAGGCAGCAGAGGCGGCAAGCCTTGCCGATCAGGAGTGGCTTGCCGGCGAGGGAGAGCTTGCCGGCGAGGGAGAGCTTGCCGAGCCTGAAGCCGAGTCGAGCGAGCCCGCCGAGGGTGCGAGCGGCTCGTCGGAGACCGGCTCCTCTTCCTCCTCATCTTCGGATAGCCTGCCGCAAGCAGAGCCCCCAGCTCCACCAAGAAGGCGTCTCCGCAAGGTTGGGGACGTAGCAGGGCGGCAGAGGGGTCAACAGCCGCCGCACCGCGCGACACGCTCCATCGTGACAAGTACTGTTGCCGCGGGAGCGCCTCACGCCGCTGCGGCAACTGGAGCGGGGTCCTCTCGGACCGCCGCTTCTGCTCCTGCCGCTGCCCCCGCCAAGCGGTTAAGGGAACCCACTCCTCCGCCTCATCGCGCCGAGGGTGGGCCGGACTTCAACCTCTCTGCGCTCAGCTCTGACGAGGAAGAAGAAGAGTAAGATCCTTTGATGTACTTGTAGTTCTTCAATTTTTTTGCTGTTTTTGGTCTTGTATCTGATTTGCTTTACTCTGAACTCATTCCTTTTCAGGACTCTGGCCCAGAGAGCGGTGAAGAGAGCCAATGTCCCGGTGATTGTCATCGAGGACGAACCCACCGCGACAGCAGGGGGCGAGCCCGAGACCGCCTTGTCGGACCCGGCAATCATTCCCCAAAGCAGCCCCCAGCGCAGTCCCCAGCGTAAGTGTATGGTTTACTTCCCGCTGTTAGGCGCGCATGGGTGCTCTTTCTTTGCTGATATCTGATTCTTGGTTTGTGTAGGAGCAGAGAGCCTCACCAGGAGCGCTCGAAAGCCGCCCCCGACATGACATCTGCTTCGACTACACCGCCAAGGGATGGTTCCCCGGCAAGGGAGCGTTCTCCGGCAAGGGAGAAGTCTCCGGCAAGGGACGGCACCAGCGACCCCCCGGTGGTGGAGACCATGACTGAAGAGCCCAGTACAGGTAATCCTCTTGCTTGAAAACTTCCCTTGGGTTCTTCTTCTTCTGATATTGTTTTTGGATATTTGCTTGACTTTTCTCCCTCTTCCGGCCGTCAGATCCATCTACCGCGGTTGCCGGCGAGGAGAACGCGCGCGGCAACACCGACGACGCCGCGCTGCCAAGAAGCGGTGACGCTGATGATCCCGCCGGCGAAGAGGCCGTCAAAGCTGCCGCCGCAGGAGCTGACGAGGGATCTGGCAATCGCACTGACGACCCCGAGGCCGCAGGAGTGCAAGGCGCTACGCCGAACGCTGATCCCTCCGCCGCTGCCGCAGCGCCAGGCTCCAAAGAGCCCCAGCCCGGCGCCTATTTGAAGGCCAGCGATGGCGTCTTCATCAAGCTCCCCTAGGCGTCAGGCTCCAGGGCGCCGGTCGAAGGAGAAACCTTGGATGGAGAGGTGCTCGCCTCCGCTGGGCTGACGCTGGTTGACGCGCCAAGCAGCAGCAGCGGCGAGTCTGAGGAGGAGCAGCTGCTGCGGAAGCTGGTGTCGCTCTACCACGCTTGGCAGGCTAAGGTGGAATCCCGAGAAGCGCTTGTCGCGCAGGCGGGAGTGGACATCGAGAAGCGGGCGGAGGAGCTCCGGGACCGCAACCAGGAAGCTCTCTGGTCCCTAGCAGAGAAGCGGGCGCAACTTGTCGAGGAGCGGAAAGCCTTCCTCCTCGAGAAGGCTGAAGCTGAAGAGCAACAGCGGCTTGCCGCCGAGGAGCTGTTTGCGCGGGAAGGCGAGTTGGCGCAGCGAAAGGTTAACCTTGATAGCCACGAGGAGGAGCTTGCCGCGCGCGAGCAAACATTCGGTGGGGCCCTCAAGGAAGCAGAAGATGCTGCCGCAGCTGCCGAGGCCGCCAAGAAGGAGCTGGAGACGAAGTTGGCGCAGCTGGAGGCCGATCTCAAGGCGAGGGGCGAAGAGCTTGCCGCGCTCAAGCGCGAGCGCGAGAAGGACGCCTACACCCTTGGCGAGCTGCAGGGTAGTCTCGCCGAGAAGGGCAAAGATCTCAACGCCGCCAAGGACTCCAACGCGGATCTTGAGTTGAAGCTGGCTACTTTGACCAAGACGCTGGATGGCGCCAGGGAGCAGGAGGCAGTCTTGAAGAAGCAGATCAAGGCCGACGAGGCGCTGCTGGCGAGTGCTGCCGCCACCCAGAACACCTTCATGGAGAATGTGAAGCACTGGACGGAGGGTCTCGTGGATGTTGCCGCAGCCATCGACAGGGAGCTGGCGTAGCTGGGGATGGAGGATTTCGGGTACTCCTCCGATGAGAACCTCCAACCCAGCGCCAAGCTCACTTTGTTCTTTAAAGGCGTGGCGACGGCCCTCCAGCGACTCCAGGAAAGGATCCCAAAGCAGCTGGCCGATGAGTCGCGCAAGATCTGCACGGGAGTTCTTCAAAAGGTGTTGGTGAAGGTGGCCTTCCGCAACCCGGGCCTCAACCTCACCAACGTCCTCAAGAAACTGCCACCGGATGCTGATCTGGAAGCGCTCAAGGCCCTTGTCGCACCCATTGTGGACAAGGTGAACAAGGTCAAGAGGGTTGATGGCGATCGCGTAGATTAGGCCGCCCATTTTCTCCTTTTCTTGTCGCTGCTGGTCATGTTACGAGAACAATCTATTACAGCTGCGACAAGCTATCTTGTAATATAACTTTATTTTGGGTATCGATTGCTATGTTATTTCCTTTACTTGATTCCTTCCTTTGTATGTTTTTACCCTACGCTTTTAGGGAACTTTCCGGTGCAGGTACCTTAGCCGCGAGCGCTGAGTGCGGGACATCAGCAGCCTGCTGGCGGTGCCGCTACCGAAAAGAAACCTTGTTGCAACTAGTCGCAGCTCACTTAAGTTGTTGAGTGGACTCGAAACAAAGTAAGGGCGCAACTAGCTACGAGTTGGTTCCTCCGCGCACAGGTTTTCCATACGAAGCACGGTCATTCGAGGAAGATAACTTAAAATTTTTAAAATTGATTGCTCAAACTTTGGCAACTTAGCTTTTCTGTCGTTTGCTTCCTGGTAAGGCAAAACTTTCTCGAACGGCGCCTGGTCCACACCATTATCTTCTCCTTTCCCCCCGGCAAACTTGTGGGCGATGGAACCTTCCTTTCTTTGAGAAAGAGAAAGAAGAGAAAATAAAGATATGGAGCCTTACGGCTCGTTATTGCTTACTGGGGGTAGGTGCTACACAAAATGTCAGATAACACATGCAAAAAATAGAAAGCATGAAATTGACAAGATGTGCGGAGCACATGAGCTTTATTTATGCACGGGGTCTGCGCCCGGCTTTGTACAAAGGGTTATATGTAACAACGGCAAGACTTGTACAAAAGGTGGTTGCCGGAACAGGTTCCGGCAACCGCGCCTTACGGGTAAAACTTACGAAGATGCTCAATGTTCCAGGACTTGCTCACCGGAATGCCATCTTCGGTCTCAAGGCGGACAGCGCCAGGCCTAGTGACTCGTTTCACCCGGTAAGGGCCTTCCCACTTCGGCGTCAACTTGTTGGAATTCTTGGCGGACTGAACGCGCCGAAGAACAAGGTCGCCTTCCTCGAGACTTCTGGCATTAACTTTGCGGCTATGGTAGTGGCGCAAAGCTTGCTGGTATCGAGCAGCTCGTCCAGCAGCTTGAAGACGGTCTTCCTCAAGGAGCAGCGCGTCATCCGGTCGCAGCTGCTCTTGCTCAAGCTCATCATAAGCGAGAACTCGAGGCGACCCGTATACGAGTTCCGTGGGGAGAACTGCCTCTGCTCCATAGACTAGAGCGAAAGGTGTCTGGCCAGTGGCTCGATTTGGCATCGTCCTGATCGACCAAAGAACCACCGGCAGCTCCTCAATCCAGTTCTTTCCGCACTTGTGCAGCCTGTCCAAAGTCCTGGTCTTGAGGCCGCGCAGCACTTCAGCATTTGCCCTCTCCGCTTGACCTTTGCTTCTTGGATGAGCAACAGAAGCGAAGCAGACCTTGGCGCCAAGATCTTGGACGTACTGCATGAAGGTGCGGCTCGTGAATTGCGTGCCGTTGTCGGTGATGATCCGGTTAGGGATCCCGAAGCGGCAAACAATCGACTGAAGAACTTGATCGCCGATCGTCTGTCACCTTCCTCATCGCTTCCACTTCGGCCACTTTGTGAACTTGCCGATTGCAGCGCATAAGTACTCAAAGCCCGGACAACTTCGGGAAAGGGGCCGAGATGTCGAGCCCCTGCACCGAAAATGGCGAGGATAAAGGGATCGTCTGGAGAGCTTGAGCTGGCATGTGTATCTGCTTGGAATGGGCCTTGCGCTTCACACTTGGTTACTTGTGCGGTTGCATCACGGAGGGCTGTCGGCCAAACGAAACCTTGCCGGAATGCTTTTCCGGCAGCGCTCTTCTTGCGCCAATGTGGTGACCACATATGCCTCCATGTATCTCGCCAACAGCTTTTGTCCATCTTCGGTGAATACACTTCAATTTCACACCGTTGAGTCTCATTCATGCAGTGTGTTGTCGACAAACTGGTACATACTTGATTGCCGAGCTACTCTTTCCGCTTCTTCTTGCTCTTCGGAAGTTCTCCGTCTAAAGAAGCGGACAATCTCTTGTGCCCATCTTTGGGCTTGCGGCTCGACAACAAGGACTAAAGGCACATATGCCGCTGCGGGAACATCCGCTTCTACGGCGAGAACCTGCGGCTCAGCCGGAGCT
The DNA here is from genome assembly GCA_021437245.1 of Aegilops speltoides. NCBI lineage: Eukaryota > Viridiplantae > Streptophyta > Magnoliopsida > Poales > Poaceae > Aegilops > Aegilops speltoides. The sequence continues at coordinate 136,296,873 of CM038144.1, forward strand.
TGACGTTCCCCGGCAAGCTTGCCGGAGCAAAACTTGTCGGGGCGCTCGCTTCAACGGAACAAACCCTAGGGCTTGCCGGAGCGGTCGCTCCTCAAAGACTCTTGGTGTTGATCTTGGGGACCTTCTTGGCGGCGGCTTCGGGAGCTCTGCGGAAAATAGTCACCATAAATCAACTTCCTCTTCTTGCTCTGTCCTGTTGATGGCGTCACAGACGGTTGAGTCGGTTTGAGCACAAAGATCCCTGGTTCCATTGTGTAACTTAAGTCGCGGCGACTTGACGAGCCATCAGCGATGTCATTCTGAGCTCTTGGAACATGTTCCATTTGTAGGCCGTCAAAGTGCTCTTCTAACTTTCTCACTTCATCAACATAAGCTTCCATCAACGGACTCTGATAATTCTTGTTCACTTGGCGGACGACAAGCTGCGAGTCACCCCTGACAATGAGCTTCTTGATCCCAAGGTCTGCTGCGATCCTGAGACCGGCAAGCAAACCCTCATACTTCGCGGTATTGTTTGTTTCTTGATCCTTGGGAAAGTGCATCTGGACTACGTACTTGAGGTGCTCTCCGTGGCGCGACAAGTAGCACGCCCTTGACCGCGCCTTGCAGCGAGAAGGCACCATCAAAGTACATCAGCCACTCTTTGCTTGCTTCCTTGACGGGATGCTCGCTTCCGGAATTTCTTCATCTGGTGTTGGCATCCACTCTGCTATGAATTCTACCAATGCTCTGCTCTGGATAGTTGAAGTGCTCTCAAACTTGAGGCCAAAGCTTGACAGTTCCAGTGCCCACTCGACAATCCTGCCTGTTGCTTCTGGATTTTGTAGTATCCTCTTCAGCGGAAAACGAGTGACAACTATGATCTCATGTGCTTGGAAGTAATGGCGCAGCTTTCTCGAGGCCATGAGAAGGCCGAAAAGCAATTTCTGCACACCAGAGTACCTTGACCTAGCCCCCTGCAGAAGGGAACTGACAAAGTAAACTGGGCGCTGCACCATTCTCTTCTGTACCTCTTCATGTGCCTGTGCAGATCCCTCTTTGTTGGGACCAGAGCTTGCCGGTGAAGTCCCCTGCTTGTCGCTGGATGCATCCGCCGTGGTTGCCGGCTCATCGTCCGCCTCCCTCTCCGCTACTAACGCAACACTAACGACTTGATTGGTTGCCGCTATATACAACAGCAACTTCTCTTGTGGCTTAGGGGCGACAAGTGTTGGAGTGGAGGACAGGTATCTCTTCAAGTCCTGCAGCGCAGCCTCCGCTTCCGGAGTCCATTTCATTGGACCTGCCTTTTTCAATATTTTGAAAACGGCAGGCGCTCAGCAGACTTAGAGATAAACTCTTGAGCCGCCACGCAACCGGCAAGCCTTCGTACATCCTTGACGCGCTTTGGTGCTTCAATCTGCTCAATGGCCTTGATCTTGTCGGGGTTGGCTTCAATTCCCCGCTGAGACACGAAGAACCCGAGAAGCTTGCCGGAGGGGACTCCAGACACACACTTCTCGGGATTAAGCTTGAGGTTGATCTTGCACAGATTTGCAAAAGTTTCATCTAAATCCTGAGTCAGAGTTGCCTTGTCCTTGCTCTTGACCACTATGTCATCCATGTAGGCTTCCACATTTCTGTGCATTTGTGGCTCAAAAGCGTCATGGACTACCCTTGCAAATGTTGAACCAGCATTCTTTAAACCGAAAGGCATCCGTATGAAACAGTATGTGCCACATGGAGTGATGAATGCGGTCTTCTCCTCATCCTCTTACGCCATGAAGATCGATGGTATCCTCGAGTATCGTCCAAGAAATGAAAGCAAGTCACATCCTGCCGTGGAGTCAACAATCTGGTCAATGCGCGGCAAGGGAAATGGGTCTTTGGGACAAGCCTTATTAACATCGGTAAAGTCGATACAAAGTCTCCATTTCCCATTTGCCTTGCGCACGACTACAGGATTGGCCAACCACGTAGGATGGGGCACTCCTCTGACAAGGCCTGCTGCTTCCAACTTCTTGATTTCTTGTGCGATGAATTCTTGGCGCTCCACTGCTTGTTTCCTGACCTTCTGCTTGACGGGCCGCGCATGAGGACAGACGGCAAGGTGGTGCTCGATTACTTTCCTGGGAACACCGGGGATGTCAGACGGTTGCCACGCAAACACGCCGACGTTAAGCCCGCAGAAAGCAACGAGCCTTTCCTATTTAGGGTCGAGAGTGGCACTAATGGTGAAGGTACCACCAGTGCCGTCCTCCTTGGCGGACACCTTCTTGGTCTCTGGTGGAGCTGCCATTGCCTTCTTACACTTGCCGGTGGAGCTCGATGGTGCGTCCTCGACGGTAGCGCAGCACTCCGAGGAGGTCCGCTTGCCGGAGTGGGCATCAGAACACTTGCCGGACTTGGTCTTCTTCTTCCCCCCGGGAGCTTCAGCGGCAAGTGATTTGCGATCTGCTGCGGCTGCTGCTTCCCGGTAGATCTTGTCGGCGCAGATAAGAGCATCCTTCTTGTCGCCAGGGACAGAGAAGACGCTTATCGGGCCTGGCATCTTCAGTACGTTGTACGCATTGTGAGAGGCCGCCATGAATTTGTCGAGTGCTGGATGGCCGAGTATCCCATTGTAAGGCAATGGAAAATCAGCAACGTCAAAAGTGACCCTCTCGATCCACGAAGTTCAACTCGCGCCAAATGTCACCGGCAACGTGATCTTTCCCTTCGGCTTGCTCCTTCCCGGATTGATTCCTTGGAATGTGCCGGTCAATTCGAGCTCGCTGTCAGGGATCTGGAGTTTATGGAGCACCGCGGAGGAGATCAGGTTCAAGCCGGCACCGCCGTCAACTAGCATCTTAGTGACCTTGAGGTTGTGGATAGTTGGTGAAACCAACATCGGCAAGCACCCGACCGCAGTTATGCGATCAGGGTGGTCCTCAATATCAAAGATGATAGGCGTGCTAGACCATTTCGTAGGCTTGCGTGACTCGACGGGTGGTTCTCGCCGCATTGACTTCCCGCACCCATCGCTTGAGCCGGCGGTGCGGCGTATCTGAGAAGCACCGCCATCAACGCACAGACCTCTGTGGCTTTCGAACTCCCGCCACCGTCTCGCCATCATCCATATCTTCATCGCCATCTTCATCTTCATCCTTGTCACGGCCGCGGGAGGTCTGTCTCCTTGCCGCTGCTTGGCCTTACCACAAGGTCCTCCCGGCCGGGCGCTTCTTGCCAGATCCTCTAGTACCTTCTTGGGCCTTCTCCTTGTCGCGTCGCTCGTACTCAGCCTTTTGCTGCTCGACAAGCTGTTCGACTTTCTTGCAGCTCTGGAGATCATGGCCCTTGGTGCGGTGGATCTTGCAGTACTGCTTGTCGGCGGCCGCCACAGCGTTCTTGGCGCCACCTTCGTTGCCGGACTTCTCAACGACTAGCACATCTTTGCCTTTCTTCTTCCTGTTGTTCCGCCGCCGGTTTTTCTTTGCCGGGGCAGCATCATCGCTGTCAGATCCTCCTGCTCCTGTATTCTCTCCGGTGAGTTTCCTCCCTTCTTCAGCACGTGCACACTTGTCGGCCAGGGCATATAGCTCACTGACGTCCCTGATCTTGCACATCGCCATCTCCTCCCGCATCCTGCGGTTACGCACGTTCTGATGGAACGCGCTGATGACCGCGGCAGGGTGTCCATCTGGGATGTTGTGCTGTACACGGCTGAATCTCTGGATGAACTTGCACAGACTCTCCTTCCTTCTGGGCGAGCAGATGAAGGTCGCTTTCTTGGCCATGAGGCTTGTGGGCGCCTGTAAAGGTGCCGACAAACTGATGGCATAGATCTGCCTAGGAGGATATAGAGTTGTCCAGCAAGTGCATGAGCCAGGACCTGACATTGGGCTTGAGCACCAGCGGGAAGTAGTTGACAAGGATCTTGTCGTCCCGCCCCCCGGCAGCCTGCACCGCGATGGTGTAGATGCTGAGGAACTCCGACGGATGTGACTTGCCGTCGTACTTCTCTGGTACATCTGGCTTGAAATTCTTCGTGCTGGGCCACTGGACTTGCCGCAGCTCACGAGTGAACGCAGGGCAACCTACCACGTACGGCAAGTCGCCTGGTTCCCCTGGCGCATGCATGTCGACAGCGGGCCCAGCGCGCTGCTCCGATTGACACCGCGCTTCTCTTTGACGCTCGATGCGAGTACGAGCGTCTTCTTGCTGTTGTTCGTGAAGAACTTGGCGCTGATCGCGACGAGCTCGTGGATCTGATGACGCAGTGGAGTCGTTGTCGAGGTTGACCCGGCGAGTCGGCAATCTTGGCCTTCGGGGTGGAGAGTGCACGGTGGTTGCACCCCCACCGGTTTTGTCGCCATCAGCTCGTGCCTGGCAATCTGGCCGCGGCTTCAATGTACTCGGCTGCTGTCGAGTGTCGCTGTTGGCGAAGCCGATGAGACTCTGAATGGTGGCCCTCCGTTCGTCGATCTTGTCTGCCGTTGGAGGGTAATCCAGAAGCAGTTGAGCTCGTGCCAAAGCTTCTGCTGGAGTGGAGGGTGGCAGTGGTGAACGGTACGAGGAGCGGGATATGCTCGGACTTCTAACTATGTTAGAAGGAGCAATATCCCGTCCAGGCGACCGTGTCTTGCTTGTGCCAGCATGTTGGCGTGCATGCTAGTCTTGAGCACCCTGAGATCCACCAGCTCGATCTTGGTCCAACGAGCGTATGGTACCGCGAGTACCATGACGCTGTCAATCCCGCACCTCCTGGGATGGGCGCGGTGCGTGTACGGACACCGAGGTCTGCGCAGCCTTGTCCTTGGACCTGGCTGCACCGTGAGCTCCCTCGTCGACGCCCGTTCTTCCGCCGGCGTCTACTCCACCACCCGTTTGCTCCGGTGGTGGTGGGATCGACGTGGACGGAGCAGCTACCTCCGAAGCCTTCTTCTTAAGTGGCATGTCAATGAAGATGATGAAGATCTAGCTCGTGTGAACGCCGGATCAGGTTCACAAAGCCTCGACGCCCCCTACCTAGCGCGCCATAGATGTCGTGGGAAATGCTGGCTGGGCCACGGACACCTATGGGGCCGGCGGACCGAGCCCCTTTCGGTTCAGCGGGGGGCGGAGATCGCACGAAGAGCAGATCGAGGCGAAGCACACGAGCGTTTTACCCAGCTTCGGAGCTCTCCGGAGAGATAATACTCCTACTGCTGCATGCCTGATTTGTATTGTGCTCTTGCTCGGGAGCGCTAAATGCTACAGTACACGCTAGCTGCTAACGAGACCGAGCGTGAGTGTTTTCTGGTTTCGAACCCCCCCTCTACGTTGCGCATGGGCCTCCTTTTATATGCTCAAGGGGTCACCGACAGGTGGCAACGTAGACAAGGGTAAAAATGGAAAAGAATTGCGGTTGGTACAACTACTTGTACAGTGTATCATACCTAACCCTGACAGCAGGGGACAAAGGCATTAAATGCCCGTCTACGTCACCCAAACAGTGCAAAAAAGGGACGTCAGGGGCGCCACCGCTTGCCATGATGGCTATCTTGTCAGCGTCGCTCGCCACCTCGCACCGCTGGCTGCACAGCTTCTTGCCACGCTACCGAACGGTCCGAGGCGACACGCTGGTGGATGTCTTTGAGCGCAGTACAGAGTGGTAGCTTGTCATGCGGCGAGTGCCTTGCCGATCGTCGCCTTGTTGTCGCGTCCGGAAGTTCCATGAGATGCCTTGTTGGCCTTCCCGCAAGCTCCTCTTGCCGGGTCTTGTCTCCTTGGCTTGAACACTTTGTTCTTGAATGGCTCCAAAGGAACCACGGAGGACCTTGGCGGTCACCCGGCAAGCCTTGTCACAGGTCTTCGATCGCCCGTGCACAAGTTCGGGATACCAGGGTACCCCTACTGTAGTACACCGACAGTCTTTATCTCCGGTCATGTGATCGGTACATCCACTATAAAGAACCCATTCCTTTCCTCCTGACATATATCCCTGAAGATTTGCCATAAGACCAAAATGTCTCATTGCATCATCAAGATCGAAGTCACTATCATCATCCTCATCATAGTATCCATGTTCAACATCGTCATGTGGTGGATCAAGTCCTAGAGAGGGTGATTCATTAGAATGAGTTTGACAATAACCTTGCTTATGAATTTTTATAGCTTCGGAAATAATATCACTAATAATACCAACATTTCCTTTGGCACGCATAAGGTTTGTAAGCTCAAATAGACGATCACCAAACATAGGATCACTAATATTCATCTTACTCAGAGCAATAGACTTATGGAGAATTTCATCAAGATTTTTCAAGGAATAATCTGGAAATCGTTCCTCAAGAAATTTCCATATAGTGTAGGCACACTTGAAAGTAGGCAAACATCCAAGCAAGTTTCTAGGCAATCCTCTAATGATAAGTTTGGCAGTTCTAAGATTCCTAATCATGTCAATTGACTCATCATGGGTAGGATGCATAGGATCAACATAAGGTGCATAAGGGCTAGCAATGTACTTGTTCAAATGATATTGATTCAAAATAACAAGCATCTCATTTTTCCACTCATGAAAATACTCTCCATCAAGAATAGGCACTCTATGTCTAAGACTCCCAATAGTAGACTCATCCATCTTCCTCCAATGGTGATTAAAGCAAAGCAATGGATACCAATGCTCTGATACCACTTGTAGGACCTTGAGAAGAGGTGTCTAGGGGGGGGGGGTGATTTGACACTAAGTACCAACGTTGCAGTTTTTAAGATTCTTTAAGTTTGAGTGGAGTTTAGGCACAATTTCAACATTCACAATACATATCAAGCAAGCATGCAAAGAGTATATGAGCAGCGGAAAGTAGAGCATGCAATTTGCAAGAATGTAAAGGGAAGGGTTTGGAGGATTCAAACGCAATTGGAGACACGGATGTTTTTGGCATGGTTCCGATAGTTGGTGCTATCGTACATCCACATTGATGGAGACTTCAAACCACGAAGGGTAACGGCTGTGCGAGTCCACGGAGGGCTCCACCCACGAAGGGTCCACGAAGAAGCAACCTTGTCTATCCCACCATGGCCGTCGCCCATGAAGGACTTGCCTCACTAGCGGTAGATCTTCACGAAGTAGGCGATCTCCTTGCCCTTACAAACTCCCTGGTTCAACTCCACAATCTTTTCGGAGGCTCCCAAGTGACACATAGCCAATCTAGGAGACACCACTCTCCAAGAAGTAACAAATGGTGCGTTGATGATGAACTCCTTGCTCTTGTGCTTCAAATGATAGTCTCCCCAACACTGAACTCTCTCTCATAGGTTTTGGATCTGGTGGAAAGAAGATTTGAGTGGAAAGCAACTTGGGGAAGGCTAGAGATCAAGATTCATATGGTAGGAATGGAATATCTTGGCCTCAACACATGAGTAGGTAGTTCTCTCTCAGAAAATGTATGCTGGAAGTGTAGGTTCAGTCTGATGGCTCTCTCTCCGAATGAAGAGGAGGTGGAGGGGTATATATAGCCTCCACACAAAATCTAACCGTTACACACAATCTACCAAACTCGGTGGGACCGAATCATTAAACTCGGTCAGTCCGATTCAGCAAATAATGTGACCGTTAGGGTTTTCGGTGGGACCAAAATGCAACTCGGTGAGACCGATATGATTAGGGTTAGGGCATAACGTAATCTCGGTAAGACCGATTACGCAAACTCGGTGAGACCGATTTTGGTAAAAAGCTTTCCAGAGAGTTGGTCAGGCAAACTCGGTGGGACCGATTACTCAACCTCGGTGGGACCGATTTTGGTAATAAGTTATCCAGAGAGTTTGCATTGTAATCTCGGTAGTACCGATTGCTCAAACTCGGTGAGATCGATTTTGATAATGGACATTCACAGAGAGATTACAATCCCATCTCGGTGAGACCAAGATCCCTATCGGTAAGACCGATTTGCTTAGTGTTTGTGGCAGTGGCTAAGACATATGGAATCGGTGGCGCCGGATAGGAAGAATCGGTGTGACCGATTTTGGCTTTGGGTTTAGGTCATTTGTTGATGTGGGAAAGTAGCTGAGGGTTTTGGAGCATATCGCTAAGCACATGAAGCAAGAGGCTCATTATGCAACACCTCATCCCTCCTTGATAGTATTGGCTTTTCCTATAGATTCAATGTGATCTTGGACCACTAAAATATAAAATGAAGAGTCTTGAGCTTGAAGCTTGGGCCAATTCTTTGTCCTTAGCATCTTGAAGGAGTTCCCATACCCTTTAGTCCATGCCACCCCAATGTTGAACTTATCTGAAACATGCTAGACAAAAGTGTTAGTCCAACAAGAGATATGTTGACATTAATTACCAAAACCACCTAGGGAGCACTTGTGCTTTCAGCGTGGCTACAGTGCCGCTGCCTGGCGGGCGTTCACTTTAGCCACACCCCGTCTTATCATGTTAATGGCGCACAAACTTCTAGGGGAGGGGTGGGCCGGCTGTTGGGAGCCAGCCTCCCCCTATGCTGACTAGTCAGGTCATGCCGCCTTCTGGTATCTCACTGGCAAGTAGGGCTCGCCGCCTGCGGGCCGTACTGACAGCCCATCGTGGGAGCATGGCCGCTCTGCCATGGATGATGTCATAGTCAACGTGGCAACAGTGTCGCGTCGGGCGAGGGATGGCAGCCCGGTACATTGCACTGTGGCCACGCCTGCTCCGGGATTAGGCGGTGGCAGGCTGCACTGTAGCCACGCCCTATCTTGTCGCCGTTATGTGGGTGCAAACTTTGAGGGTGCATGGTGGGCCGCCTGCTAGCAGTTGGCCACTCTAGTGGCTGCCTGCTAGGAGTCGGCCCACTCTGGGACTGCTCACTGAGCCTTGCCGCCTTCCTGCAGCCGACCGCTTGGACCAGCTGGCCACGGGAATGCGGCCCTTCGTCTTGGATGCTTGAGGGGCGCAGTCGGCCCGACGTCTTGAAACACCATTGGGAGCAGATAAGGCTACCCGTGGTCATTTACTCCGATAGTAGTCCCTTAAGCTGATGGGGCTTCGTGGCTGAAAAAAGGGCGAGAGGCCCTAGCAGCTTCCTACTCTAAAGAGCAGACAGCTAGGAGTCGGCCACGACTAGGAATGCCGTCTTGAAGATTTTGAAGCGTGAAGGCGGGAGCCAGGTGGCACGTGCGGCCAGCTGCCCGTTGTCCACGTGCAACATGGTGCCAGCCGGCTGGACCAGCCTGCCAGCCCACGCGTGCGACGGGACGTCGCCGCAGGCTGGGGCCCGCCACTACGTGCCTCGGCCCACGCACGGATCCGCTGTGGCCGAGGCGGACGGTTGCCATTTTGCACACAGTTAATGCGCGCCGTTATGGCGCGATAAACGCGGGGTCGTGGGGGCGTGGGCGCAGTTAATATCATGTCCCCCATGCCTCGCCCCCTTGGCTTCGCCGTCTGGGGCTATAAGTAGTGGGAGAAGGGGAGTGGCAGACGCACGCGCGCCCACCTCCTCCTTTGCCATTCTCTTCTTCCTCTTTTCTCCCTCTGCTGCTACTGTTCGCCGCTGCACCGCTCCCCCAGCCACCCTTCTGCGCAGTTGCTCCGCCGCAGGTCTGCGCACTCACCGTCGCACCGCCCCTCCATCAAGTTTCTCGCGTACATGGTGCGCTCCGGAGAGTGGGACGGCTCCAATGTCCATGAGGACCACATTGACTTCCTCCGCATGACGCGGCGGTTGCCCAGTGCGGATTACGTGAGGGTTCGCCTAGTGCCCGAAAGGGAAATCTCACTAGCGCCGGAGGAAGGTGAGCGCGTCATCTTCCGATCGCACTGCCTACACGGCTTCGGCCTACTGGCAAGTGGCTTCTTGCGTTCCTTCCTCCAGTTCTACGACTTGCAGTCGCACCACCTCACGCCAAACACGATGGTGTTGCTATCCGCCTTCGTCACCCTCTGCGAAGGCTTCCTTAGCATCCTTCCCACCCTCGAGCTCTGGGGCGAGTTCTTCTGCATGAAGGTCGGCATCATCACCAATTGGTAGCGGCACAGTGCGGCGCCTTCGTCGCGGTGCGGAGGTCGGCTGCCGACAACCCCTTCCTGTCCATCACGTTGATACAGTCGGTCAAGATGTGGCAGCAGTAATACTTCTACATGAAGAACGTCCACCCGGAGGCCGACTTTGTCAACCTGTCGGCCTACGCAGCCGGCCCGCCGACTGGATCGCATGCAACCTGGTCGTATCGGCCAAATACGCTGTCGGCCGTCTCCGCCGCATCCATCGAGCGGCACAAAGTGACGACGAGGATGGAGGGCCTCACGGGGCCGGGCTTGCTGACCGCCTTTGTCGCTCGCCGGGTGCTCCCCCTTCAAGGCCGGCCACACATGATATGCCAGATGAGCAGGCATCGGGACCCAAGCCGGATGTGCACCAAGGAGATGCCACGCACGGAGGTGGCTCACTTAGTGAACTAGATCTCAAACTGCAAGCTCCCAGAGGAGGAGCGCTGGTTCGGCAAAGAGCCGATTCGCACGCGCATCCGCAGCCTGCACCGTGGGGCAGAACTCCATCATCCACTTTTTTTTGACTATACACAGTAGGGCAAAACCCCACTACAATTTTTTTTATTATTAAAAATAAAAAGAGAGTTCAAACATACAAGGCTTGAGATAAGCCCCAAAGAAGGAAAACTAGTCTAAAAAGGCCAACAACTAAAAAACTAAAAAACTAAAGAAAACTACAAAAATTACAGGACAAGAGTGTCCAACCAGGAAAAGAAAGAAGCTGAAAACTTCTCCTTAATTCTGAATTTGAGCAGGTGTAGTTCTGAGAGGAAGATGAACTTCCATCTGTCAATGCTGGTTGGAATGATATTGAAAATCTTATCATTCTTGACTATCCAAATGGCCCAAGATGCAATGATAATGATCTCCATAGAAAGTTGATGTATCTTGCTCCTTAAGTCTGGAATGGCTTCCATGATGCATAGGTTTCTTTGTCTGTTAGGGCAGAGTATATCCCAGCAAGTAGAAGCAAAAGGGCAGGTCCAAAATAGGTGTTGAAGTGTTTCTTCCTGCTGGCAGTTGAGAGTAGCACAATTATAGTTGTCAAGATGAAAAGTTTTCCTTCTTAGAAGATTCCTGGTATTGAGTCTATCATGAAGAAGTCTCCAAAAGAAGACCTTGTGTTTTGGCTGGGCAGAACATTTCCAAATCCAGTTGAACTGTGCTGGTACAATTTTTACACCTATCAAAATTTTGTATGCTTTAGCCACAGAAAAAATATTATTACCCCACATATAACTCCAAGTATCTAAGTGCTCATTGAATGCAGATCTTCTTAAGGTGTCACAAATCTCTTCCATCAGCTCAAATTCCAGAAAAGCCTCCGAGTCAGTGGTAGGTGAAATAAATCTTCCAAGTATTCAAACATAAGAACCTTTTGCACAGAAAGGTTCTGATCTCTGACAAAGGAGTAAAGATGTGGGAATAATTGATTCAGGCAAGTAGTGTGCCAGAGGTCAGACCAAAACAGAGCAGATTTACCATCACCTATTGTGCATCTTGCCATGGATTTGAAACTATCAATGAGCCTCAAGTTACATTTCCACCAGAATGACCCCATATTTGTCCTGGTAGAATGCCATTGTCATAATAAGCCTCCCAAATGAGATTGACCCATGGGATGTTCTCCCTATTGTAGAACTTTTGGAGGTTTTTGAGCAGAAGGGCTTGATTTTGAACAAAGATGTTCATAACTCCAAGGCCACCCTAATTTTTGGGCCTACAAATAGTGGACCAAGCTACCAAAGCTGGTCTGTGATCCTCCAAATCTGGTCCCCTCCAAAGACAATGTCTCAAGTATTTGTTAACCAGGTTTTTGATTGTTATAGGAACATCAAGACAGCCCATGAAGTATATAATAAGTGAATTTAGCACTGACTTGACCAGCAGTAACCTTCCAACAAGAGTCATAAAAGAAGATAGACCCACCAATTTTTTTGCAATTTTGCTCACTAAAGGCAAACACTGTTCCACTGTTGGTTTTGGAAGCCCTACAGGCATGCCCAGGTAAGTGAAGGGGAATGATCCTTTCAAACAGTTGAAGGTACCAGTCAATATTTCCGTTTTTTCATCACTCACATTGATTGGTATCAGATTTGATTTGCTATAGTTGACCTTTAATCCAGTAGCATCTGCAAATGTGTGAAGCAGGACTTTAAGACAATGGAGTTGTGGGGCCTCAGCTTGCATGAGAATCAGGGTATCATCTGCATACTGTACTATGGGAAAATTTTGGACATGACTGTAATTGCTCTGTTCATTGCTCTGTTCATGATTGGTTGAAGGAGGTCTGCAGCCAGCACAAAAAGAAGTGGAGAGAGAGGATCCCCTTGTCTTACACCTCTCAGGCAATAGAACTTTTTCCCAGGAATGCCATTGAGAAGCACTTGTGATGAAGCAGAAGTAAATAGCATTTTAATCCATCCAATCCACCTTTCTCCAAAACCCTTTGTTGTGAGGATATCAATGATTGTAGAATGTTCAATGAGGTCAAATGCCTTCTCAAAATCTAGTTTCAGCACAACAATTTCCTCCTTTGACTTGTGGCATTGATGTAGGTACTCATAAGCCCAACCAAGACAGTCATGAATAGCTCTTTCCTTAAGGAAGCCATACTGATTTATATGAACCATTTTGAGGATCACTTTCTGTAACCTGTTTGCAAGCAATTTGGTGATGAGTTTGAGACAGCAATTGAGTAAAGATATAGGTCTGAAATCATTTGCAGTACTGGGAGAAGGCCCCTTGGGAACTAGTGTTATGAAAGAAGTGTTGACGCTCTTTAGAGAAATATGCCCAGCATAGAACTCATGTATCAGTCTAGTGACATCAGGCTTTATAATATCCCAACAGCTCTTTAAAAACTCATTGTTAAATCCATCAGGTCCAGGAGACTTGTCTGGAGGCAATTGCTTGACAACTTCATTGATTTCTTCCTCAGAGAAAGGAATTTCCAGCTGTTCAAAGTCTGAAGGCCTAGCTTGATGTTGCAGTAGAGAAGGCAAATGAAAGTGCATAGTGGTTTGCTGTGACCTTCCTAATCTGCTCTTGAAGGCATTCCACAGCAGGGCAACTTTTCCTGCATGGTCTGTTATTTCCATTTGATCCTCATTTTTTAGCATAGCAATGTGATTATGCCTATGATTTATAGAAGCCTTTGTATGGAAAAATTTGGTGTTTTCATCACCAAACTTAACACACTTGATCTTACCTCTCTGTTTCCATCATCCACTTGTCGGTCTCTTTCCTTTCTAGTTGTCGGTCTCTTATCTGTCGTCTGACAAGTCGGCCATGAAGCAGAACTCCATCATCCGGTCGGCAGCCGGCACCGTGGGGCAGAACCATGAATACCTCCCCGACTGAGCGGTGAGCGATGCAGACGACCCTGACTTGGGGGCGGCTGCCCTGGACAACGACGCCCCAGGCGGTGGCTGCGAGGCAGGCGGCTCCGGAGCTGGAGGTGGCCTTGAGGACTGGCCGGATGATGATGACGAAGAGGCTGCCCCGTGCCGCCAGCTGGCCTCCGACCAAGCGGGCGCGAGCTCGTCAGCCGCGCCGGCTGCCCGAGTCGGCGCGCATAAACGCCAAGATGCGCCATCAATGTACGGCAGCCGGCCGAAGAAGCCCAGGGGCTCGGCGGCGGCGACCAAGTGGGAGGAGGCGGCCGCGAAACCGAACCGCTTTCGGAAGGTCGTGAAGGAGCCCCCAACGGTGTCTGTGTAAGTGTTGATTCCTTATCGTTGATTTTCTTCTGTTTTCTGAAAAACGCCCTTTTGAATTTTTTTTCTGCTTGCTTGATCAGGGCCCCGCTCTCTCTTGAGCGATCGAGCACCGCCTCCGTAGTTGGGACAGCTGAGGGCTCTGCCAACACCCACCACGTGGACCCGCATGCCGAGCTCTTGGCAGCGACGTAGAGGAACGTGCAGGAGGCGCGCGAGGAGTAGGAGGCGGAGCGGTAGAAGGCGGCGGCAGCCAAGGCGGCGCAGGAGGAGGCGGACAAGGCCGCGAAGGCACAAGCCGACACCGTCGCCAAGGCCCAGGCGGACACCATGGCCAAGGCGCAGGCGGAAGAGGCCACACTCAGCAAGCCCCACAACTCGTCGTCCCCCTCGAGGCCATGCCACCCGCTCCCAAAGACTTGGCAGTGCTGCCTGAAGGAGCCGGCAGCGACCAGTCGGTCATGGAGAGGGAGGGGGTGACAGCGTCGCCCTGGGTCGGACATTCCTGTGCCAGCGTCGATGGTGGAGGACCAAGGCAGCCAAGCCAACACACCACCCGTGCCGCCGGCTGGCGGTGGACCAGTGGCAGGAGCGGACCCAGTGGTCTGATCTCCTGCACGCGGGCGCACGGAAAAGGCGCCCATGGAGCCACATCCGCAGGAGGCCAGGGTGCAAGTTCGTCGGCACTGGAGTTGGAGACGACCAGCATCAGCTCACCAGAGTGGACGCCTGGGGGCAGGACGGCCGTGATGAATGTGGCAACACAGGACGTCCGAGCCCGGCTCCAGTCTTAGGCCGCCGACCTTCAAAACTACAACCAGGAGTTCTTGGCGATGCGAACAGCCATCCGGGTATGCTTCTTGCTTTTTTGCTTCTTATTCTTGTATTCTTCCATGGGGCGCGTCAGCGCACCCACTAGGTGTAGTCCCCGAGTTCTGGGTCGGCTGCTAAGCAGGCAGCCTAGAACTTTTAAGTAGGCTCGGGTGCCGACTTGTTCTCTCTTGTTTGTTGTCTTTATTGCAGGACTATCATAATCTCCACGCGGCCGCCTTCAACTCCCATGTTCGGCAGCTGACCCTGCGGATTGCCGACTTGTCCGAAAGCCGGAGAAAGTATTCCGCCTTCCCGCTCTTGCGGGGGCGCGTCAGCGCACTCGCTGGGTGTAGTCCCCGAGATTCGGCCCGACTACTGAGCAGTCGGGCCGGATCTCTTCTGGCGACTTCCCGTTATCCTTCTTGCTTACTGATCATTCTTCCTTGCTGTCTTTACAGAGGCCAACACCTCCTTGCGGCAACAGCTGGGCGAGGCCCAGACCGTGCTACGTGCCAAGGAGGAGGAGTGCAGCAAGGTGGTCCAAGAGCGTGATCACCTAGCCAAGAAGATGGCTGACCAGGAGGAGCTTCACAAGGTAGTCCTTCAGGAGGTGAAGGACAGCGAGACAGCCCTCCAGGACGAGTACGAGACCCAGGCGACGAACTAGGCTGAAGCGGAGAGGGCGATGAATGACGGCTACGGCCGGATGGAAGACATGGTCGATGGTGAGTTGCTTTCCTCTTCTTTCCTTCATCTGCTGCCTTCTATATTGTCCGGCTTCTGACTCCGTGTTCCTTTTTACTTTTTTGTGCAGAGTACTTCCCTGTCTACGCCGTCGCCGCCAGCCAAGTCATCGAAGCCAACCACGAAATGCGGAGGCAGGCTGGTGCGGAGATTGCGCCGAACGCCCGCTGAAGGCTCGAGGAGCAGCTCCTGGCCATCCCGGCCCGTCTTCAGCCGGCTCACCGGATGCTCCGCCGGCTGCAGCGTGTCGGAGCCCAGGTGATTTCTGCCCTCTGGCACGATGTCCAAGCTCCGCACACCCCAGGTGGACTGCCAACTGGCTGGAAGTGGCAGTCGGCCGCTTCGAGGCATGGAAGGCTTCTTCGGCCCAGGCTGGCGCCAGGCGGGCCTTGGCATTTGTCAGGGCGTGGTACCCTGGGCTGGATTTAGCCCAGCTGGCCACGTTCCGGCAGGAAGCCAATGAGGAGTTGGTAGCAGTGAGGCCCGCTCTCATTCATCGTGCCGCGGTGATCGCCGACTACACGGACACCACCATCTTTGTCCCCGAGCTAAACGAGGACGGTGTTGAGATGTCGTTGGACATGTTTGGGCTGAACCCAGAGGACTCGATGGAGGAGATTGACTCCGGCGACATGGGCGAGGACGAGGAGGACGGCGACGGCGAAGACACCACGCCAGATGATGGAGCAGACGGCCAGCCTCAGCTCGACCGTGTCTCCAGCAACGAGCCGCGCTCGACTGCTGCTGGAGACAACCAAGCCGAGATTCACCAGCTGGCCGCTCCACCAGCCGGCATGGCCGACTCCATCGACCTGCTAGCGTGTCACACACAAGATGCGACCCTATCCTAAAGGAACTCGAAGGTCCCACCAAGGATAGAAGCGCGTCTTGAAGACGCTTTTGCAAGGTGGATACCATTACATCAACATTACATAATGGATGGGGATACATACAAGAGGAATACAATGTCACATGAATACAACAACATCATACATAAGAGCATCATCCGACTACGGATGAAACACAAACATAAACTCAAACGACATCCACCCTGCTAGCCCAGGCTGCCGACCTGGAACCTATCGCCTGATCGAAGAAGAAGCAGAAGAAGAACTCGAAACAAGCAAACATCACTCTCGCGTCATGATCATCACAAAACCTGTACCTGCAACTGTTGTTGTAGTAATCTGTGAGCCACGAGGACTCAGCAATCCCATTACCATGGGTATCAAGAGTAGCAAAGCTTAATGGGAAAGGAAGGGGTAAAGTGGTGAGGTTGCAGCAGTGACTAAGCATGATATGGTGGCTAACATACGCAAATAAGAGAGAGAAGAGAAGCAAAGGAACGGTTGTGAAGCTAGCAATGATCAAGAGGTGATCCTGAACTCCTACTTACGTCAAACATAACCCAAAGACCGTGTTCACTTCCCGGACACCGCCGAGAAGAGACCATCACGGCTACACACGCGATTGATGCGTTTTAATTCGAATCTGGTGTCAAGTTATCCACAACCGGACATTAACAAATTCCCATCTGCCACATAACCGCAGGCACAGCTCTCGAAAGTTTATACCGTGCAGGGGTGTCCTAACTTAGCCCATCACAGGCTCTCACGGTCAATGAAGGATATTCCTTCTCCTAGGAAGACCCGATCAGTCTCGGAATCCCAGTTTACAAGACATTTCGACAATGCTAAAACAAGACCAGCAAAGGCGCCCGATGTGCCGACAATCCTGATAGGAGCTGCACATATCTCGTTCCCAGGGCAACACAGGATGAGACTAGCTACGAGTAAAACCAGCCCTCAAGTTTCCCAGAGGTGGCCCCGCAGGCAGCTCGGTTCGGACCGGCACTTAGTGAAGCACTGGCCCAAGGGGGCCAAAATAAAGATGAGACTCGGGTTGGCCGACCCAAGGGAAGGGTACAGGTGGTGGTGAGGCAAATGGTAAAACCAAGGTTGGGCCTTTCTGGAGGAGTTTTATTCAAAGTGAACTGTCAAGGTGGTTCCATAAATCACCCAACTGTGTAAGGAACGTAAAATCAAGGAACATAACACCGGTATGACGGAAACTAGAGCGGCAAGAGTGGAATAAAACACTAGGCATAAGGCCGAGTCTTCCACCCTTTACCAAGTATGTAGATGCATTAATTAATAAGAGATATTGTGATATCCCAACATAATCATGTCCATCATGGAGCAATCTTCAACTTCATCTGCAACTAACAACGCTATAAGAGGGGTGAGCAAAGCGGTAACATAGCCAAACAACGGTTTGCTAGGAAGGGTGAAAAAGGTTAGAGGCTGACATGGCAAATTGGAGAGGCTTGAAGAACGGAAGCGCAGCATAGCAGTAGAACGAAGCAACTAGCATAGCAATGATAGTAATGAGATCCAAGGTGACGGTCATCTAGCTTGAAATCCCGCTAGGAAGAAGAACGAGCCCGTGAATAAGATGAAGCCACGAAGACGAACCAAGCGTAGACGAACGAATCCTCACGATCGCAACGAAACAGGAACTAACGAGAAGAAGCACAACCGAAAAGAAGCAAACAACAAGGTAAACACACAACACATAGACATGGCATGATGCTCAACCAAGTATGATGCATGACAAAGCTATATGAAGCTACTCATGGAAAGAGGTGATGCGTACGAGAACAACACATCAAAGCAAGGTTAAATGAGGCCGGAAACAACATATAACAAATCCGGTAGGTCCTCATATGCAAGTTTCGAAATTAGTCGAGAACTGAATAAACCTTATGTTCAAGTTGTTAAACAGCGAGTTAAAATGCACCAAGATGATCTACACGAGATTCTAGTCAAGTTACATATAAAGTTCATTTAATTCGGAGCTACGGCCTAGAAGATATGAGAAAAACAAGTTAAACATGACATTGATGCAAAATGCATACAAAAATCAAGCAAACACACTCAAAACATGTATGCAACATGATAATATGAAACTTCATGCAATTCTAAGCAAGTTTCATATAGAGCACACTCAAAACGGAGCAACGGTTCAACACATACACTCTATACAAGTTTAAAGGACAAGCTGTCCAAAACAGCAACTAGGCATCTAGCAAGCATCAAAACAATATACCACAGCATCTCAACGTGAAAACAAAAGGCATGGACATGAATTATAGGTAAAGCATGACAAAACATGAACACTGAGCTATCTCCAGAAATCAATAGAACAAGCTCAAAAGGGACATGGCAAGATTGCAAATAATAACAGTTTACAGACTTAGCAGAAATCACTGTGCATGGCAGAAATAACATCAGGTTGCAATGTTTAGAGCTATCAAACAACATGCTACAAGAACTATCATGGCAAACTAAGGCATGGCATGCTAATACTAAAGACAAAGAACAAAACTCCCTTACTGAACTTATTCCAAGGATCAACAGAAAAGATGGTAGCATCCATGCAAACATGGCAAGTGATATGACAGATTTAGACATGGCAGGAACAACGATAAGTAGGCATGTTGGTGAGCTTGTACCACTCACCACAGAGCAAAACATGGCATTACAAGGTGATCAGCAGTAAGATTACGTGTTTATGAATCTAATAATGGCAAAAGCAAGTTCATAGGGTGCATGGATTACTAGAAAAACCCATGGCAAAACTGAACTTAATGTTAACAGGCTGACAACAACATTATTTAGCAATTTGAGAGCAAGATTACGACAAGCTACATCAGGCTATAAATGCAACCAGGGGCATGGATAAATACAGCTTGACATGAATAACAAAACATCCTTAGTGAACATCTCCAGACTATGCATAGAATGACTTGTAGCAGCAGGTTTACATAGCATCATGATATAGTAGATTCAGCCTAGCAAAACAGTAACAGCAAGTACCCTACTTCACGAGCTCGACAAACTCACTAAAAGACCCACAAAAATACATGTATTGCACCACTGTAAAGATAACATGATGAAGCTCAAAACTCATGTTGACATCAAGCTCATAGGATGCACAGAAAATGCAATGAAAAAGACAAATCACCAAGTTCTGTTAACAGACAGCAGTTAACGTCATATAGCACTCTTGCAACGATGATTAGGGCATCAAGATGAACTCCAACAAGCATGCCACACTGGAACAAAATGAAGAGCACATAATGATGAACATTTTGATACATCACACGCACGAAACGGAGCAGTATGCATGGAGTTGTGATGCGTTGAATAGGGCATGAAATTATCAGGCGAAAAAGGACTTGGCCAAAATCATCACCTCGCGGACAAGGGTTGACCGTGACACGCGGATCGAGGTACGCCTGGATCTCGCCGGAGAGGGACAGGAGGAGGCCGGAGATGGCCGGGGACGGCGGGGGAGAGGCGCCGGGGGCGCCGGCAACGAGCGGGAGCCCAGGCACTCGCCGGATCTAGCGGCTCCGGCCAGATCGGGCGCAGCAGGGGCAAGACGACGTGGGGCGGCGGAGGCTTACCGGCGACGGGGCGGTGGCCCTCTCGGCACGGCGGCCGGGCAAGCAGCGCGAAGAGAGGCGGCAGGAGGAGCTCGGGAGCTAGGCGGCGGAGGCGCGGGCGAAGGGCGGCGACGGGCGGCAGCCGACGGCGGTAGCAGCGGCGTGGGCGGCGGGCACTCGGCCGGGCGGCAGACGGAGGTTCCAGCGGCGGGGTCGCGGGTTTAGGGCGAGCAGCAGCGGCGGGAAAAGCAGGCGCCTCGGGCCGGCGGCTGGGCCCATGAGGGCGGGCGGGCGAGCTGGCCGGCGCGGCGACGGAGAGAGGAGGGTGACGTGGCGGCGCGGGGTTGCCTATGGAGGCGCCAACGGACATGTCTGTCGGTGGGAGAAGTGCCCGGCGGCGCGGAGAGGGTTTGATCTAGGGTTAGGGGTGGATTCATCCGCAAATTTCGGGGGAGAGGCACATATTTATATGTAGGAGGAGGTAGGAGTGTCCAAATGGAGTGCGGTTTTCGCCCACACAATCGTGATCAAACGACCAAGAGCATGGAGGGTGTTTGGATGGGTTATTGGGCCACTTTGGAGGGGTGTTGGGCTGCACACAAGAGAGGCCTTTACGGTTCCCCGGTTAACCGTTGGAGTATCAGACGACCTCCAAATGGCACGAAACTTGACAGGCGGTCTACCGATGGTGTACCAAGGCCGCTTGGCAAACCTCGGCCCATTCCGAGAAAGTTTAACACCCGCTCGCGAAAAGAGACAAGATGGGGACGCCGGAGGACATAGGAGTGTCGGATTGCAAAATGGACAATGGGGAAAATGATCGGATGCATGAATAAAACACGTATGCAAAAGGAGATGCACATGATGACATGGCAAAGTGCGACACGCAAGCAAATGACATGGTAACAACGACGAATAGCTGGAAGACACCTGGCGCATCGAATTCGGGGCGTTACAACTCTCCTCCACTAACAAGAGATCTCGTCCCGAGATCTTAGGAATGAGATGAAAGAGAAAGAGGAAGAGGTGAAGTAAGAATGCAAGAGAAAAGGTGAACAAAGATGAGAGCACTCGTGTAGAAAGAGAAAAGGCGAATATGACGAGAATCAAATGCTCATGGAAACAAGATAGACTCTGAAACCACTCTTGTTAGACAAGGCAGAAAAGAATAAGCACGAAAGAATTTGGACAGCACTCCGGCTGAAAATGGAAGGAATAGAACATGAACTCCACAAGATGGGATGGCACTTGACAAGATGACCAAAGCAATGCCTCCGGAAGAATTGAAATAGTGGAATGAAAATAACGTATGAGAGAACAACAACTTCCACCACGAATGAATTCGATAGCCTCCTTGGAAGACGCGAGAAGGAAAGATACTTGAACTCCAACAAAATCTTGATGAACTCTTGAAGAATGAATGAAATCAAGAAGAACCACGAGGAAGAACTCCGGTGATAAAAGGATGATGAGATAGAATGAAGGATGAAAGAATACGATTTAAGCTTGCGATGATTTAGATGGGGGTTCCGATGAAATGGCCGAGGAAATTTGAACTCTGGAAAAGAAAAGATGAAAACACTTGGACCTAGAATTTATTCCTCATGAACAAACTCTGAAGGAAGGGATTACTCACTTGGATGAAATAAGAATAAGATTTATTGTATGCTTACCCTTCATCAAATTAAATTGATGGCAAGCAATGTATTTTGCATACTACTTATTCTTCTTGAAAAGGATTGAGAAGTGACATATCGCAAACTTGAGACGGTCTTCATGAACCACCGGTAGCATTGAAAAGAATGAATTAATTAATATGATAATCAATGAAAAAGAATCTTGAACGAACTACCATAAGAATTCAGAAATGACTGATGAAAGAGTATGAATCACCGGGAAGAATTAGAAGAACAAATATGCTAGAGGGGATTTAGATACAAAAGAACAAAGAGATCATGAGCTGATTAAAGAACACATGAACGAAGCACCAGGATAATTGGATAACGTTAGCTGAAATGTGAGGACGAAGAATTCTTCTGGAATTATGGCCTCCGGTGAAAAGAAATGAGAGAACAACTTCTGACATACTCTGGATGAGTAAGAAAAGGAATCTCTGACAAATGGAATAATTCAAGAGGATAACATGAAGCTAGAACCACGAAACTTCGAGAGAACAGACAAGATTTAGAGGAAAAACTCTTCTTCGGTCTTCAAATGACGACAGAAACACCACCAAAACTACTGAGATACTCCGGAAGAATGAAAAAGAGGAAGGGTTGAACCAAAGATGAAAAGAATTTGAAAGCAATCTTTGAGATGGCAGCTAACTGATGAGATTCATACTTACATCAAACTTCGAAAAGAATTAGGAATGGCTCCAGAATAATTAGAAGAGTCAGGTAAGATCCTGGGAAAAGACCTGTGGGTTAGGGCCCACTGGAGAGATAACACCGTTGGAAAGGATTGTTGAAAACATAGATGATGCACCGGAACAATTGAAATATTTAAATGAGGTGATAACCTCGAATTAATTGGAACACAGACGTATCTCCTGAGATGTCTTGCACAATCTGGAAGGATAAACTGGCGAGAGGCGAACGAGTAGGGAAAAACACTTGATCCAAGGAAAAGAATATGATCAACCAGAAAACTTGAATTGAGTCCGCCGGAAAAGAGATGAAGAATGTCAAACAAAAGAGAATTCACCGTTTGGAACAATTGACGATAGACTGAAGAGGCTCCACATGAATGACATTGATGCTCGAAAGAGACTCAGGCTCCGTTAAGAAGAGGGTGGGAGGTCGGCAAAACAAAGGCAACTTGGAAGAGGGAACCGACGAATATCTTGAAGAGAAAACACTGGTTGAAATCGTTGAGGAAAGAAAGCAAAGACTTCGCAAAAGTAGGATGGATACTCGGTTACGGACTCCGACTTCGAGATGAAAAAGGGTGGGCGGGTGGGAAAAAGAAAATAACTGAGAATTGAATTTGGCAAAGATGAAGAGGCTCGAGTCAACTTGACGAGAAATGCATCGGATAAAAAGAGCTGAGAACCAACGACCGAAAAACTAACCGCGTGATCCTAAAGAAAATTTTGAAGGGGAAGAGAAGTAATTCCAAACACCTACGTCAAGATTCCTCACCAGAGCGACGAAGGGGCTGAGGAGTAAAAAGAATTCCTACTCTCCGATATAACTAGACTCCAAAAATAGTTTTCTTCTAGACTCGACAACGGCCAAACTACACGATCAATCAAGGGGGCTCCTATGGTCGGTCGAGGCTCTGATACCAACTTGTCACGTCCAAGATGCGATCCTATCCTAAAGGACCTCGAAGGTCCCACCAAGGATAGAAGCGCATCTTGAAGACGCTTTTGCAAGGTGGATATCATTACATCAACATTACATAATGGATGGGGATACATACAAGAGGCATACAATGTCACATGAATACAACAACATCATACATAAGAGCATCATCCGACTACGGATGAAACACAAACAGGAACTCAAACGACATCCACCCTGCTAGCCCAGGCTGCCGACTTGGAACCTATCCCCTAATCGAAGAAGAAGCAGAAGAAGAACTCCAAAACAAGCAAACATCGCTCTTGCGTCATGATCATCGCAAAACCTGTACCTGCTACTGTTGTTGTAGTAATCTGTGATCCATGAGGACTCAGAAATCCCATTACCATGGGTATCAAGACTAGCAAAGCTTAATGGGAAAGGAAGGGGTAAAGTGGTGAGGTTGCAGCAGCGACTAAGCATGATATGGTGGCTAACATACGCAAATAAGAGCGACAAGAGAAGCAAAGGAACGGTCGTGAAGCTAGAAATGATCAAGAGGTGATCCTGAAGTCCTACTTACGTCAAACATAACCCAAAGACCATGTTCACTTCCCGGACTCCGCCGAGAAGTGACCATCACGGCTACCACGAGGTTGATGCGTTTTAATTCGAATCTGGTGTCAAGTTATCCATAGCCGGACATTAACAAATTCCCATCTGCCACATAACCTCGGCACGGCTCTCGAAAGTTTATACCCTGCAGGGGTGTCCCAACTTAGCCCATCACAAGCTCTCACGGTCAACGAAGGATATTCCTTCTCCCAGGAAGACTCGATCAGTCTCGGAATCCCGGTTTACAAGACATTTCGACAATGGTAAAACAAGACCAGCAAAGGCGCCCGATGTGCCGACAATCCCGATAGGAGCTGCACATATCTCATTCTCAGGGCAACACCGGATGAGACTAGCTACGAGTAAAACCAGCCCTCAAGTTTCCCCGAGGTGGCCCTGCAGGCAGCTCGGCTCGGACCGGCACTTAGAAAAGCACTGGCCCGGGGGGGCTAAAATAAAGATGACCCTCGGGTTGGCCGACCCAAGGCAAGGGTATAGGTAGTGGTGAGGCAAATGGTAAAACCAAGGTGGGCCTTTCTGGAGGAGTTTTATTCAAAGCGAACTGTCAAGGGGGTCCAATAAATCACCCAACCGCGTAAGGAACATAAAATCAAGGAACATAACACCGATATGACGGAAACTAGAGCGGCAAGAGTGGAACAAAACACTAGGCATAAGGCCGAGTCTTCCACCCTTTACCAAGTATATAGATGCATTAATTAAATAAGAGATATTGTGATATCCCAACATAATCCTGTCCATCATGGAGACATCTTCAACTTCATCTGCAACTAACAACGCTATAAGGGGGGCTGAGCAAAGTGATAACATAGCCAAACAACGGTTTGCTAGGAAGGGTGAAAAAGGTTAGAGGCTGACATGGCAAATTGGAGAGGCTTGAAGAACAAGTGATAGGAAGCGCAGCATAGCGATAGAACGAAGCAACTAGCATATCAATGATAGAAATGAGGTCCAAGGTGATGGTCATCTTGCCTAAAATCCCGCTAGGAAGAAGAATGAGTCTGTGAAGAAGATAAAGCCACGAAGATGAACCAAGCATAGACGTACGAATCCTCACGATCGCAACAAAACAGGAACTAACGAGAAGAAGCACAACCGAAAAGAAGCAAACAACAAGGTAAACACACAATACATAGACATGGCATGATGCTCAACCAAGTATGATGCATGACAAAGCTATATGAAGCTACTCATGGCAAGAGGTGATGCATACAAGAACAACACATCAAAGCAAGGTTAAATAAGGCCGGAAACAACTATAACAAATCCGGTAGGTCCTCATATGCAAGTTCCAAAATTGGTCGATAACTGAATAAACCTTATGTTCAAGTTGTTAAACAGCAAGTTAAAATGCACCAAGATGATCTACACGAGATTCTAGTCAAGTTACATATAAAGGTAATTTAATTCGGAGCTACGGCCTAGAAGATATGAGCAAAACAAGTTAAACATGGCATTGATGCAAAATGCATACAAAAATCAAGCAAACACTCTCAAAACATGGATGCAACATGATAATATGCAACTTCATGCAATTCTAAGCAAGTTTCATATAGAGCACACTCAAAACGGAGCAACGGTTCAACACATACACTCTATACAAGTTTAAAGGACAAGCTGTCCAAAACAGCAACTAGGCATCTAGCAAGCATCAAAACAATATACCACAGCATCTCAACGTGAAAACAAAAGGCATGGACATGAAGTACAGGTAAAGCGTGACAAAACATGAACACTGAGCTATGTCCAGAAATCAATAGAACATGCTCAAAAGGGACATGGCAAGATTGCAAATAATAACAGTTTACAGACTTGGCAGAAATCACTGTGCATGGCAGAAATAACATCAGGTTGCAATGTTTAGAGCTATCAAACAACATGGTAAATGAACTTATCATGGCAAACAAAGGCATGGCATGCTAACACTAAAGACAAAGAACAAAACTCCCTTACTGAACTTATTCCAAGGATCAACAGAAAAGATGGTAGCATCCATGCAAACATGGCAAGTGATATGACAGATTTAGACATGGCAGGAACAACGATAAGTAGGCATGTTGGTGAGCTTGTACCACTCACCACAGAGCAAAACATGGCATTACAAGGTGATCAACAGTAAGATTACGTGTTTATGAATCGAAGAATGGCAAGAGAAAGTTCATAGGGTGCATGGATTACTAGAAAAACCCATGGCAAAACTGAACTTAATATTAAGAGGCTGACAACAATATTATATAGCAATTTGAGAGCAATATTACGACAAGCTACATAAGTGTGACGCCCGGATAATTAAGCTACAGTGATCCCACGCTAATGATGTCGGATCACCTCGGTTACTGCTGCTAATCTCGCGTTAGTTCGAAACCGGTTCGAGTCCAAATTAAAAATCAAACAAACAATAAAAGTTTTCAAAAATTAAACTAAAATGTTCGGAGTGAACCAAATAATGCATAGGTAATCATGGTGGAGAAACCACATCTTTATAAAATGTTTAATACTATAAGCTCGATAAAACAGTTGGGGAAACTATTATTTAAGTACTTTTAAATATCAAATAATTACGAAACTATTTTAACTTGGGTAGCAAATTAATGTGGCAGTGATATATTTTATGATACTAATTTAGGTGCTAACTTGGTATTAAAAAACTAACCAAAATAATGTAAACTAAAATAAAATGAAAAGACAATAGAGCAAAACAAAGGACCTAAATCTCATCAGCACTTTGGCCCATCTAGCAATTTACCTGTGCCTAGCCCATCTATCTCTCCTTCAACCTCACCTACAGGAGCATGTGCGTGGCACACATCCAGGGCACCATGGCCATGGATGCCCTCCACGTCGCCCCTCCGCCCTATATGGGTGCCCCCAAACCCTAACTCGCACTCATCCATTCCCCCTCTTTCCCCCATCGGGCCCTCCTCTTCTTTGTGAATTAGATCTCAAATCACTCACGGTCACCGCTGCATCTCCATCATTAATCGTCCACCGCCCCTCCGGCATGCGGAGTACGTCCCGGAGGTCCACCGCCTCGTCTTCATCCGTTCGGGCGCCTCATCAGCCCGTGGAACCGCGTGGCCGACACGGTCTTCGTCTTCTTCCTCCGACCGCCGCATCTCGCCATCACCATCGCCTCACCGACTCGTCGCTGGCCTCCCGAGAACGCCTTCCGCCTGGGTGAGCTCCTCTCCCCATCCCCTCTTTCCCTTTCTCGACCGGTCGTTATTTGGTCTTCCCCTGCGTCGCCGCCATGATCGAGCTCCGCTCCGCTGCCACGCAAGCCCGCCTGCCGCGCCCTCCCTTGCCTAGGCCGTGCCACCACGCTTAGCACGCCCCTGCCGCTCTCGCGCTTTATCGCCGTGTGTGCCAGCGCCCGCCGTGGACTGCTGCTGCTGCCTACTACGCCGCTGCCTCGCTTGCCGCCGTCCTTGCTAGTGCCCGCGACTGCTCGGCGCCCGCCAGCGCGTCTGACCTCGGCGCCATGCCGCTTCTGCCCTCCTCTGATGTCGCCCGCCAAGATATTGGTTCGTGCCGCCTTGCAAGCTGCTCTCGCTCCTCCCCTGCTGCTCGCTAGCTTGTTGTTGCTACTGCCAGTCTCGCTGTTGCTAGTTGTTGCGCTGATGTCTTCTTCTTGCTAGTTGCTGCTAGGTGCGGCCGCTGCCCTCGCCGCTTAGCTGCTTAGTTCTGCCGCTTTAGTCTGCCGCCGAGCGTTGCTTGCTGCGCTAATGGACATGGCCGTGGCTATGCTACGTGCGTGGGTGTCTTTGTGTGCACAACCATCATGGCCGACCGTGCAATTAGATTAGGGACTAATTAGTAATACTAGCTAGGTTAGTTACTACACTATGGCATAGGGCCCCATTATTAACTAAAGAAAATGACTAATCTAATTAAGCTAGAGTAAATGACAAGCGGGACCCACATCACTATTCACCTCTTGACCAATCAACTTTTGATGGGTCAACTCACCAATGACCCCACCTACCAGACTGATATGCAACACCACAGGTACATTCCACGGTACCCATAGCAATTTCTTTTTTATTTTCGAATTAATAATAAATCAAGGAATTTCAGAAGAACTTTAAAACTTTAGAAAATCATAGAAAATAATCCGTAACTCGGATGAAAACGTTTTCTACAGGAAAGTTGCTCAGAACGACGAGACGGATCCGGATACGCAGCTCGTTCATCCGCCACGCGTCCCTAGCATAGTGAACCTGCAACATTTCACCTCCGGTTCATTTGTCCGAAAACGCCAAACGCCGGGGATACTTTCCCGGTTGTTTCCACCCTTTGCCGGTATTGCCTACTACTGCGTTAGGTCACCCCTAGCTCCGCGTATTGCCATGTTATGCTTTATGTTGCTTTGATTGCATTGTATTTATTGTTTCTTCCCCCTCTTCTCTCCGGTAGACTATGAGGCTGACGCTGCTGCTGGTACCCCGATTGACTACGGAGTTGACGACCCTCTCTCTTGCCGAGCAACCAGCAAGCCCCCTTTGATCACCAGATATCGCCTATTCTCCTCTATCGCTTGCATTAGAGTAGTGTAGCATGTTACCGCTTTCGCTGATCCTATTCTCGATGCATAGCCCGACATTGTTGCTACATCTGCTGATACCTTACCGCAATCCTAAATGCTTAGTATAGGATGCTAGTTTATCATCATTGGCCCTACATTCTTGTCGATGCGCCTTGCTATACTATCGGGCCGTGATCACTTGGGAGGTGATCACGGTATATACTATACATACATACATACTATACAGATGGTGACTAAAGTCGGGTCACTCAAGAGTACCCGCAAGTGATTCTGATGAGGGGCTGAAAGGACAGGTGGCTCCATCCCGGTAGAGGTGGGCCCAGGTTCCCGACGGCCCCGATCGTTACTTTAGTAGCGGAGCGACAGGCAGGTTGAGACCACCTAGGAGACAGGTGGGCTGGCCTGTTCGGCGTTCGCGGATACTTAACACGCTTAACGAGATCTTGGTATTTGATCCGAGTCCGCCATTTGGTCTATACGCACTAACCATCTACGTGGGAGTAGTTATGGGTATCCCGACGTCGTGGTATCAGCCGAGCCTTCTTGACGTCGGCGACGAGCGGCGCTACCGGGTTGGACTGCGTTAACGCAACTTCCTTTGTAATGGAGGTTGCTAGGTCGCGCCACCGTCAGATACGCAACGCAGGTGTGCTCGAGGCGATGGGCCTGCACCCTGCGGCGCTTAGGTTTAGACCGGCGTGTTTGACCTCTCACAGTTGTGCCTAGGTGGGGCTGCGACGTGTTGATCTTCCGAGGCCGGGCATGACCCAGAAAGTGTGTCCGCCAAATGGGATCGGCGTGTTGGGTTATGTGGTGCACCCTGCAGGAAGTTAATCTATTCAATAGCCGTGTCCCTCGGTAAAAGGACGACCGGAGTTGTACCTTGACCTTATGACAACTAGAACTGGATACTTAATAAAACACACCCTTCCAAGTGCCGATACAACCCGGTGATCGCTCTCTAACAGGCTGACGAGGAGGATCGCCGGTAGGATTATGCTATGCGATGCTCTTGGAGATGCTACTTGGAGATCTATTTGGAGGACTTCAATCTACTCTCTTCTACATGCTGCAAGACGGAGGCTGCTGAGGTTAGTCTTCGACGTGATTAGCTATCCCCTCTTATTACGGCATTCTGCGATTCAGTCCATCGATATGGCCTCCTTACACATATACCCATGCATATGTAGTGTAGCTCCTTGCTTGCGTAGTACTTTGGATGAGTACTCACGGTTGCTTTCTCCCCTTTTCCCCTTTTCCTTTCTTTTTCGGTTGTCGCAACCAGATGTTGGAGCCCAGGGCGACGCCACCGTCGGCGGCGACTACTACACTAGAGGTGCCCACTACTACGTGCAAGGCTGGCCGACGACGACCGGAGTAGTTTAGGAGGATCCTGTGCAGAGGCCTGCGCCTCTTCGATCTGTATCCCGGTTTGTGCTAGCCATCTTATGGCAACTTGTTTAACTTATGTCTCACTCAGATATTGTTGCTTCCACGACTTCGTCTATGATCGAGCACTTGTATTCGAGCCCTCGAGGCCCCGGCTTGTATTATGATGCTTGTATGACTTATTTTACTTTTAGAGTTGTGTTGTGATATCTTCCGTGAGTCCTCGATCTTGATCGTACGCTTTGCGTGCATGATTAGTGTACGATTAAATCGGGGCGTCTGAGTTGGTATCGAGCCGATCGCTCAGTAGAATCCCTTTCCAACTCCTTGGCGAAGTCGAGTCTAGACTTTACAAAACTTTTACTAACATGGCTGTGCGGCCCATGGGCCCACGCCGCCATTGGGTGGTAGTAGGATCTTTTATTCCTCGTCTTTACTCGGGACTCGAGCTCTCTTCTATTCGGGTTAAATGATTTTGCTAAAACAAAACTAACTTTAGGTTCTCGCAAGTACTTCCTCCCGGAGAGCCCCTTGTTACCGATGACCGCCTGCTGCACTAGAAGATTCGAAGATACTCTACGATGTGCTCTCGAGACTATGTGCCATCGCTTTTGCAATTCACTTCCATCGATAAATCCCTCTGGATAACTACTTACACCTATCGTTCATATTTTCATCCCGCTTGCTCTTGTTATTACAAGATGTCCTGAAATACTTTTCGATATTCCGAGAATTCTTTATGCTTACTGCCCTGCAGTTCCTTGCTGCATGAATACCCCTACGGATAATTACTCGCGCTTGCCGAGTATCCGTTTGTCCAAAGTTGTTCATGTGTTTCACAAAAATACATTCAAATACTACCCGATCTTCCGAAAATCCTGAGCAGCCTATTGCTCTTGAAATTCTTGCTTACTTGCATTATGGTTAATCCCATAAGTCTCGTAATCTTAATGGCATCCCTTGTCATTGTCATTTTGAGTCCGTTGATCCAATATGTTGCGAATGCACGCAATCATCAGTTGATCCTTATAAAGTATCTTTCCGCTCGACGTCTTTCGAACATGAGTTGGTTCTCGCCAATCAGATTGCCATCGATTGTACCCTAAGTCTATTCAACTTATCCATCCTTGATCGTGAGTGTTTGCTCCTCGATCCTTTATTTGAAAATCATAATTCCTTTGTTATTTAAATGTTGAATTATTCAGATGTTCTATAAATCGATGCATTTGCATTCTTTCTTCCTTTGATTGGGTATCGATACTCACATCAACTCCATTTTGGATCGCCATATCCACTGTTGGATTATTATCCGATAGTGTCCTTCATAATTAATCACCTTGTGAGTTCTTTCCTCGATACATAATGCCTTTGGAAAATTGTATCCTCTCCTTTTGCCAACCATGCTCTGCTTTCGAGCTGGTGATATTTACTCTTGAAGCTTGTGGTATGTGTTCCTAAGATGCCCTGATGGGTTGAACCTATGCCTTCCTTACTATGTGTGAACTCGAAAGTTTTCACGAGTCATACTCATCTGGTATTTCACCAGGTAAAACTTTCAACACTAATTCCTTTATCAAGGCGAGAAGTGAATGGAAGGTTATACATTGAAGAAGTGGGAGTCGACCTTGAACTTTGTGTTCATGCCCATGGACACGATGTAGATCCTTCATGAAATCTCGCGACAATCCTGTTGTGATCATCATCAGCATTCTGAGTTCTTCCAGGATATCAATTGAATTCATGATGAGAAATACCATCCTTGCCCCTCGATGATTTGTGTTATCATCGGCAACATTCTTGCCTTCCCCCAACACAAACTTGTTCATGTTTTGTGTTGAACCCTGGTTTCCTTACTATCTAGCTTAGGTTATCTTCTACCTTGTAGTATTACTGTCTTCTATATCAAGAATGTTGTGAGGATTGCTCCACCTCTTAAGAATTCTTGGTATAGTGATGCTTCTCACCATCACCATTCTTTCTTGGTGCTCGTGTTGATTCCAACAGGGGTACCAACAAGTGAACGGTGTTGTTTGGATTCTGCCCTTCTAGCAACCCTATTGCTTTGATGTTAATGGTTGGCCGTTCATTCTTAGAATATTGATTATTCAATCATCATTCCGACATTGGTCGTGCAACCCAGCCCATATTTCGGGTGCACCTGTCAACCAATGTTTAACTGTGGATGTATTCCTCGAATATACATCATTATATCATTTCCTCTGACAAATGTTATCTCCTTGTTCACATGATTGTGGAAGTCCATCTTTTTGGAAATCTCGAGGAATTGTCGCTGAGTCCATCAGCCACCCCCTCATCCTCTCCTTGGTTTATTGATGAACTCTTGTTTCGGAACTCGCTTCCATAGTTCATTCCCCGAGAATTTTACAATGCCATCTCGTCAATTTGTGTTGTACCTTTTCTTCTCAGGCACCCCGAGTCTGAGGATTTTGACAACAATCGGATCTGAATCTCTGTCAGATATGATGGTTGGAACATAATTTCAAAAGTTATAACATTGGTATTTATATAGCCTGGTAAGGTGATGTCATACCTAGCACACCTGGCCGGAGGACCCATTGTTAAGTTGTTCCTTTTTGGCAAGGTTAACCATTCTTCCATGAGGGAATTGTAAGACTTATTCTATAAGTTATCCCTGATGAATACTTTGAGTATCCAAAGTCCGACCTTTGCTTGAAGACCATGGCAATGCTATCTCGACGCATGTCTGTGGTACTCCGTTCATCAACAAGAACATTTAAAACCCAATGCTAAATGTTTCTTTATCAATTATCCAAACACCGTTGTATGGGTAATGTCATGAAATTTCTCTCCCCTACCTAAAAGAGTTTACTACATTATATCCTGTCATGGATATCATGCTCTGCTCGTCCTTCTGAAGGTTATACCTTTGAAATATGTGTTTAAACACATT
The DNA here is from genome assembly GCA_021437245.1 of Aegilops speltoides. Lineage (NCBI taxonomy): Eukaryota > Viridiplantae > Streptophyta > Magnoliopsida > Poales > Poaceae > Aegilops > Aegilops speltoides. The sequence goes on from CM038144.1 coordinate 136,329,362, forward strand.
TTTCTTTCCATTGTTTTGTTTAATCTGATAATCACATTTTTCTTTCCATTTACTGGGTTAACGTTTCTTGTGATCTATATGATCTAAGCAGTAATATTCTCCTGCTTATGTAAACACCTCGGTGTACAACTCTGCCAGTAAGAACCTGTTACTATTGTTGATGACATTCCGGTAGCCACCGATGGACGAGAACTTTGCCTATTGGTCTGCCTCGTTTCGACGAGCAGGAAAATGGTTCTCTTCGTCCCTCGCCCTTGGTACCAATGTTGTTGCCAACATAACTGACAGGCTATCCTCTGACATGCCTTGCTTACATGATCGTGCAAATCGTCACCGTCTCCCTACTTTTAACCCACATGGTGGGCCCATAACCCACAGTTCCACAGGATCGAAACCTGACTCTTCTGTACACCCTGTTGTCAAAGTTATTCCTCAAGCTTGACTTCTTAAGTAACTCACGGGCCACCTGCCAAGTGATCTATTTGGGTATCAGACACAAAACTTATTCCCATTGCTCTGGACCCCTTTTACACTTTGTTTCAGGCATCGAACGATTGCCTACCCGCTTGAAACTTCTCATGGCACCTTCTTACTTTGCTCTCGATATCTTCTTAAGTTTCGATTCGGGACATACTTATGCTTCTTCCCTTGAGCTAACCGTCCGATGCTCAATTTTGTTAGAATCCGTCCCTATAGAGTTTCCCCCCTCTTATCCTTTCGTAAGTACGGTGAAGATCCCGAAGGAAGAACGACAACTTCATCATGATGCATCGATGCATAGGAATGGAGACATCAACGCTATGGATCGTCCTCTTCGAGAAGAGTAACCAAGACCGAGAAGACACGTTAGAATTTCGTAACCACACCTTTCCCCCTTACTCCACCTCTTAAAATCTCGCGACGAGATTTCTTGTAGTGGAGGAGAATTGTGACGCCCGGATAATTAAGCTACAGTGATCCCACGCTAATGATGTCGGATCACCTCGGTTACTGCTGCTAATCTCGCGTTAGTTCGAAACCGGTTCGAGTCCAAATTAAAAATCAAACAAACAATAAAAGTTTTCAAAAATTAAACTAAAATGTTCGGAGTGAACCAAATAATGCATAGGTAATCATGGTGGAGAAACCACATCTTTATAAAATGTTTAATACTATAAGCTCGATAAAACAGTTGGGGAAACTATTATTTAAGTACTTTTAAATATCAAATAATTACGAAAACTATTTTAACTTGGGTAGCAAATTAATGTGGCGTGATATATTTTATGATACTAATTTAGGTGCTAACTTGGTATTAAAAAACTAACCAAAATAACAGAAACTAAAATAAAATGAAAAGACAATAGAGCAAAACAAAGGACCTAAATCTCATGCACTTTGGCCCATCTAGCAATTTACCCAGGCCTAGCCCATCTATCTCTCCTTCAACCTCACCTCACAGGAGCATGTCGTGGCACACATCCAGGCACCATGGCCATGGATGCCCTCCACGCCGCCCTCCGCCCTATATGGGTGCCCCGAAACCCTAACTCGCACTCATCCATTCCCCCCTCTTTCCCCATCGGCCCCTCCTCTTCTTTGTGAATTAGATCTCAAATCACTCACGGTCACCGCTGCATCTCCATCATTAATGCGTCCACCGGCCCCTCCGGCATGCGGAGTACGTCCCGAGGTCCACCGCCTCGTCTTCATCCGTTCAGGCGCCTCATCAGCCCGTGGAACCGTGGCCGACACGGTCTTCGTCTTCTTCCTCCGACCGCCGATCTCGCCATCACCATCGCCTCACCGACTCGTCCGCTGGCCTCCCGAAACGCTTCCGCCTCGTGGTGAGCTCCTCTCCCATCCCCTCTTTCCCTTTCTCGACCGGTCGTTATTTGGTCTTCCCTGCGTTCGCCGCCATGATCGAGCTCCGCTCCGCCACGCAAGCCCGCTCCTGCCGCGCCCTCCCTTGCCTAGGCCGTGCCACAGCCATGCTAGCACGCCTGCCCGCTCCTCGCGCACATACGCCGTGTGTGCCGCGCTCCGCCGTGGACTGCGCTGCTGCCCTACTACGCTGCTGCTTGCCTCTGCTTGCCGCCGTCCTTGCTAGTGCCCTCTTTGCTGCTCGGCGCCCGCCGCAGCGTCTTGACCTCGGCCGCCATGCCGTGCCCCGTCCTCTCGCATGTCGCCCGCCAAGATATCGGTTCGTCTTGCCTTGCAAGCTGCTATCGCTCTCCCCTGCTTTGCTTCGCTAGCTTGCTTTACTCGCCAGATCTGCTGTTGCTAGTTGCTTTCTGATGATGTCTTCTTTGCCGCTAGTTCTTTGCTAGGTGCGGCTGCTGCCCTCTGCTTAGTCGCTTAGTTCTCGCGCTTTAGCTGCTGCGAGCGTTGCTTGTTGCTGCTAATGGACATGGCCGTGGCTATGCTACGTCGTGGGTGTCTTGTGTGCACAACCATCACCGGCCGCCGTGCAATTAGATTAGGGACTAATTAGTAATACTAGCTAGGTTAGTTACTACACTATGGCATAGGGCCCCATTATTAACTAAAGAAAATGACTAATCTAATTAAGCTAGAGTAAATGACAAGCGGGACCCACATCACTATTCACCTCTTGACCAGTCAACTTTGATCGTAGTCAACTCGATCAATGACCCCACCTACCAGCTGATATGCAACACCGGGTACATTCCACAGGTACCCATAGCAATTTCTTTTTATTTTGAATTAATAATAAATCAAGGAATTTCGTAAGAACTTTAAAACTTTAGAAAATCATAGAAAATAATCCGTAACTCGGATGAAAACGTTTTCTACAGGAAAGTTGCTCAGAACGACGAGACGGATCCGGATACGCAGCCCGTTCATCCGCCACGCGTCCCTAGCATAGTGAACCTGCAACATTTCACCTCCGGTTCATTTGTCCGAAAACGCCAAACGCCGGGGATACTTTCCCGGTTGTTTCCACCCTTTGCCGGTATTGCCTACTACTGCGTTAGGTCACCCCTAGCTCCGCGTATTGCCATGTTATGCTTTATGTTGCTTTGATTGCATTGTATTTATTGTTTCTTCCCCCTCTTCTCTCCGGTAGACTATGAGGCTGACGCTGCTGCTGGTACCCCGATTGACTACGGAGTTGACGACCCCTCTCTCTTGCCAGAGCAACCAGGCAAGCCCCCCCCTTTGATCACCAGATATCGCCTATTCTCCTCTATACTGCTTGCATTAGAGTAGTGTAGCATGTTACTGCTTTCCGTTGATCCTATTCTTGATGCATAGCCCCGACATTGTTGCTACATCTGTTGATACCTTACCTGCAATCCTAAATGCTTAGTATAGGATGCTAGTTTATCATCATTGGCCCTACATTCTTGTCGGTCGCCTTGCTATACTATCGGGCCGTGATCACTTGGGAGGTGATCACGGTATATACTATACATACATACATACTATACAGATGGTGACTAAAGTCGGGTCAGCTCAAGAGTACCCGCAAGTGATTCGATGAGGGGCTGAAAGGACGGTGGCTCCATCCCGGTAGAGGTGGGCCTGGTTCCCGACGGCCCCGATCGTTACTTTGTAGCGGAGCGGCAGGCAGGTTGAGACCACCTAGGAGACAGTGGGCTGGCCTGTTCGGCGTTCATGATACTTAACACGCTTAACGAGATCTTGGTATTTGATCTGAGTCGGCCATTTGGTCTATACGCACTAACCATCTACGTGGGAGTAGTTATGGGTATCCCGCGTCGTGGTATCGGCCAAGCCTTCTTGGCGTCGGCGACGAGCGGCGCGCCGGGTTGGACTGCGTTAACGCAACTTCCTTTGTAATGGAGGTTGCTAGGTCGCTCACCGCCACCGTCACATAGCGTCGCAGTGTGCTTTCGGGCGATGGGCCTGCACCCTGCGCGCTTAGGTTTAGACCGGCGTGTTTGACCTCTCTGTTGTGCCTAGGTGGGGCTGCGGCGTGTTGATCTTCGAGGCGGGCATGACCCAGAAAGTGTGTCCGCCAAATGGGATCGGCGTGTTGGGTTATGTGGTGCACCCTGCAGGAAGTTAATCTATTGAATAGCCGTGTCCCTCGGTAAAAGGACGACCGGAGTTGTACCTTGACCTTATGACAACTAGAACTGGATACTTAATAAAACACACCCTTCCAAGTGCGGATACAACCCGGTGATCGCTCTCTAGTAGGCGACGAGGAGGATCGCCGGGTAGGATTATGCTATGCGATGCTCTTGGAGATGCTACTTGGAGATCTATTTGGAGGACTTCAATCTACTCTCTTCTACATGTTTGCAAGGCGGAGGCTGCGAGCGTAGTCTTCGACGGTGATTAGCTATCCCCTCTTATTACGGCATTCTCGCAGCTTCACCACCGATATGGCCTCCTTACACATATACCCATGCATATGTAGTGTAGCTCCTTGCTTGCGAGTACTTTGGATGAGTACTCACGGTTGCTTTCTCCCCTTTTCCCCTTTTCCTTTCTTTTCGGTTGTCGCAACCAGATGTTGGAGCCCAGAGCAGACGCCACCGTCGGCGGCGACTACTACACTAGAGGTGCCCACTACTACGTGCGGGCTCGGCGGCGACCAGAGTAGTTTAGGAGGATCCTGTGCAGGAGGCTGCGCCTCTTCGTCTGTATCGGTTTGTGCTAGCCATCTTATGGCAACTTGTTTAACTTATGTCCGTACTCGGATATTGTTGCTTCCACCGACTCGTCTATGATCGAAAGCACTTGTATTCGAGCCCTCGAGGCCCCGGCTTGTATTATGATGCTTGTATGACTTATTTTACTTTTAGAGTTGTGTTGTGATATCTTCCGTGAGTCCTCGATCTTGATCATACACGTTTGCGTGCATGATTAGTGTACGATTAAATCGGGGGCGTCACAATAAGGCTATAAACGCAACCAGGGGCATGGATAAATTGAGCATGACATGAATAACAAAACATCCTTAGTGAACATCTCCAGACTATGCATAGAATGACTTGTAGCAGCAGGTTTACATAGCATCATGATATAGTAGATTCAGCCTAGCAAAACAGTAACATCAAGTACCCTACATCAAGCTCATAGGATGCACACACAGAATGCAATGAAAAAGACAAATCACCAAGTTCTGTTAAGAGACAGCAGTTAACATCATATAACACTCTTGCAATGATGATTAGGGCATCAAGATGAACTCAAAAAAGCATGCCACAATGGAACAAAATAAAGAGCACATCATGGCGAACATTTTGATTTATCACACGCACGAAATGGAGCAGTATGATGGAGTTATGATGCGTTGAACAGGGTATGAAATTATCAGGCGAAAAAGGACTTCGCCAGAATCATCACCTCGCGGACTAGGGTTGACCGCAGCACGCGGATCGAGGTTCGCCTGGATCTCGCCGGAGATGGATGGGAGGAGGCCGGAGATGGCCGAGGACGGAGGGGGAGAGGCGCCGGGGGCGCCGGCGATGAGCGGGAGCCCAACCCCTCGCCGGAACTGGCAGCTCCGGCCAGATCGGGCGCGGCAGGGGCAAAACGACGCGAGGCGGCAGAGGCTTGTTGGCAAAGCGGCGGCGGCGCTCGCCGGCATGGCGGCTAGGGCAAGCAGCGACGAAGGAGAGGCGGCAGGGAGGAGCTTGGGAGCCGCCGTCGGGCGCTGGGGAAGGGCGGCGACGGGCGGCACGGCGGCGGGAGCAGCGGCGCGCGAGGCGGGTACCGCCGCGGGCGGCGCGAGGTTCCAGGCGGGGGTCGCGCGGCTCGGGCGGGCAGCGCGGCGGGCAAGGCGGGCGCTCGGGCCAGCGGCGGCGGCAAGGTTGGCCCGGAGGGGCAGGTGCGGGCCGAGCGGGCCGGCGTGGTGGCGGAGACAGGAGGGTGACGTGGCGGTGCGGGGTTAGCTGTGGAGGCGGCGGCGGACATGTCCGTCGGCGGGAGAAGTGTCCGGCGGCGGGGAGAGGGTTTGATCTTGGGTTAGGGGTGGATTCATCCGCAAATTTCGGGGGAGAGGCACATATTTATAGGTAGGAGGAGGTAGGAGTGTCCAAATGGAGTGCGGTTTTCGCCCACACGATCGTGATCGAACGATCGAGAGCATGGAGGGGGTTTGGATGGGTTATTGGGCCACTTTGGAGGGGTGTTGGGCTTCACACAAGAGAGGCCTTTACGGTTCCCCGGTTAACCGTTGGAGTATCAGACGACCTCCAAATGGCACGAAACATGACAGACGGTCTACCGATGGTGTACCAAGGCCGCTTGGCAAACCTAGATCCATTTCGAGAAAGTTTAACACCCGTTCACGAAAAGAGACAAGATGGGGACGCCGGAGGACATGGGAGTGTCGGATTGCAAAACAGACAACGGGGAAAATGCTCAGATGCATGAATCGAATGCGTATGCAAAATGAGTTGCACATGATGACATGACAAAGTGTGACACGCAAGCAAATGATATGGAAACAACGACGAATAGCTGGAAGACACCTGGAGCATCAAATCCGGGGCATTACACTGCGCCCTTGGCCTAGGCGGCCAATTTATCTTTTACTTTTTCCTGCTTAGGAGTCTTTTGAACAATACTTGTTAAATTTGTGCAGTTCCACCCATTGGGGGTGTATTCAAACTATGTTGAATCCTGTCTTAAAAGCCTTGGTTTATGTAAATATTATCTCGCATGTTTTAGGCTTGTGTTGCATTCTGACTTTATTTGCCTTTAATCCTTTCTGGCTTTTTCCTTTGCCGCCCTCCCTTGGCTGCCGCCTTGCCAGCCGGACAGCCACTCTGTGGACTATGGCTAGGACAAGTGCTTAGCCATTTTGGGAGGACAAGTACTTCGGCCTTTTTAGGACGTAGCAAGGTAAGTGAGAAGCCGGACGGTCGGCTTCTCGGTAGCCGGTCAGCAAGGCGAGGAGCCAGCTTATGTTATGTAAGTGCATTTGTCCTTAGCCATTTTTCATGTGGGCACCGTTTCCTGCCTTTGACTCTTGCCAGCTGGGGCGAGCTGCGGCTTGCAGCAAGAGAGGGCTTAGATGCCGCCACACTACTTGTCCGACTGCAGGTAGCACTAACATAATACAAGGCGGCAAGCCCCCGGGCCGACTGGTCGAACCCAGTGCAAGGCAAAAAAATGTAGTGACACATTCATAGGCATAAAACTTATCATATAGATAAAAGAGGTTAGTCCTCGAGTGTGCCTCAAGGACCCGATGTCTTCTACTTAATACAAAAGATAGCGTGGTACATACTGCATTAACTGTAGAATCTTCGAAGGAGATTTGTGTTCCATGGGCGTTCCGATTCCTTGTTGGAGTCATCCCTCTTGCGTGCCTTGGGCTTCTGTGCATCGATCAGGTAGTAGGAGTCATTGTCTAAAGCCTTGCCGATGACGAAGGAGCCTTCCCAAGGGACCGAGAGCTTGTGCTGGCTAGCTGTTCGCTGGATCAGCCGAAGCACAAGGTCGCCCTCTTGGAAGGATCTTGGCTTGACCTTCTGATTGTGGTAGCGGCACAGGCGCTGCTGGTAGATGGCGGACCGGCTGAGTGCCAATAGCCGGCCCTCATCCAGCAGATCGACCCCATCTTCTCGTGCTTCCTTCACCTCCGCTTCGTGTACATGGTGACGTGAGGTGAGTCGACCTCGATGTCAGTTGGGATGACTGCCTCGGCACCATACACAAGGAAGAAAGGAGTGAAACTGGTTGACTTGTTTGGAGTGGTGCGCAGGCTCTAGAGGACAACCGACAACTCATTGAGCCAGCAGCCGGCCGAGCGCTCCAGTGGCTCGACCAGTCGGGGCTTGATGCTGGAGAGGATAAGGCCGTTTGCTCGCTCGACTTGGCCATTTTACTGCGGATGGGCAACGGATGCTAAGTCCAGTCAGATGCCCTGCGTCACGTAGAAACATGCCAATGCTCCTTTGGCAAAATTTGTGCCATTGTCGGTGATGATGATGTGTGGTATGCCATATCAGACGGTGATATCTGCGATGAAGGTCATAGCAGTCGGCCCATTCAGCTTCTTGATTGACTTTGCTTCAATCCACTTGGTGAATTTGTCTATGGTGAAAAGCAGATGAGTCATGCCGCCGTGTGCCATCTTGACTAGGCCCACCATGTCCAGCCCCCAGACGGCAAAGGGCCAAGTGAGGGGGGTGGTCTTGAGCGCAGAAGCCCGCAGGTGTTGCTTGGAGCTGAACATTTGGCTCCCCTTGCAGTGCTTGACCAAGTCCTTGGCGTCTTCCAAAGCAGTTGGCCAGAAGAAGCCATGGCGGAAAGCTTTGGCCACAAGTGATCTTGAGGCCGCGTGGTGGGCGCATTCGCCTTGATGGATGTCTTTGAGGATCGCCATGCCTTTCTCTGGATCTACGCATCACTGGAAGACTCCAGTCACGCTGCGCTGACGAGCTCTCTGTTTACTATTGTGTAGGCTCCTGCTCGGCGCTGGACTTGTCAGGTTGGGATCTCATCAGTGGGCAGCTCTCTGTTCGCCAGAAAGTTGTGGATGGGTTGCGCCCATGATGGAGCTATGACTTCTTCTATTGTCAGCATGGCCACTCCAACTAGGGAGGTTGGGCTGGGAGGTGGTGGGTTGGAGTCGGCCTCCGCCTATTGTGTCGTTGAAGTACCCGGGCCGACTGCTGCGGTCCCCGGGCCAAGCTTTGAAGTCCCCGGGCCGGGTGCGACTGCTGTAGTCCTTGAGCCGTCTACCGAAGTCCCCGGGCCGCCTGCCGAAGTCCTCGGGTGGCCTGTCGAAGTCTCCAAGTTGGATCCGACTGCTTCGGGGTCAGCCAGCATGAAAATGGAATCTAATTCTGGTGAAGGCTTGACAGACGGCTTGAGGAGCCACTGAAGAGAGACGCCGGCTGGTATGGCTTGCCGAGTGGAGCCGATTCGTGCCAGGGTATCTGCTTGCTCATTGTTGGCCCATGGTACATGAAGGAACTCGCACCCTTCAAAGTATCCATTGAGTTGTTGGACGAGAAAGCGGTAGCTTGCCATCTTTGTATCTTTGGCGTCCCAATCGCCGAAAGACTGTTGGACCACCAAATCCGAGTCACCATAGCATAGGATCCGGCGGATGCCGAGTTCTTTGGCCAGTCGGAGCCCGTGTACGAGCGCCTCATACTCGGCCACATTGTTGGAGGCGGCGAAGTGGATTTGTAATGTGTATCTGAGCTTGTCGCCTTTGGGAGACGTGAGGACGATGCCCGCTCCCAAACAGGTGCGCATCTTGGATCCATCAAAGTGCATTCGCCAGTGGGTGGAGTCCGGTCTTTGGCGGCAGTATCTTGGTCTCGGCCAATGTCGGCGAAGTCACCAAGATGCTGGGACTTGAAGGCGGTGCGAGGCTGGTAGAAGATGATGTAAGGAGTCAGCTCGATGGCCCACTTGGCCACTTGGCCTGAAGCATCTCGGCTGCCCATGATCTTGGCATGTGGGGTAGTGCAGACGACCATGATGGGGTGCTCTTGAAAGTAAGGCTTGAGCTTCTTGGCCGCAAAGTACACGCCGTAGCACATTTTTTGGTAGTGGGGGTAGTTCTGCTTTGAGGCCGATAGTACTTCACTTAAATAATACACTGGCCTCTGGACCGGCTATTCCTTGCCGTCTTGTGGGCGCTGAACCACGATGACTGTGTTGACCACCCGGTTGGTTGCAGCAATGTAAAGGAGCATGCGCTCTTTATCAGTCGGAGCCGCCAGGACAGGCGGCGTGGTCAACATCTTCTTCAGTTGGTGGAAGGCTTCGTCTGCCAGGTCATTCCACTTGAAGTGAGTGGTTTTCTTCATGAGCTGGTATAGGGGAAGAGCCTTTTCTCCCAGCCGACTGATGAAGCGGCTAAGGGAAGCCAAGTACCCGGTGAACTTCTGGACGTTCCGCAGCCGGGTGAGAATCTCCATCCTCTCAACGGCCTTGATGTTCACAGGGTTGCACTCTATGCCGTGTTCAGAGACCAGGAAGTCGAGAAGTTAGCCGGTTGGTACTCCAAAGACGCATTTCTCGGGGTTGAACTTGATCTGAAAGCGGCGCAGGTTCTCAAATATTTCCTTGAGATCTTCTAGCAGTGTGCCGCGCTTCTCCGTCTTCACCACAATATCTTCTACATAGACATGGGCATTTCTGCCGAGCTGTTTGAGGAGGCACTTCTGCATGCAACGCTAAAAAGTGGCACCGGCATTTCTCAAGCCGAATGTCATAGTCAGGTAGCAGAAGGCTTCGAATGGTGTGATGAAGGCGGTCTTCAGGCGGTCGGCTGGGTCCAACTTGATCTGGTGGTACCCCGAGTACACATCCAAGAAACTCAGCAGCTCGCATCCGGCTGTAGAGTATATCACTTGATCAATCCGAGGCAAAGCAAATGGATCTTTGGGGCAGGCTTTGTTGAGGCTTGTATAATCTATACACATGCGACACTAGTTGTTCTTCTTCAGTACAAGGACTGGGTTGGCAAGCCACTCTGGAAAGAACATTTCCATAATGAAGCCGGCTACTAGGAGCCGGGCTATCTCTTCACCAACAATTCTTCTCTTCTCCTCCGACAGTCGGGTTTTGCATCGGCTCTGACATGTAACTTGTGCCCGGCGAAATCCGTCGAAACACCCGGCATGTCTTTGGGGAACCATGCCAAGATATCCCCATTCTCACGGAGGAAATCGACGAGCTCACTTTGCTATTTGCTGTTAAGGTTGCTTCCTACAAGAGCGAGCCTCTCTGGGTGGTTTGGGTCCAAAGGTATCTAGTTGATTTCCTTGCCAGCTGAAAGGAGCCCTGAGTTTCCGACTCCTTGGGGTCTAGTGACAAGTTCGGCTGCTTGCCGGCCGTGGCCACAACCCGGTCAAGGATCTTCTTCTCCGCAGTAATCAAAAGGGACTCGGCCAGCCGGCTGCTGGCTGCAACGCAGTCGAATGATTTCTTGTAGTCACCGACTATGGTGGTGATGCCCTTGGTGCTTGGCATCTTCATCTTGAGGTAGGCATAGTGGGGCACAGCCATGAACATGGCCAGAGCAGGTCGGCCAAGTAATGTGTGATACGGGCTCTCCAGGTCCACCAATTCAAACCAAACTGTTTCACGGCGGAAGTGATCTTTGTCTTCGAAGAGGACATCTATCTTGATCTTGCCGATTGGTGAGCATGAAAGGCTGGGTACAATGCCATGGAAGACGGTCTGACCGGGCAAGAGTTGCTTTGTCTTGATGTTGAGCTTCTCCATGGTATCGCGGTAAGGTATGTTGATGCTGCTACCGCAATCAATCAGGACTCGGGAAAAACGAGCAGCTTGTTCTCTGTTGCAAAGGTGGCATCCAACACCATGGCATAGGAGCCCGCAGAAGGCATCACCTCCGAGAGGTCATCTCTACTCCCGCTGATGGGCTTCTCAGACCAGTGCATGAACTCTGGGACTTTGAAGACGACAGCATTGACCTCTTGGTGCTGCCGGCATCGGCTGCGCCTGTCATCAGCCTGGCTCGTGAAGACGATGTAGGATGCGTGCTCTTCAGGGAACTCTTCTTGGATGGCACCGACTGCTGGGCGGGCCACTGGCTGCTGAGGAGCTGGAGGCGGCTGGCCAGCGGGCGGAGGAGGCAGCAACCCCTCGCCATTGGAGATTCGAGTGAGCCAGTGGCACTTCCGGGTTGTGTGATTGGACGGCCTAGCGCCGCTATGGAACTTTCAGGGTGCATCGAGGGTTTTCTCATAGGAGAAGGCGGGTTGCCAAGCCGTCTTGCCGCCTTTCTGACGCTTGGGTATGGGCTGCCCTTCTCGCTGCTGATCTTCAACGGTTGCCACCTGCCGGCTGGTGGAAGCCGGCATTGGGGCCTTGCGTTTGTTGTCGCTCTACTGCGGGCGCCGACTGGTGTCGCCAGCCGGTGTTCTAGGAGCTGTAGGGAGCACCTTCCCAGAGGCGTCCACCGAAGCTCCGACTTCATGGAGGAGTCGGCAGTGGCATACTTGTCTGCTATGATCAACAACTCGTCGAGTGTAGCCGGCTCGTCGCAGAGGAGTCGGTGCTTGAGGAGGGTACCTTCTCTGCACCCAGCGGTGAAGTACTCTATAGCTTGCACCTCGTGCACCCCCTCGCAAGAGTTGCCGACCTCGGCCCACCGCGTCAGGTAGTCGCGACTGGACTCGGTGGGGCCTTGAACGCACGGAGAGAGTTAGCGAGGCTTGGGCGCCCGTTTGTACATCCTGGTGAAGTTGCGGATGAAGACTTCAGTGAAATCCACCCAGCTGTTGACGTTGTATGGCTTGAGGCTGTTCAGCCAGGTGCCTATCGTGCCCAGAAGCATGAGGGGACGTACTTCATGGCAACGTGCTTATCGCCATTTGCTATGCTGACTGCGGTGGAGTAGTCGATCAGCTAGTCTTCCGGCTTCACCAAGCCGTTGTACTTGGGTGTGTCTGTTGGGAGCGAGAACCCTTTGGGGAAGGGCTCGTCGCAAATGCGGGGGCAAAACAAGGCGGACCAACCGCATCCTCTTCTTCTAGCGCCATGGATTGCACTAGGCGGTCGATTCGATGGCGGGCATCGTTTTCTCTGATTCCTTCGCGGTGGCCCAGCTGGCCGTTGAGTGTCGGGTGCTCAACAGGTGGCGGGGAGGCATACCTCTCCCTGCGGTGCGGAGGAGGAGGAGGCGGGTAATCACCTCACCGCTCCACAGCTCATGGGCGGCCTTGTTCGTCGCGCTCAATGGTGAGGCGCGTCCGACTGCGGCTAGCAGTCGGCTCTTTATATTTTCGCTCGCGGGCACCGCCTACAATCAGCGTTCAGGAGGTCGCACCATGCTCTCGGCGGAGGGGAGGATTCTCGGCACGGGCGTCGGCTTCTTGCCGCTCGACAACCGCATTGATGAGCTGCTGGACGCGACCCGTCATGCAGCGTAGCTCGTCACCTTCCATATTTTCCAGCTCGTCTGCTGCCGCCTGAGCAGCACGCAGGTTCTCGATGGGTGTGGCGTAGACCGGATGGTCGGCTCCCAGCATGCTGGCAATGGCTGCACCGCGCTTCTTGACAACACCAAGCTGGCTAGGCCCGCTAGAAGTCGGTGTGCCGCAGGCGACACGATCAACCTCGCACTGATATGCTTCGATGAGGCGTCCCATGGAGGCTATCTTCTTGCCGCTCTCGATGAGCGCAAGGCGGTGGGCCTCCAGTGTCTTGGAGTCGGTGTCGCCTGAGATGGGTGTAGACAGGTCGCGTATCATTGCCTGCAGAGTGTCGTGGGCGTCCGCGCCGGATGCGGCGCCATGGTAGATGACAAGCACCTCGGTGGTGGTGTTGTCGCCGCTGTCGGCACGAGGGAGGGGGTCATCAATGATCACCATGTTGGTGGGAAAGGCGTCGAGGTATGTCGTGCCGGAGTCGACAAGCATCGGGTCGGTGGAGCCGATCGACTCCAAGTCAGAGGCGGGATCGTTGGCGATGTCAAGCTTGCCAAGGAGATAAATGAGGCAACTCTCGGAGCTGGCTGCGCCCGCGTCTGTCGTGGGCTCGTCGGAGAGGCGGATCTCGCCAATGAGATTGGCGAGGCAGCTCGCCGCGCAGGCGGCTTTGACGCCAAGCAGCGCGTCGGTGCAAACGCCATCACTACAAAAAAAAAGACACATCCGTGACATTTTGGGCCAAACAATTTTTTTTCTGTCATACATACGACACTTCTATGACGATAATTTTGACAAAACCCAGTATCATCATAGATGTGGTGGGCTCCTACTTCTATGACAAAAAATCATGACAGAAAATGGGTTTTTCATCCTGGGTGGGCCGGAAACGCAGCTGCATGACATTCTTTGGGCCGTCCATGATGGAAAAAACCGTGGTAGAAGCGAGGGGGAGGAAAATTTCGGGGAGTTGCCGGTTACGGTGGGCGGTCGGGGGCCGAGCAATGCGCGTTTCTCTCATACACGTGCATGCGTGTGTGCGAGGCATTGGCTCTAATTGAACCCGAGCGAGGCGTGGGCTCTAATCGAACCCGAAAGGTTGCTGCAGCCTCACGCGTTCTCGAACCCGAGCGATTGATCGATGGTCGTTAATCGAACCCGATCGGCGATTCGCCATCTTGCTATTAACTAAAGCTGATCGATTGGATGAACAGTGAGTATTGCGGGGGGTGGGGGGTTTGGATGAACAGTGAGCGGTGGCGTTGCCTCTGGATGAACAGGACCCCGTGGTGTGGAGGGCTGGATGAACAGTAGAGGTGGAGGGGTGCCCGTGGAGGGGTGGTTGAACAGGACCCCGTGGTGTGGAGGGCTGGATGAACAGTAGACGGTGGAGGGGTGCCCATGGAGGGGTGGTTGAACAGGACCCCGTGGTGTGGAGGGCTGGATGAACAGTAGACGTTGGAGGGGTGGTTGAACAGTAGCCGATGGAGTAGCGTGCGGTGGAGGCTGGATGAAGATGAGCCCGTAGAGGCTGGAGGAGGTCGACGGTAGCCCGTGGAGGCTGGAGGAGGTCGACGGTGGAGATGAACAGTATCTCGTGGAGTCCCATTTTGCGGTACGCCACACCCCTCCCAATGAACAGGACCCCCGTTTCGACCGTAGCCCTCCAACACAAGTCTGTTTCATCCGTTTTGTGGTACGCCATAGCCCTCCCGATCAAAAGGACCCCCGTTTCGACCGTAGGAGGTCCATTTCATCCATTTTGCGGTACGCCACAGCCCTCCCGATCAAAAGGACCCCCATTTCGACCGTAGGAGGTCCATTTCATCCGTTTTGCGGTAGGCCACACCCCTCCCGATCAACAGGACCCCCGTTTCAAACGTAGGAGGTCCGTTTCCTCCATTCTGCGGTACGCCAGGCCTCGTTTCCATCGCCTGTTCCGTGCAAGCCCTCCTGATTAACACGACGACGCATTCCGTTTCGACCCAGCCGGTTGGCTCCCACGCGTTCCATTGCCTCCCGATGAACGCGACGCATTCCGTTGCCTCCCCATGAACACGACGCATTCCGCTGCCTTCCCATGAACACGACGCATTCCGTTGCCTCCCCATGAACAGACGACGATGCTGTTTCTCCGTTCTGACCCAGCCATGTACGTATGCGCGAGTAGGCGTTCAAGACCCTGTCCGTATGTAGTACGTGGCCATATTTTCTTTCTTGCACCCTGGCCACAGTACGTACGTGTACATGCTACGTGCGCGCCTCTACTACAACACGTGCGCGCCTCTACTACGACACGTGCGCACCTCTACATCGACCAGTATGTACGTACACGTTCGCAACCAGAATGACAACGCTACGTACGCTTCGACCAGGTGGGTCCCGACTATCAGGCACTTCCTTGCCCGGTGCGAAGATGTAGTTGGTGGGTCCTAATAGTCAGGGGGGCGAATCGTTTTTTTTTACCCGGACGCACTTCCTTGCATGCGAAGATGTAGCTGGTGGGTCCCAGCAGCCAGGGGGGCGAATCGTTTTTTTTGCCTGGACACACTTCCTTGCGTGCGAAGTTGTAGCTGGTGGGTCCCAGCAGTCAGGGGGGAAACATTTTTTTCGCAAAATACGGTGGCCCATCCGGTGGGTCCCCGCTGTCAGGTGGAGGAATAATTATTTTGCGCGTAATAAGGAGGCACTTCCTTGCTGCGGCCGTGGACCCAGCTGTCAGCGTCTCCACGCACAGTACTCTTCCGATGGAAGTCGGTCGTTGACCACATTGACCACGCCGCACCGAGAGCACCACGGCGGTGGACGACGGCGAGGCCTAGGAAGGGGACGACACAGAATGAGGGAAGACTCGGCAGTTGTTTCCCACGCGGAGGGGAGTATGACTGTACGAGGATTTACTAGTTCGTCTGCCGTCGCTGGAGAATAACAGCAGGTGTGGGTGGGTAGAGGGATGGCTAGGCCAGCGATGGGAGTACGGTGGGGCGGTGAGGTCAAGGCAAGCAACATAGCCGGCCAGGGAGGAGGAGCAGCAGCAGTCCACCAAGCACTTGTTTGAGCGGCTGGAGCAGGAAGAGCAGAGATTGAAGAAGCACGATGGCCGTTGGATGGACATCCAACAGTCACTGCTTGTGCGTCAGCCTTTTTTTTAGGAAAGCTTCAAATCTGTGGAAAACAGCATACAGCCCATCTGCAATTATTTCTAATAGTTTACAGCCCATTT
Organism: Aegilops speltoides; assembly: GCA_021437245.1. Lineage (NCBI taxonomy): Eukaryota > Viridiplantae > Streptophyta > Magnoliopsida > Poales > Poaceae > Aegilops > Aegilops speltoides. The sequence goes on from CM038144.1 coordinate 136,345,436, forward strand.
GCTAATTCTTAAGGTTTTTTGGAGTCCATATTCTTTTTGTTAGCATTACAGCCCATATTGTGGCCACGGTTAAAAAATTAGTCGTAATTTTGCATATTTCGGTGTGGTCCGAACTGTTTTTAATCCCGAAATTTCGACTCACATTCATACTGATTTTAAAAATAAATGTATATCAATCTAACAAATTCTCCACGCATAAAAATTAATGTAATTTAAAATCTTGAAATGAAAAAAAGATATTTGAAACTAATTGCCGGTTTGATATGTTTTAAAAATGTGCATCCCATTTCTCATGACTGATGGGCCATTTTCTCGGCCAGCCGAATGAAAGCTCTCTTCGTCTTGAAATATTTGCAGCCCAAGACGCCTGACGAAGCGACTTACTTGCCAAATCACAAAAAACTGGGCGGTGGCCGTGGACCCAGCTGTCAGCCTCTCCACGTACAGTACTCTTCCGATGGAAGTCGTTCCTTGACCACGTTGACCACGCCGCTCGGAGAGCACCACGGCGGTGGATGACGGGGAGGCCTAGGAAGGGGACGACGTGGAGCCGGGGAAGACGCGGCAGTTGAAGACCGCGCGGAGAGGAGTACGAGGGTTCACTGGTTCGGCTGGGGTGTGAGGCTGCCGTCGCCGCAAGGCCTGGCCAGCGGTCGGAATAGTAGGGGGCGGTGAGGCCTCTATGGCAGCACAGCTGGCCACGGATGGCAGGAGCATGCGGCACGACCGGCGCTGCTTTGGGAGGCTGGAGCAAGAAGACCAGAGATTGAAGAAGCACTACGACCGTTGGATGGACATCGTACGGTCATTGGAGCTAGAATCATTCATATTGACTAAGTTGACAAAGCTCTTCGTCCCCGTCAACTTAGTAGGCCCACAAGCCAGCCTCCCACCAAGGTGGGTCCCAGCTAGCTGGGGGAGTATTCATTTTTTTGTGCGTAATAAGGAGGCACTTCCAGTGGGTCCGAGCTGACAGCGGGGGGAACGTTTTTTCGCAAAATACGGTGGCCCATCCAGTGGGTCCCAGCAGTTAGGGGGAAATGATTTTTTTCGCAAAATACTGGTGGCCCGTCCGGTGGTTCCCCGCTGTCCGGATGAGGAATAATTATTTTCTGCGTAATAAGTAGGCACTTCCTTGCGGCTGCCGTGGACCCAGCTGTCAGCCTTTCCACGTACAGTACTCTTCAGATGGAAGTCGGTCGTTGACCACATTGATCACGCCGCGCCGAGAGCACAACGGCAGTGGACGACAGCGAGGCCTAGGAAGGGACGATGCGGAGCCGGGCAAGACGCGGCAGTGGATGCCCACGCGGAGTGGAGTACGAGCGTTCACTGGTTCGGCTGCGGTGTGAGGCTACCGTCGCCGCAGAATAACAGGGGGTGTGGGTGAGTGGAGGGATGGCCTGGCGAGTGGTGGGAGTAGTATGGGGGTGGTGAGGCCTCTGCGGTAGCACAGCCGGCCACGGGAGGCAGGAGCAGGTGGCACGACCGGCGCTGCTTTGTGAGGCTGGAGCAAGAAGACCAGAGGTTGAAGAAGCACTATGGCCGTTGGATGGACATCATACGGTCACTGGAGTATTGACTAAGTTGACAAAGCCCTCCGTCCCCGTCAACTTAGTAGGCCCACAAGTCAGCCCAACAATATGGTGGGTCCCAGCTAGCAGGGGGTATTCATTTTTTTTGGCGTAATAAGGAGGCACTTCCTTGCGTGCCAATATATAGCTGGTGGGTCCGACCTGTCAGCTGGGGGGACCTTTTTTTCGTGAAATACAGAGGCCCTTCCTGTGGGTCCTAGCTGTCAGGTGAAGGAATCATTATTTTGCGCGTAATAAGGAGGCATTTCCTTGCGTGCGGCCGTGGACCCGGCTGTCAGCCTCTCCACGTACAGTCCACTTCTGATGGATGTCGTTCATTGACCATGTTGACCAGGCCGTATCGAGAGCACTAGGGCGGGTGGACAATGGCGAGGCCTAGGAAGGGAACGACACGGAGCCTGGGAATACTCGGCAGTTGTTTCCCACGCGGAGGAGTATGAGGGTTTACTGGTTCGTCTGCCGTCGTCGGAGCCAGGGAAGCACGACAGCCGTTGGATGGACATCCAACAGTCATTGCTCTCGTGTGTTGACTAAGTTGATAGGGCGTTGCGTGTGCGTCAACCTTTTTTTACGAAAGCATACGCGTCAACCTGTAGTAGGCGCACAAGTCAACCTCAAATCTATGGAAAACATCATACAACCCATCTGCCATTATTTCTAATAATGTACATCCCATTTTCTAATTCTTAAGAATTTTTTTGGAGGCCATCTTCTTTTTGTTAGCATTACACCCCATATTGTGGCCACGGTTAAAATTATACAAAATTTTGCATATTTCAGTGCGGTCATTTGTTTGTAATCCAGAAATATCGATTCACATTCAAACTATTTTGAAAAATAATTTATATAAATATAAAATCCAAATAATTGTCCACGCATAAAAATCAATCGAATTTAAGATCTTGTAATGAAAAAAAATTGAAACTAATTCCTGGTTTGATGTGTTTTAAAAATGTAAAGCCGATTTCTGGGCAAACCGAATGAAACTCTCCTTGTCTTGAAAGATTTGCAACCCAGCAGGGCCGATAAAGAAAGTAGGCCTTGTTTGGGTATTTCTTAAAAAAATAGAATTGGGCTAGCCATTTTCAGCAAGAAAAAAACACAACTGGGCACATGATGTGGTAAACATAAATAAAACCCTGGCTAGACGGGCCACAGCCCCCGCACAGCCCCGTTGTTACCCTCGCTAAAACTAGTATAAATAACAACTGCTTGTTCCTAAAAAACTGCGCGACTTGCTGGGTCCCTGGTGTCAGCCGCTCGTAGTGTAGTTCTCTCATTTATTGACTACGTTGATAATGGCGTGAGCCCCAGATGTCCAACCATTAGGAGGAACCATATTTTTGGGCTTGTACTATAGAGGCACTTGCTTGCGTACTGCCATGACGCTGGTGGGTCCCTACTGTCATCCGCTCCACGTACAGTCATCTCCTTGTTCCTCTCGGTTGTTGACGACGTTGACAACGCAAGAGGGCGGTGCACCGCGCACGGCGAGCGAACCAAGGCCGCAAGGCGGAGGACGACGACGAGGCCTTGGACGGAACGAGAAGGAGCCGTTGAAGATCGCGCAGTCGGTCGCAGCGAAGAATCTGAGGTTGACTGGTTCGGGCGTGGGTGCGTGTTGGGGCTGACGTCGCCGGAGAATAACAGGACGTGTGGGGGAATAGAGGGAGGGCTGGCCAACGTTGGAGGGTACGTATGGTAGGGCGGCTATAACGCCCCGGATTTGATGCGCCAGGTGCCTGCCAGTTATTCGTCATCGTTGCCATGTCATTTGCTTGCGTGTTGCATTTTTCCATGTCATCATCTGTATTTCATTTGCATGTTTTTCAAAACTTGCATCCGTTCGAGTTCCCCCGTTTCTCTCCGTTGTCCGTTTGAGCCCAACCACACTCTTGCGCAACCATCGCCCTCTCAGATCTTGTTTCGTGAGCGGGAGAAAAACGTTCTCGGAATGGACTGAGATTTGCCGAGTGGCCTTGGTGTAGCACCGGTAGACCGCACGTCAAATTTCGTTTCATTTGGAGGTCGTTTGATGCCCGAACGGTTAACCGCGTAGCCCGAAACCCCTCTCTCTTTGCAGCCCAGCCCCTCTTCACCACAGCCCATGAGCCCATCCAAATCCCCTCCATGATCTCGGTCGTTCGATCACGATCGTGTGGGCGAAAATCGCACCTCATTTGGATACTCCTAGCTCCCTCTACCAATAAATATGTGATCCTCCCCGAAATCCCGCAGTCCAAACCCTAGATCAAACATCCCTCTCGCCCGCCGGACATGTCCACCCCGCCGCCGTACGTGTCCATCGCCGGCAGCCACGTCGCTCCGACCAATGGCGTCACGCCACGTCGCCTTCCCCGCCGCCTCAGCCAACCAGGCGCCGCCACCTCAGCCGCCTCTCTCTCCTCCGCCGCCGCCCGGCCCGCGCGGCCGCTTGCGCGGCTGCCTGGCCCGTCCGCCACTGCCGCCCCCGCCCGTGCGCCCGCGCCCTCCGCCCGCCGCCCGCCGCCGGCGCGCCTTGCCCCCGCCGCCCGAAGCCGCCGCCCTGCGGGTCCCGCCGCCCGCCAAACTCACCTCCGGTCGCGGATCCACCGCCGAAGACCTGCGGCTCCTCCTCTCCCACGGCGTCGCGCCTCCTAGCCCGCTCGCCGCCACCCGGCCTCCAGCGCCCGTGCCCGCGACCGCCGGGCGCGCCGCAGCCCGCCGCGCCCGTCCGCGCCCTCGCCGCCCGCTCGGGTCCCGCGCCCGGCCGCGCCTCCCCGGCCTCCCCGCGCCCCGAGCCTCGCTGGCCGACATCTTCTTCCCCGTCTCCGGTGATGCCACGATCCAGATCTGGACCTCAGCAGGTTGAGCCCCGAATTTTCCCCGTCCTGAAATATTTGCATTTTGGACCCCTGTTCATCGCATCATATCTCTTTGCATGCTGCTCCGTTTAGTGTGTGCTATATATCTAAATGTTTATTGTGAGATGCTCTTCATTTTGTTCCATTGTGCCATGCTTGATTGAGTTCATCTTGATGCACTAATCATCATTGCAAGAGTTCCATATGATGTTATCTGCTGTCTGTTAACATAACTTGCTGTTTTGTCTTTTTAATTGCGTTTTGTGTGTGCATCCTATGAGCTTGATGTCTACTTGTGTTTTGAACTACTTCATGACATCTTTACAGTGGTGCAATCCACGTATTTTTTTCGAGTCTTTTAGTGAGTGCATCGAGCTCCTGAAGTAGGGTACTTGTTGCTGTTTTGATAGGCTGAATCTGCTACATCATGATGCTATGTAAACCTGCAGCTACAAGTCATTATATGCATAATCTGGAGATATTCACTAAAGATGTTTTGTTACTCATGTCATGATCTATCCATCCATGCCCCTGGTTGCATTTATAGCCTGCTGTAGCTTGTGGTTATCTTGCTCTCAAATTGCTAAGTAATGTTCCTGTCAGCCTGTTTACATTAAGTTCAGTTTTGCCATGAGCTTTGCTAGTGATCTATGCACTCTATGAACTTGCTATTGCCATGCTTAGCTTCATAAACATGTCTTCTTACTATTGGTCTCCTTGTCATGCCATGTTTTGCTCTGTGGTGAGTGGTACAAGCTCACCAACATGCCTACTTATCATTGTTCCTGCCATGTCCTGTTATTCTGAATCTGTCATATCATTTGCCATGTTTGCATGGATCCTACCATCTTTTCTGTTGATCTTTGGAATTAGTTAAGGGAGTTTTGTTCTTTGTCTTTAGTATTAGCATGCCATTCCTTTGCTTGACATGTTAAGTTCATGTAACATGTCTTTTGATAGCTCTAAACATTGCAACCTGATGTTATTTCTGCTATGTCTGAAACTGTTATTATTTGCAATCTTGCCATGTCCTTTTAAGCATGTTCTATTGTTTTCTGGAGATAGCTCAGTGTTCATGTTTTGTCATGCTTTACCTTTAACTCATGTCCATGCCTTTTGTTATCATGTTAGGATGCTGTATCATATTGTTTTGATGCTTGCTAGATGCCTAGTTGCTGTTTTGGACAGATTATTGTTATATCTTGTTTGCAGTGTATGTGTTGAACCGTTGCTTCGTTTTGAGTGTGATCTGTATGAAACTTGCTTGATTTTGCATGTACTTTCATATTATCATGTTACATCCCTGTTTTGAGGTGTTTGCTTGATGTTTTTATGCATTTTGCATCAATGCCATGTTTAACTTGTTTTGCTCATATCTTCTAGGCCGTAGCTCCGAACTAAATGAACTTTATATGTAACTTGACTAAAATCTCGTGTACATCATCTTGGTGCACCTTAACTTGTTGTTTAACAACTTTAACTTAATGTTTGTTCAGATCTGGACCAATTTCTAAATTTGCACATGAGGACTTACCGGAATTGTTATATGTTGTTTCCGGCCTCATTTAACCTTGCTTTGATGTGTTGCTCTTGTATGCATCATCTCTTGCCATGAGTATCCTCATATAGCCTTTGTCATGCATCATACTTGGTTGAGCATCATGCCTTGGCTATGTGTTGTGTGTTTACCTTGTTGTTTGTTTCTTTTCGGTTGTGCTCCTTCTCGTTAGTTCATGTTTCGTTGCGATCGTGAGGATTCGTTCGTCTACGCTTGGTTCGTGTTCGTGGCTTCATCTTATTCATGGACTCGTTCTTCTTCCTAGCGGGATTTCTGGCAAGATGACCCTCACCTTGGATCTCATTACTATCATTGCTATACTAGTTGCTTCGTTCTGTCGCTATGCTGCGCTTCCTATCACTTGCTCTTCAAGCCTCCCCAAATTGCCATGTCAGCCTCTAACCTTTTCACCCTTCCCAGCAAACCGTTGCTTGGCTATGTTACCGCTTTGCTCAGCCCCTCTTATAGCGTTGTTAGTTGCAGGTGAAGTTGAAGATTGCTCCATGGTGGACAGGATTATGTTGGGATATCACAATATCTCTTATTTAATTAATGCATCTATATACTTGGTAAAGGGTGGAAGACTCGGCCTTATGCCTGGTTTTTGTTCCACTCTTGCCGCCCTAGTTTCCGTCATACCGGTGTTATGTTCCTTGATTTTGTGTTCCTTACACGGTTGGGTGTTTTATGGGACCCCCTTGACAGTTTGCTTTGAATAAAACTCCTCTAGCAAGGCCCAACCTTGGTTTTACCATTTGCCTCACCACCACCTATACCCTTCCCTTGGGTCGGCCAACCCGAGGGTCATCTTTATTTTAGCCCCCCCCCCGGGGCAGTGCTTCTCTAAGTGCTGGCCCGAACCGAGCTGCCTGCGGGGCCTCCTCGGGGAAGCTTGAGGGCTGGTTTTAGTCGTAGCTAGTCTCATCCGGTGTTGCCCTGAGAACGAGATATGTGCAGCTCCTATCGGGATTGTCGGCACATCGGGCGGCTTTGCTGGTTTTGTTTTACCATTGTCGAGTTGTCTTGTAAACCGGGATTCCGAGACTGATCGGGTCTTCTTGTGATGGGCTAAGTTGGGACACCCCTGCAGGGTATAAACTTTCGAGAGCCGTGCCCGCGGTTATGTGGCAGATGGGAATTTGTTAACGTCCAGTTGTAGAGAACTTGACACCAGATTCAGATTAAAACGCATCAACTGTGTGTGTAGCCGTGATGGTCACTTCTCGGCGGAGTCCGAGAAGTGAACACGGCTTTGGGTTATGTTTGAACGTAAGTAGTTTCAGGATCACTTCTGGATCATTGTTAGCTTCATGACCGTTCCGTTGCTTCTCTTCTCGCTCTCTTTTGCGTATGTTAGCCACCATATATGCTTAGTCGCTGCTGCAACCTCACCACTTTACCCCTTCCTTTCCCATTAAGCTTTGCTAGTCTTGATACCCATGGTAATGGGATTGCTGAGTCCTCATGGCTCACAGATTACTACAACAACAGTTGCAGGTACAGGTTTTGTGATGATCATGACACAAGAGCAATGTTACTTGTTTTGGAGTTCTTCTTCTGCTTCTTCTTCGATCAGGGGATAGGTTCCAGGTCGGTAGCCTGGGCTAGCAGGGTGGATGTCGTTTGAGTTTCTATGTGTGTTTCATCCGTAGTCGGATGTTGACTTATGTATGGTGTATTGATGTATTCTTGCGGCATTGTATGCCTCTTGTATGTATCCCCATCTATTATGTAATGTTGATGTAATGATATCCACCTTGCAAAAGCGTTTCAATATGCGGTTCTATCTTTGGTGGGACCTTCGAGTCTCTCTAGGATAGTATCGCATATTGGGCGTGACAGCGGCGGAGGCGCAGCCAGACATGGGAGGCGGGAGCAGGCGGAGCCGATGTGGTGGTTTGGTTTGTGCGGCTGGAGGAAGAAGAAGACAAGAGATAGAAGATACACGACAGATGTTGGATGTCAATCCAACGGCTGGTAGGCAGAATTGTTTGTTGACTGGCTAGTAAGTCAACACCACCTTGTATAGGCTATTTCCTCGCTGGTCCCAAATGTCAGAATCCAAATTTGTCACAGTCATGCAGCCTTTCCTATGAAAATTTACAGCACATTTGATGTGCTAGTTCGAAATAAGTTTGTGGGTGCTGATGGGGGCTAATCACTTGGCTTCTGTAATGCACAGTGAGCTCAAGCAGCCAGCGAGAGTGATTTTATTTCCCTTGGTTGGGATTTGTTACAATATTTCACTCTAAATTAAATGAATGGCAACCCATTTGCCTTGTTTCAAAGAAAATATGACAGTCACAGCCGAGTTGAAAAGGGCAGGAACATCTAACTCCAGCTTACAAACTGTACAAAAGCACGAGGGTTAATTGTTCATCAGGTTTACAAAAAAACCAGATTGAAAAGGGCAACAACATCTAACTCCAACGTTGTTTTCAGCAGTCCAGTCAAATGGATCGGTCAGGTCCATAGAATGAACATCCTGGGTCGTAAAATTTACTGGATTATGACCACAGTATGTTGTAAATAGAAGCCCGCACGTCTGAAAGCTCTTTTGCCCACCGAAACTCCTTTTTTTGCTCTTCGACATACCCATCCGTCAAAACCATGCTGCTGATAAACTTAAGCCTGATGGAATAGTAACCTCGCATTCAGGAGGAAGAATGTGACAAATCTTGTGTTTGCACGGTTGGCTACATATCGTTCTAGCGTTATTGTTTTCAATCGAATCTCATGAGAAGTGAGAAAATCCCGATGCTTACGAATCCACCGATTGTTTATAACTTTCTTACCCCGTCCTGTTGCCTAAATAGACATGAAGATTGAAAACAGTTAAGGTTTAAAAGAAGAGTGTTGAAAGAGCAACAGCTGAACGGTTAATTCTAGTACACTATATGCGGGCTTCCAATGTGCGTGAAACTATCACCATTATATACAACTTCTCCAGACATGGAAAGCATTGCAGCAAGCCAATAATCTTGTCAGACCAAAACTATTCATTTGGATATATAAGATCTTGACAGAATCCAGCACCATTGATAGGCCATCCATGGAGAAACTCTTCATTGAGCATAGAACATAATATTAGTACAAAATGTGTACTCCAAGATGATATATAAATTATGCGCAGAAATTTAAAATGCAGCTTATGGTTACAAGTGTAGATGATAATATAAAGTACCTGAAGAACTGTGGAGCCAAACACCATATTGAAATGAGCACAGAGATCATGTATTACACCCAAGGTCTCCAGTTTAGGCGCAGAGAGGACGGTTATTTGCAACGGTGAATAACTAGAATCAAGGATCACCTTTGAAGTGAAGGGGCATCTTTGATGATGATCTGCCTTCCGTCAAAAGAAATTCCAATTCTTACAAGGTTAGGCGACTTTATTTGGAGACAACCGATTCTAACTATGAAAACAAGCACCAAGCACTCAAGCGCAGGGCAACTAGAGTGGATGATGTTGTGCAATGAGGCCTCCGATATACCAACCCGCACAAGTGAAAGTTTCTTGAGAAATGGGAGTCGAAGGTTTAGTACCAGATTGTCTAGTAGGTAGCACAACGCAAAGGTGGCGGTGTGGAGAGAGGAGGAAAACCACGAGATGGACATCGGTGCTGAGGGCACAAGTTCATGGCGTTCAGTATGTGGTATTTGATTTCCAGGGGAATAGTAGAACTCAAGCAGTTGCAGTTCTATGAATTCAGGGGATTTCAGCCAGGCGTCCACCGTGCAGGGCATGGTATGCTTGCTCAGGTAGCATGACAGGATGCAGAGGCTTTGAATGGATCCCTGGTGGGAGGAGATGATGGCTCTGGGGATTTCAAAATCATTGGAGAGAGATAGCTGACGACAGTCGATATTAAGGGGCACGGCGCGCCATAGAGGGCGCCACCGAATTGAGAGGACTTGGGTGCGGCAGCAATCCTTGGTGGGGAGAAGCGAGATGATTTCCCCAAGGATGGCGTCCGGGAGATCGCTGATGCGGTCCACCCGAGATTCTATGGGTTCCTGGAATCCGATGGGGGCGGGGTCGCCGCTTCTCCCCGCACTGCCGGGTGCGGGATCTACAACAGGCATCATCGCTGGTGGGAGCCTCATCTTCTTGGCGCTGGGGTCAACCGAATCCATTTTCCTCGAGGGCGTCGCGTCGCGCTCATGGATTTGAGCAGAGTTACGAATGACGAGCCTAGTTGTAGTGCGAGCGAAGAAGAAGGGGAGTTGGGGGTTTTCTGTAGGAGTGAGGAAGAAGGGGAGCTGGGTTTTCTATAGGAGTGAGGTGAGGAATTCGGGGGTACGAGTGGAGCGAGCTGACGTGAGGTGGGTGGGAGCGAGGAGGAAGAAGAGCACCCAGGTTTTTGGGGGGGTGGTGTGCTGGGTGTGTGTAGCCCTCTCATTGTTTAAATATATGGGTTTTTGAATTGATTTTACTATTTACTAGTGTGGATGGGCTGTTTTGTCTTGGGCCCAGAGAAACAATTCCTACTAGTACAGTGGAGACACTCTACAGCTACCCAGAAAAACAATTACTCCCTCCTTTCCGGTTTATAAGGCTCAATTCAAAAATCTCACCAACCAAGGTAGATGGTGAGTGGTGGAATACCTTTTGGAGTTTGCAAAAGCACCCAAACTAATGCTCTTGTTTTCCTCAAAAAAGTATGTTTACCAATGCATTAATTGCAATGCATGCATGCATAAATTACATGCATTGGTCAATTTTCTCTTAATACTTGCATGCAATTATTTAATGCTCCTTGGAATCTGAACATGTGATGGGAAACAACCAAATTGAGCCTTATAAAATGGAAAAACTAAAATTTTGAGATAAGCCCTATAAACCGGAAAGGAGGGAGTACTACTAGTATAGTGGAGACACTCTACCGCTTCTGGCTCCTCCTAGGTCATTGAAACGTATCCCTCTACTGAATGCCATTATACTTTTGTTCACCGACATGCGGGCCATGCAGTGCGCGGGCCCAAATGCCATCCACCAAATTAGAAGGCAGTATGCAGGCGGAGAGTCACCCCGGTCATACCGTGGCAGTAACGAGCCGTCGTATCAGAAAACCCCACCTCCGCGCAGTCTAAGTTTAACGGATGAAGAAACCATCATTTCACTCTTTGCCGAATCCCCTTCTCCCTCACCATCTTCAAGAAAGGCAACACTCGCATCGGCCACTGTTCTTCTCTCCGAACGAAGGGAAGGTAAGCGGATCCGTGATGTTGGTATATTTTCGTTCAGAGAAAAAAAAGAACTTTTGCAAAGCAGTAACCGATCCTCACTCTCTTTTTTCGTTTCATTATCATTGCGATTGTGTTTTCCTTTCAGTGGTCTCCTAGTATTCGTCAATTTCATGATGGACCAAGGAGAACCAGGCAAAGATCTGCCGATATTGGAGCAGACGTGGGAGGCCGATCCCCACGAGGCAGAGAGCTCCAAGAAGATGGAGGCAACCACCGAGCTATCCCCAGATACGCTCACGGCCACTACTGAGATGCTCAACGCCCCGTTTGAGGTTACAGCCCCCGTGGCACTGCAGGAGCAGTTTTCCCCCTTCGAGGATGTGTCCCCCCCCCCCTCGCTGAGCTGCCCAAGGTGATTTCCTTCTTTGCCGATCTCAATTGTGGTTTTTCATCTATGTATGTGGTGATTTTTTTTAGAAAAGGAAGGATGTGGTGATTAATAATGCAAAATTTTATTAGCTTCGATGCCATGCTATACATAGTGGTTTAAATAACTTGTGTTTCTTATCTTTGAAAAGTAATTCAAAATTTGTTTACATTTCAATTAGAGCCCCGATGCGAGACAAGGATTGTGTGGTTGTACATGTCACTCGCTATGAGGAGGACGACCTGAATATACACCTTTGGGAAAGCGAGTTCTTAGGCTGTTGGATCTGGAAGCCATTTGCGGTTATACCAATGAAGAGTTGTATTCCAGCCTCACTATTGTCGGCGTGTTGTCCGAGGTGTCTTGAAGCACAAGAGTTCAAAGCTACTCCTTCGTTTGTGAGGCATACTATTCTTGTCAAGCTTACGAAGGAAGATGGCGTGGCATGCCTCCACAAACAAGTTTATCGATGGCAAGGCCACAAGGTTGTCTTCATGAAGGTTCACGAGTTGAGCTGCTGCGGGGCGTCCTCGATGATGTTCATGGCAAGGTCCGTCTTGTGTCCATCCCAAATTAGATCGAGGCATGAAATAGTTGCCCCAGCTAGTGTTTAATAGTAGTTTGGATTGTGTCTAATTATCCGAACCTTGCCTGTTATCGACCCCTCTGGGGCTAGTACTCTATTTGAATCTGTCTATGGGAACTGCTGCTACTTTTGTGTGCCCGTGAATCATGTGAGAACCATCGTAATTGTTGCCGAAACAGATGCGTCCTCACTAGTTTTTTCATGAATATGGCATGGTAAGACATAAGTTGTCACTGTTTATCATATGAGCAGTGTGTGTTTTGATGAAATAGATCATTCGTTCGAGAACCATGCGCTTATGTATACATAAGTACTTGTAAACACTGTTGGTGCTACCCCACTTGTAAGCAGTTGTGCAAAACACGACACATTAGCTCAGCTCACTTCAACACTAGGCTATCGACCAGCTAACAATCAACAATCTGCTGTCTGACATATAAGCAACTATGTATCTTGTTACAGGGGTTCATGCATTTAATTGAGGCCACAATGTAATAAATTCCAAACGTTCACACGCTAGTCCAGCGCTCATGTGGAACACTCACATTAAACTCGTCTTCATAAAAAACTTGAAAAGCATAAGTTAAGCAATTTTATACATCTCAATGATTCATAGAACATAACAAACATATACTAGTTCACAGCAAAAGACAAAGTTGTGAGAAGGTTTACAAATCAGGAAAAAACAAGCAAGGCTTCTCTAAGCAAAGGGCCTCCCGGCAGGCTTAAATTTCCTGGAGTTCACTCTGGTTTTTTCTTGTTGCCACCATCCAGGGTTAGGTTCTCTCATTTCAGAATAACCAATTATAATTGTGGTCTCAATTTGGAATGCTGAACTGAACCATGCGATTATCTTGACCAGTGAAATTCTTGTGCATTCCACTAAATTTAAGCACCGCTATTTGCAGAAATAAGCAGACCACAATGCCTCTTGTCCGCGCTGTTGTCCAAAAAACCGCAGTGCAGCCGTGCCAGCTAGTCCTCGGTCCATGGATGAACTAGTAGAAAGTGCATTCCGGACTAGGATGCGATTGTTTTAAACTTGTCCTGCTTTTGCAATCGGAAGTAAAATGTCTGAATCAGCTTCTTTTAGATTGCGTTGGTCATTCTACCTTAGTTACTACCAATGTAGGGATACCTTGAAGGCGGGAGGTTAGACAGCGACAACGAGGATAGCCATCTCATTTTGCATAGTTTTACTAAAACTGAGGTGTGTGCTTTTGATTGCGCGGATATAAGCGATCACGAGCAGACATCTCGAAGCGATATGGAGCAGACATCCCTATTTGCACAAATCTGAAATACGGTTATTTAAGCGGTGTCATGTATTACTACTTTCCCCATTTCCTCTTAGAACCAAGTCCTAGATTCATGCTACTGCTTTCCCACTTTCTTCCTGTTTGAACCAATGCTTTGAGTCATTGTATGAACTAGCTTTACTTCTAATAATAGTAGAAGTCTAGGTGGCTTTGGAACAGCGGATAGAAGTAGAAAAGGATCCACACAAGGGGAAGAGCTGGGGCGATAGAGCAAGGCAGGTTTGAAGGAATATATACACGAGGTCGTCGGCATGTAGCAAAGGCGGTGTCGGGAGGCCGCATCTTGGCCACAATACATGAGGGAGGAAGAAGGGTCGGAGGCCCTCTGAGTCGGCGCTCTCGGAGAAAACGGCATAGCCGCCCGATCGGGACATCTGGCAGCAGCCGTTGGTCTCCTCCCTCGCCACCGACGACAACGTGAGCGATGCACCTACACCCCTGCCCGGTCGAGGTTGTCGAGAGAGGAGAGTGTGGCCACCTATGTCTTGCTTAGATCTGGAGAGCATGAGAGAGTGAATGAGAGGAACCCTAGTAAAGCAAGCGCTAAGGCTCTGCTTTTATATATAGTGGAGTGATTTTGTTGTACCAGCTTCAAAAAATGCGCTCCTCGCGTACCCGTGAGTGGGTGTGAGAGAACTAGTGCGTCGTGCACCGCTTCTCTTCGTGAGAGTACAATATACTATGCCCAAAGAATGTTACCGCAAGAGTAATAGTATAAGTGTGTGGCGTGTGAGCTAAAATAAAATGTGCGTGGCGTCTTTTGTTTTTAGAAGTTACGAGGTAGGGTGTGAAGAGCACATATGTGCGTGGCGTCTACCTGCAGATATACGGTGGGTGCGACGTGCGAGTCTGCGAGAGGACTCGGGAGAGTCGTGACTCGTGAGGTGTGTGTGCGTGAGAGAGAGGGGGCACGTATCAATGCAATGCATGTGTCCGTAAATCATTATCCGACAAGCGTTCTCCACAAGCCTTTTCCCGATTTAACGCCGTAAGAACCGTTAGATCGGCATCCGGCGATGTCGGTTTGCCATGTCATTTAATAGAATAGCCACTCCTCCTACACACAAATCTTCCACGTGAGTGTTAGCAACTGCCGTATGCTCCCTCCGTTCTGAAATGCAGTGCATATAGCTTTGTTGAAAATTCAAACCTCGCAAACTTTTACCGGGTTTTCGTGTACCAAATTGCACATGTAGAATACCCTATATATATCATTTCATTCATCTTCGAGAGGTAACTATAAAGATGGGTGAGGAGTCTACAAAGAAAGACCATCGTATCACCTGCAGCAATTTCAGCCATCCTTTAGTTTCGAGAAATATCATAGGAACTCTATATGATATGATTTTTATAGGATTTTTTCCTTTAGAGCCAATTGGTTCATAGGAATAGATTCATATACTCCACATTTCAAAGGAAATAAACATGATATCATTTCTATAGCTTTAGAGCCACTTGGTTCATATGAATGGATTCCTATACTCCCTTAATTTCAAAGGAAAATAAACATTAGCGTATATTCAATAGAAAAGTTCCTATGATATGAACCAAATTACATCTCTTTTCTAATCCCTCCTCATAGGAATTGAGATACATGTCATCTCTAGATTCAATAGAAAAGTTCCTATGATGTGAACCAAATGACATCTCTTTTCCAATCCCTACTCATAGGAATTGAGATGCTCCATGTCATCTCTTTCCTACAACTTCCATGTATACATCTTCTATTCCTAAATAGATAGTACAACCCACTAGTAGCTTTTTCCAAAACATGCAACTATGGCACAAGAACTATATAGTGTGCCAATAACTTTGAAAGATGGTCATTTGGATGAAGCTAACCCGACAGTCTTGAGAGATGGGCAAATCCAAGCACTACCGGCCGTTGGATATCATCAACATTCCACCAGATCGCCACATGTACAATTTAGAAGACTCCATGGTTGAACTTAAGCATAATGCACAAACCTCAAAACACAAGCACTTCTCCTTTGTTCTAGAATCTTACGTATCATAATTGATTATTTTTTCTAAATGAATTGCCATTATTTGTTTTTTACTTTATGATTTACAATGCAAAACCCCATGAATCTTAACATTTTTATAAAACTAATTGATTTTGAATGAGATGAACTATAAGAACTAAGCGAACATCTACATCATGCATATATGACTCAAAGCTTTACATGCTATAGTGTGTATTTATTCATAATTTGGTTTGAAATCTCATGCGTTCAATACATGTGTACCTTACTAGTTTTGAGTAGAGTAGCAAATTTCACGCGGCCCCGGGTATATCAAAATGCAGGGCCCATGCATCATTGCCTTTTGGTCGAACCTACGTCAAAAATTTTTTGTATGTACTATATCTCCACTGGTCCTCGAACCCAAAATGCTGCCTCGTTCCCGTAAAACCATGCGGCCCACACATATTTAAGGCGTCGACTCAAACCCGTTTACTACGACGTGGCCCCGCATGCTGTAGTACTCCTAAAAACCCTACTGCCGCACTCATCATCGGTTTTCTTCAAGAGGACAAGGAGAAGCCGATTTGTAGTGGGCGCTTTCAAAAAGGATCATAGTGGAGACCCCTACCCTAGGGTGCCCTAGGTAGTTGCCGCATGCATCATTGTTTTCTCTTTTCTTTATGCTCTTACGCCCTAGAGTGAAATGATGGTTGCTTCATCCGTCCAGCTTAATGCGGGAAAGGTGGGGCTTTGTGATTTGACCCCTCATCGCTCATTTTCTACTACTGCGGCATTACGACCGGGGTGTCTCCAATTCCAACCGCTGCTTGCATCGCACGTGGAACAAGACGGTGGATGAGCCACTTGTCAGCCAAAGGGGTCCTGTTAAGTGTGTCGCCATTTCGTGTGCGGACTGACCCTGCTTGAGTTGCTACGCATGTCTGATAGGAGCAGCCTACCAGTTGGTTCTGCTCCTTGGTGAATCCCGACTATATTGATCTAAAAAGATACGTGCTGAACTACCCTCTCTGTCTCAGTTTTTTATTGCAGGCGTCTCGGCTTATAGGGCTTGCACGTAGTTCTAGGTCATCCATTTGAGTAACTAAATATGTGTTACTATGTCACAAAAAGTATATCACTGGATTCTTATTGGTTGATATGTGAAGAAACAAGAAACAAGGTAGAAGTTAATGCACCGCGCCTTAGTATTTTGGGATTATTTGGTTTTCGTAAGATGACCTACTCACCTAGACGGAGGGAGTAGTTGTATTTAAAAGTCGAGGCGGGGCTTTTCCTCTGCAGTGGCGAGGCGATTCCGCCTAGTCGGTTCGACAGAGCGAGAAGGCGAGGGAGTAGGCTCTGCAAGCGTAGGGTTGTGTGATTTGACAATGATTCTTCTTTGGACAGGTGGGGCCCTATGATTTGACTTGCCATTATCATTTTAAGCTGCGATTACTTCGACCGGCGTGAGTCTCCTGATTCCTGACCACCTCCATATAGGTGCCTCTCCCAATGCTCCACCATGTAGTAGAGGCTGGCTCTTGCATGAGGCTGGTCATAGTGGGGAGTAACTTAGACTAGTGTCATATGCATGACACTAGTCTAAGTTACTACCTTCATAATGCAAAGTAACATGATAGTAGTGTCATAGATGGCTTCATTTATTAGCTTGTAGACTCATCTTGTCTTGGGAAGCGCTATGTTATAGTAACATATTATGTTACCACCTCACATTAAATACTTGCCACATAAGCAAAAATTTCTTGGAGTGTGCTATGTTACTAGCTAAGTTACTCCCACTATGACTAGCCAGAGAGCCCACTTCTCCACTTTTTCCTTGCCTCTCTTTCCTCCACATATGCAAAAATGCCATGTAAAGCGCACTATTATACTTACTTGCTCCTACAGGTGCTTAAGCTTGCCACACAGGGCATAAAGTCTGATGTGGCAAGTTATTCAAGAAGAGAGAGACTAGTTTGGTGACCCAAGGAAGAAATAGTGCTAAGCGCGTGTACCTCGGTGAAAAGACAATTTTGAGTCTATAGCTAATTAAATGAAGCAAACTTAGCAACACCATTTCATTGGAAGAGGTCACTCCTTGGCAAATGCAATAAATACTAGTACTCCCTATGTCCCATAATATAAGAACCTTTTTGGCACTACACTAGTGTCAAAAACGTTCTTATATTATGGGACGGAGAATCTGAAAAAAAAGAGATAGAGAGGAGTAAAAAACACTTATAGCCAACCTTATAGCCAACCTTGTTGTAGTATGAGTGACTAAGTGATGACTATGTATGACATGCCAACATCGGATAGCCTAAGCGCACCATGTTAAATCTCCAAGGAGTGCGACCAGGCGGCGGCGCGCGATGGTCGTGGTAAGCGCGACCATGATGCGGGCTGGTGGCAGCCCTTGGATCTGAGATCAAGCGATCGCATGCTAAGTTGCTGAAAATTTGCGAATAACCCTCCGGGATAGGATATTCACCCATAGGTCTAGAATCACGCCATGCAACCGTTCGATCTCGATCCAAGGGCTCTCGGGCTTTGTATCATGGGAGAATGGAAAGCCACTACCCTGCCGTTCGCATGTGCGCTGGCGATTCGCTCCTACTCGTCCCGCCGTCCTTTAATACTACGGCAATTCGCTCCTAGTCGTCCGTCCATTCACATTACGGCAGTTCCACTAATCCTAACCCTCCTCCCAAATCCATGGCGTCCCAAATCTCCCGATCGGCGGTGAGTACAAGGTTAGAACCATCACCGGCGATGAGTTCGGCGTCATCTACACCCGTTCTTCATGACGGTGAAAGGATGCCTTTCTCGCTTGAGCGCATGTTGAAAACTCAAATGATGAGTGGGTCGCTAGGCTAGATGTTGAGTACACCACAGTCCTAGGGCGAGAGAAGGATCTAAGGGCGAAGAGAGGAAGAAGCCGTCCGTGATCGGGTTTGCGTACATAACGTTTGCTTGGTCTACCACATATGCCATGCCGATGTTGAGTGCGAGGATTTTAAGAACTTCCTCAAGGACAAAATAGTGAAATTCGTTCTTGTAGACTTTAAAAACGACAAAGAAGTCACGGGTCGGATAGGCCTCGTTGTAGGCAACCCTTGACCTCGGAAGAATCGGCGGTGCCCTCTCGTCGACCTTCAATGCTAACCTGGCGAGGAGCCATGGTTCATCCTTCGTACCGTAAAGCGGAGAAACCTCATTACCGTTTCATCGTCATGCATGGCAGCGGAATGTACTAGATATAGACCACATCCACTACGCTGCAATGGATGGCTACCTTTGTTTCAATATCTACAAGGGTTGGATGAAGAGCAATAACCAAGTTGGCGGTTCAAGCAAAGAAGTATCGGCCAAGAGGAAGAGGACAAGGATGAAGTCGAGGGCGTGGGCGAGGACTCGAGTAAGGTGGCGATGTCGTTGCTCATGGTGGTTCTAAACTTCTAATGCAAAGGTCTACGGATTAGTTGCATAGTTTAATTTCAGGTGTGCTTAGTTTAATTTGAGGGTGTGTTGTCTTTGAGCCCCAGCAGAACTATGTTATGTTTCTTCTCGTTACTTTAACTCTTGATATGTACATACTACTAGTATTTCTTTAATAGAATTTAGCACCCCAATTAAGCATGTACTAGCTTTTTAATAGTACTATATGTATAATTTGGCTCTGAGTGCTCTCTATATGTACCACCTTTTTTAATTTCAATTTTTGCTCCATGGCGCAATCCATCGATAGTACTCTTGT
This sequence comes from Aegilops speltoides, assembly GCA_021437245.1. NCBI lineage: Eukaryota > Viridiplantae > Streptophyta > Magnoliopsida > Poales > Poaceae > Aegilops > Aegilops speltoides. Next base: position 136,364,678 of record CM038144.1, read on the forward strand.
ACAAAAGTATACATTTTTAAAAGGCTATAGTACTGTTCATCATATATATAGCGATTAAATTCTCAACCTAGAATAGCGTGCATGCCATGTAGTAAACCGTCTGAGAGAAGTATAGTAAAAATGAGGTGATTTTACCGAAGCGATCGGCGGAGGAGCATGGCATGTCATGCGGTCCCACGTGTCATGATGTACCAAAGCGATGCGTGTCCCTCTTGAGGCGGAAGCAATACTAGTCGTGGTTTGAGATGATGGCGAACCAAGTGTGAAATAATGGTTGCTTCGTCCGTGCAGGAAGGTCGGCATTGTGATTTGACGTCTCATTGCTCATTACTACTCTTGGGCGATGCGAGTGGGGTCGCCCCCTGCTGTTACTGCTTTGTTATTTGGTGCTTGACACGTCGACCGGTTGCTATATGTCCCACATGTCGTGACGGAAGTACATAATTCATGAAAGGGGCGTCGACGGAGGTATACTACGAAATTCATGAAAGGGCGACTTAGTTTTGGAAAAATCTGTTTTTATGGATGCGTACCCACTAGGGTTTATAGGGCTCATCTAAAAACATTCATTTTCCGTTTGATAAGTCTCAATTCTACTATACTAGTAGTAGTACCATTACATGTTGGATTTGAGTGCGTTAGATCACCCAGCATAGCGATGTCAAGAGAAACTAAGCAATGCATGTACAAGTTCATGGAAATTTAATGGTCATTCATGCATTCGTTCTAATTAATGCCTCGGTAAACATAACTTCTTGAGAAAAACAAGCATACTATACTTGTGCAAACTACAAAATTAATTCGACCACTCACCGTCTACCTTGGTTGGAGAGATTTTGAAATTGAGCCATAAACTGGAAAGGAGGGAGTAGTAACTTTTGTCTCGATTACTATTTGTGGCCTTGTATAGATGCAAAATGTATTTTTTTATAGTGGCCTTGTATAAGTAAATGGAGGGAGTACTAACCAAAGTACGTAGTAGGGACGAGGAGTAAACGGAGGGAGTAGTAAAATTTTCTCCTCGTGCTGCGAGCCACCACGCGCATGGGCGAGAGAGTGGGCGTAAAGGCGTACAGTAGTAGTAAGCTTCACCTCATCCTGCGAGCCACCGCGCCCGTGGGCGGGGGAGACGGCGTACTAAGCAAGCTTCTCCTCGTTCTGCGAGTTGACGGGACACATCAAAAGTACTCCAGTGTATAGAGCCTTGCCTCTAAGGTAGGCCCCACATGGTTTGCCTCTTTTTTTAATTTAACATAACGCGTCAAGTTGCAATTTGTTTGTTCACCCGTGGTAGACGATCCTCCCTCCACCAAGTGGACAACCGATTACCGTGCCAAATTACCATGTGGGCTGCCTTTTTCATCTGAAATGAGCTCCACCATGTACCCAGCGGGTGTGGTTGGGAAAGAGATGGGAATGCGTGCGCCGTGCGTGCACCTCTTCTCTTCGTGCCGTCCCCCACCTACGTGGGTGTGTGTGAAGAGATACAAACCTAGACATAATGCACCGTCCATCCCCATGCCTCCGTCCGGTCCGACCACCACCACCACCACGCCCCTCCTCCTCACCTTATCTCTCATATTTCTCCCTCCATTTTTATATACAAGGGGCCACTATCAAAATTACAACTTGCAGATATACAAGGCCACTAACACTAATCGATGCAATATTAATGGTGTTTGCCTCGTGGTACTAGCAAAGGAGGACATTAATTATCCCTTGCATGCATGCGGGAGTTTGTAAAAAAATGCATCTTGATGTTCCGTGCAATGCACGGGCATCTTGCTAGTCCACGAAAACAACACATGGCAAAATTTCATGGCGAATGAGGGATTTGAATCTGTTGGGAGGGGCTGTTTGGATCTTGCGGGGTAGCCAAAATATTGGCGACCCTTTTGTCCACCGGTGCCTTCTCCATCGATGAACGACGAATGGCTCGGGTCCTCATGCTGTCATGCATCCTCCGGTGCGCACGTTGGAGACGAGCTCGCATAAGCTGTGGTTTTTTGTCCCACAACGCCGCCCGAGCCGCCCGTAGATCGACCGTCGACCCGCATATTACGCCATCCAATCGTAGCCGCACACATTATGACAACAACTCAACTAACCGGATGAAATTCACGCAAACATGTAGACAAACTGATATTTCATATAAACAACGACGAAAATCATATAAATACCAGATTTTCACACAAACATGACGGATTTCATTACATTCAAATGAATTACTCGGTGCTAGTTCTGGACAGCACAGGTATATAATACCTGGCCTAAATGGTCACCCGCCGATCGATTTGTGTTCCTCATGTCCGGTAGCATGATCACCGGACTGCCGGGAGCCCCGGTGGTATATGCTTCAGCGCAAAGGATGGCTTGCTTCCCCCTTTGCCAAGCGATATCATTGGCTGGTGCTGAAGATGATGGTGGCCGCACACGGTTCGAGTTCATCACCGGCCACTACTTCGCCATGGCGGCACCAGCTCGAGTTCATCCTAACATTCCCTCTTCCGTGGAGCCCATGCGGTCGACGAAGGTCCTCGCAACAAAAGGATCCGACAAGACACTGCTGTGTGCTTTGGCGTTGCCTCGCGGTGGCCTTCATGGGACCCAGCGTCGGCGGCCTCCGTGTTCTACTTCTCCTCGATGATGGCGGCGGGCGCGAGGTGCTGGCCACCGACTTCGTCGCTCTCCGCGCACCGGCTTCATCGCTGCTTGCATGGCGTGGCCCCGGCATTGAGTCTCGACCACGAAGCAGGAGGCAGCGATGCGAGGTGGCGGCGTGGACGGTAGCAACGACGCTCGTGTGCCGCTCCTCATCGAGCTAGCCTGGAGCGGCGAGTTGCTGAACCGCGCGCCGGCTTGGGACGGCAACTGGCTCCGTCGGGCGAGGGGAGGGAGGTGGATCGGCGAGCTGCATAGCTCGTATCCGGCGGGCTACCCATCCAGCTTGGATGCGGAATAACTACTCTTCGTAAGCCATTGTGAGAGTGGACAAAATGGTGTAGGAGATAGGGGAGCGGCGGAGGTGTGCGATTCTTGGCCGGCGTTTGGCCTCATTTAAATAGGAGATTAAATAGATGGCAGACGGGAGGAGCTCGGCCGGTGTTATGTTTAACGCCGGCCCGGTCATGAATGGACGTGTGTCCAGAGTGGGTTTCTCGGCTTCCACACAGGCGGGTTTCATGGAGGCGTTTGAATGCGGCACGGAGGCGTGTTCAGCTGGGCGTGCCGCGAGTGGCGCCCTCGACTCTAACCTATGACACCGCGCGTTCTTCCAGCGGCGTGTGGGCTCTTTGGGTGCATGGCACGCATGTCGATGACCGCGCAGCAGCGCTGCGAGAGAACCTTTGGTGGGCTAGGCGGTCGAGCGGGCATTTCATAAACCGATGATTGTTCATTGAGTGTGATGTCATCTTTTTCATGTAGTTAAGCCTACTATGTTGATAGCCCATTCGATCGTTGTGATTCATAAAGACCGCTGCAAACATCAATGTTACGCTTATCACGAGATAAGATTGATTAATACCCATAACAATCCATGTCCTTAACAAAGGGTGCATGCACATATAGGTTGGCGTGTGTCTTGCATCATGTCTTTGTGTGCATGTAGGCGTCGCGAGTGTTGCGTGCGTGCAAGGTGCGTTTGATGTTGCATGCATGAGTGCGTGCGTGCGTGTGTTCGTGAGTGCATGTATGCGTGTCGGTGTTGCATGCGGCATGCGTGCGTGTGTGCGTTATGTGTGCGTGTCGGTGTTGCATGCCTACATGCGTGCGTGTCTTGCGTGCGTGCATGTGTATGTGCGTGAGCGATGCTACGTCGGTCGGTGACTTTTTCATCTCTGGTCATTAGATTTTCCAGCCATTGGATCACGAAATCAAGGGCCTCAATTTATCATCAAACTCCACCCCTTGGGCCGCCAGCCACCACCGGCCGAACGCCAGCCCGCCCCGGCGGCCCACCCTCCCGAAACCACTCCCCATCGCCGGTCACGCCCGCCACCGCCATCCTCTAGCCCCCCCCCGCGAGCTTTTCTCGGGATCCCCACCCCACCGCCCAATGAACGCCCCCAACCGCGGTGGATCGCCAACCATAGGTCTCACGACTTGAATACCCACCGACCACTAGTTTATTACCATTTCATCCTTCATATCGCCTTGGCGGGTGGGCCCTATGGTAATGTGCCCTGCTGAATGTGGACCGTTTGGTGGTCGATTGATCGTGTTATCAACAAATTACGGAGTTGTATGGTGAGCGGTGACCGTATGATCACCCTAAAATGTACTCCTATTTTATTAACACGATGCAGACTCAAACTACCATTTCTTTCTTTCATATCACGGGCTGTGGTGGGCCCCACGGTTCTGTGCCCGATGGTGCAACACTAGTTGCGCCCGTGGAATGTTTGACTGGTCGATTGATTGTGTCATCAACAAAATACGGAGTTATGCGGGTGAGCGGTGACCGTATAATCATGACATGTATTTGTTTAACACGTGCAGACGCAAGGGCTCATATATACTGCGCAAGCACTCACGCTATAAGCGCACACCGCGAACCCTACCCTATGAGCACCTTTGAGAGAGTGGGCCAGCATATATGATCTTGAGATTTTACGAAGTCACCATAGGTGCCTCATAGTCGAGTGGAGCGTCTCCTCCCCTTGAACATACATCGCGGAAAATACTGAAATTAACACAAGATAAATCGAGCACCGGACTTTAACCTTGGTGGGCTCGAGAAACCACTATCCTCTAACCATCCAACCACATGTTGGTTAGCATGACAAAATGTATGTGGTGACCGTGATGAGCTTATTACGAAGTCCGGTGACCATATCGTGCTTTCGCTTCAAATACAATGACCGTAAGTGTAAATCGACAAAATCTGAGCATGCATCAAATGCAAAGTCCGTCGGTGTCATCAACAAAATATGGAGACGTATCGTGAGCTAGATACCATTGTACTATTGTATATGCTTATTTTCTTAGTGGCCTATTCCATGTGTGGTGTGGTGGGCACATCATTTCTAGTTGTGATGGGTCAACATGAAGACTCATGGGTTGGTTCCATCCTGCGCCTCATATAGGTTGGACCGAGACGTGTTATACGAAGACCCATGTGGAGGACTCGGCGTACAACACAAAGCTACAGAGTCGCGGAGGACTCTATCCCCAGCGGTGATAAGCCGACTATATATGATTTGTAACCCTAGGCCCTTAGTATGTTATACAAGCTTGGGGCTAGTTAAATCGATAGTATACACACACGCACAATGCCTAGTATTCACGTGTACTTTGTACACACCCTATCACTAATATCTGATGCCGGGAGTAGGCTCTTTCTTCAAGCTGCAAGGGTCCAATCCGAACTAGGGTAAAACTTTGCCTCGTATTACCATCCAGCCTAACAGCCGGGATATCCTACCGAATGATATGATGAAATCATATCTGCCAACTACTAAGAGAGGTGTGTTGGGGGGGCAATGTGTGCGAGAGAGGCCTAAAGATAATGTGCGTGTGGGAGACACGTAGGCACATATATGTGCGTATAGAGGGCTAGTAGAGACCGTGCATGTGTATATATGCATGTGAGAGAAATAGTGTTTTCCAACTGAGATTAGTGAAAAGAGTGGTACATAGTAGTCAGAAAGAGAGAGAGAGAGAGAGAGAGAGCATGTCGTGAGACACCCGACACCACGAGAGATTGTGAGCATGTGTGAAAGAGAAATGTCGATGCATATAAAGTATGTGCACTTATGCGTTAGATAGAGATATATATAATGCATTTGTGAGAATGGGGCGAGGCATAGTGCATCTACGTGTAAAAGGCGGTTCTACGCATTAAATTAAAATATAAATGGCATTATTATTTTTGGATGAGATTATGAATTTTGCAAAATTGCGTATGGACGAAAATCGGTCTATCAGACACCCATACTCTATTGAATTCTAGCATGTGCATGTGTTTATTTCATATTATCGATCCATAGAGTAAGAGCGGTTTGAAATACAGGCAATGGATGCTTTTGCAATTCATATATAAACATTAATTAGTGCACTCCATGTTGTTAGTGTGAAGCACTTTATACATTTGTCACTTTCATGGATACATTCCAAATTGCTAGCTACTGAAATAAAATACATGTCGAATTCAACATAAAGGGGTTTGAAGATTCAATTCATAGGAAGTGCATTCATCTATTTGAACCGAGATAATGGCATTTGTAAATCAGATGTAAAGGGGCATCAATCTTTGTTGTGAGTTTGAACATGCTATATATATTCATACGCATATCTAACTTTTTTGCAACCAAGGAGATTATATCGGAACCATGCATGAACTAAGGTAAGTTGCATATTTTTAATATATACTCATGTACAATGTATATTCAAATGTACCCCTCCATTCCAAAATAATCGTAGCTTTAGGATTTTCAAGAGTAAAGATTTGTGAAGTTTGACAAATCCTGAAAGTTCAATTCAAGAGAACCAAAGCGTTAATGTACGCTCCCAAATATTGAGCAAGCGCCAAATAGGCCTCTGGTCACCCGAAACCGCTCGAGACTAATGTTTTGGTGGTAGGAAATTACTGTCCTGACTCTGGCCCATGTAGCCTATCGGCCCGACGTCCAAAGGTCTAAACCAGGGTAGGTTTGTAACTTCACCAAGACGCGAGTCTCAACCGCCTCCGAGAAGCATTCATACACCGTGGGCGCCTAAGCACCCATGCGCTCGGCCGAAATCTATCCCGCCCACATTTGGGACACCTGACATGACTGTCCTACCCCCAACCCGCAATATGTCCGAAATTTTAGATGGGGGCAAAGTTTGTAACTTTCCCCAAATTTCAAACAAGCGCGTCTCAAACCGAAACATTGTTCCCCCTTAGTTCCCCGCCTCCCTCCGTTTCCCCATTCATACTCCATGGGCGCGAAAACGCCCTCTCCACCAGCCGCGAAACCCCAGCCTCCTCCGTCCTCCACCCCATAGCGGCCAATCCACCGCCGCCCTCCTCCATCACGCCGGAGCCGGTACCCCGACGTCGTCATCCAACGCAACCGCAACCGCAACACCCTCAAGGACTTAGCAGCTGAAGCCGAGGCAGAGCTGCCTCCACGACGCCGACGCCGACGTGCGCCGTACCAGAACCACTCCGACCACGTCGTCCTGCGCCTCACTGCTGCGGCTCCACTGTCGCAACCGTCCACCGCACCGGACATGTTCCCGCTATGTTGTCGTTCGCCACCTCGGATCTGCTTCCCCACCGCCGAAAGATGGCCACCGCACCACACTCAACAACTTGGCCATGGGTTCATCCAAGGCTGCACCGTCCTCCACAACTTCTGGTTTCCGGCGAACAACAAGAAGATCGTCGGAAAAATAGAAGGAGGACACAGCACTGCCAGCAAAAAGAGGTACTCATCTTCCCTTATTCGTGCAAATCTTATGTCTCCGCTCACACCGTATTCATCCCACGAAAGAAACTAGTTGAGCGCTTCTTCCTGCATCTTCTTCGTGATACTAAATGCACAAGGTTTCCTCCTTTTACTATTTCACCTTTGCTAGAGGTCGATAGCCTTTGGATTTCAATTCAGGTCGGTCGAACCGCAATTAAAAGCGGCACCGCTTAGGCGTGGAGCACCTAGTCCGCTTTGTTCCCTAGGAAGCGGCGCATCGGTGTCTATCATAGGGGTGTGGGTGCAAGAGCTGCTTGCGCCCGATCTGGAGGTCGGCGGGGCTTGAATGGATGGCGGTGCGGTGCCAAGCAATGGTCGAGGTCGAGGAGCGCAGCAAGGGAGAATCTTGGGCGATGGTCGTTGGCGTTTGAGGAAGATCGTCGACCTTGGCCGGAGGTAGATGAAGGCGATCTGCCGTTCTTTGTACATCGGACGGTGGAGAAAAAATGGGTGACCTATTTGCTTTCATCATTGTTATTTTCATAGAATCCTGTAGTAATTTAGTGTGCCATGCATGTTGTAGAGCTATCATATGTCTCCGTCATTTATTTCTCACCGACCTTCTATTGCTACCTTTACCTTTGTACTAATTGTGCACACACTTCACCCATACTCACACTATTGTTTTTTATGCATGGGTATTTCAGACTACGGCAGTGTTGATGAATCGAAAAAGAAAAGATGAAGTCGCTCGATGTAATTTGAAGATAAGCACTAAGCATTTCAGCGCTCTAATGGGTGCGATGTCGTGATTGGAGACGATAAAAGTAGCTCTGCGATTGATGATCTCAATTGCCACACACAACCATCCAGTGCTTGCTTTAACTTCACGTGTCAAATGTGGTTGCATGTTGCATATGGTGTCTAGCTTGTATTGCTTCCAATTTGGTTAAATTGCATCTGCTTACTTTACACATTATACCTTTGATAATGACATGCCTTCCTGTTTTGATACATACTACATATGTCTATTAACCATGTTCGTACATCAAACTAATGCTCTTTTGTATCCTCGTCAATCACTTATGATGAGACAGTCACCCGAGTGGAGTTCTTGTGAGACGCCCTACTCGTTTAAAGAGTGTAGTGTCATCCTCCCACATGATTCTCAAGAAATAGCAAGGCTAAATGAAGATAGTCAGCGTAGCTCTCTAGTTGATCACGGCAATTCCCCACACCACCATCGCAGGTGCTTGCTCTTACTTGGCGGTGTGATATGTGGTTGCATGTTGCATATGGTGTCTACCTTGTAATGCTTCTAATTAGGGTAAATTGCATCTGCTTAGTTAACACATTATACTTGTGAATATGACATGCCTTCTGTTTTTGGTACATACTACGTCTTTCTATTAACCATGTTCTTACATCAAACTACTTTTCTTGTGTATCCCTCATCAATGCTCCTAATTTGTTAAATTGCATCTCCTTAGCTTACACATTATACATGTGAATATGACACGCCTTCTGTTTTTGGTACATACTACATCGCCTATCACACCATGTTCTTACATCAAACTCTTCGTTCTTGTGTATCCTGCGTCTATAAACTTATGATGAGACAGTCACGCGCGTGGGTTAATATGAGACTCAATACTCTTATAAAGAATGCAATTTCATCCTCTCCACATGATTCTCAAGAAACATCAAGCCTAAATGAAGATATTGAATGTTGCTCTGTACCTGAAGACCGCACTTCCCCTACACCACCATCACAGGTGCTTGCTCCAACTTCGCAGTGTGATATGTGGTTGCATGTTGTATACGGTGTCTAGATTGTAATGCTTCTAATTAGGGTAAATTGCATCTGCTTAGTTTACACACTATACCTGTGAATATGACATGCCTTCCTATTTTTGGTACACACTACATCTATGTGTTAACCTTGTTCTTACATGAAACTACCTCTCTTACGTATCATGCATCAATCACTTACGATGAGTCACCTTTATTAGTTGCATATTGCATATTATTTCTAGCTTTGTTGCCATGTATTGCTTCTAATTTGGTCAAATACATTTGTTAGGGCACCCTTTTAATTTGGCGAGTGATATTGGTTTCATCTTTCATATGGTTTCTAGCTTGCATCGATTCTAACAAGTTCAAGCACCTTGTGCTTAGTTTACACTTTATACATCATACATGTCAATATGTCACGCCGTCCTGTTTTTCATACATATTCCATCCTCCTATCATGCGGTTGCCTTACATGAAAGTAGTGTTAAATCGGTATCATGCATCAATGAGTTACGAAGAGCAAATTTTATTCCTTTTTCTTGTGGGTTTGACTTGACAAGGCAAAATCAAGAAAGAGGAAGGAAAAAAGTAAGGAAGGCGATGATGGTGGTCCTCTGCAACAACGTAAGCAGACATCTGTGCGATTCTCCTTGTCTTGATAGTGCATTACAAGGTCCAAGTCTCCGCTCCCTACTCCACCATCCAAGGTGCTTGCTCTAACTTGGCGATGTGATATCTGGTTGCATGTTGCATATGGTGTCTAGCTCGTATTGCTCCTAATTAGTGTAAACTGCATCTTCTTAGCTTACACATGATACATGTGAATATGACACGCTTTCTGTTTTTGGTACATACTATATCATCTATCACACCATGTTCTTACATGAAACTACTCTTCTTGTGTATCCCATCAGTCACTTATGATGGGACACCTTTAAGTTGGCGATGTGATATTGGTTTGCGTCTTGAATATGATTTCTAGCATGTATTGCTTCTAGTTTGATGAACGCATACCTATGATGAGACAGTTTTAACTTGGCGAGTGATATTGATTGCACCTTCCATATGGTGTCTTGCATTGTTTCTAATTTGTTGAAGTGCCTTACGCTTAGTTACCACATCATAGGTGTGAATATGTCAAGCCGTCCATTTTTTCGTACATATTCCATCCTCGTATCATGACTTTGCCTTTCATCGAGTAGTGTTTGTCGATTATCATGCATGAATGAGTTATGAAGAGAGAATGATATTCCTTTTTCTTGTCGGTATGACCTCACAATGCAAAATCAATAAAGCTAAAGGAAATTGGCAAGGCATTGGATGATGGTGGTCCTTCCGAGCAACTGAAACGAATGTTCTCTATTGATTCTACTCCGCCATCCTCCCAACAATATTCGCAAGACAACACAAGGCTAGACAGTAAACGTAGCTATGTAGATGATGAGCACATCTCCCCTACTCCACCATCACAGGTGCTTTCTCTAACTTGGCACTATTATATGTGGTTGCATGTTGCATATGATGTCTAGCTTTTATTACTTCTAACTTTGTTGAATTGCATCTGCTTACTTTACACATAATGCCCGTGAATATGACATGTGTTCCTGTTTCTACATCAGACTACTTTTCCTTGAATCCCGCATCAGTCACTTATGATAAGGCACCTTTAAGTCGCCACTGTGATATTGGTTGTGTCATGCATATGATTTCTAGCATGTCTTGCTTCTAATTTGTTGAAATGCCATACAGTTTGAACTTGGCGAGTGATATTGGTTGCATCTTTCATATGGTGTCTAGCTTGCGTGCTTCTAATTTGTTGAAATGCCTTACCTTAGTTACCACATCATAGGTGTGAATATGTCACACCATCCGTTTTTCATACATATTCCATCCTCGCATCATGTGTTTGCCTTTCATCCAAGTAGTGTTAAATCGTTATCATGCATGAATGAGTTACGAAGAGCGAATTTTATTCCTTTTTCTTATCGGTTTGACTTCACAATGCAAAATCATTACAGCTGAAGGAAATTAGTCCGGCGGTGGATGATGGTGGTCCTTGAACAACTCAAGCAGGGGTCTCTCTGATTCTACTCCGCCATCCTCCCAACAAGATTCGCAAGACAACACAAGGCTGGACGATCAGCGTAGCTGTGTAGATGATGAGCACATCTCCCTACTCCACCATCACAGTGCTTGCTCTAACTTGACACTATTATATGTGGTTGCATGTTACGTATGATGTCTAGCTTGTATTGCTTCTAACTTGAATTGCATCTGCTTACTTTACACATAATGTTTGTGAATATGACACGTGTTCCTGTTTCTAGAACATACGTGTACATGATGAGCACATCTCCCTACTCCACCATCACAGGTGCTTGCTCTTACTTGGAACTGTTATATGTGGTTGCGTTTTCCGTATGATGTCTAGTTTGTATTGCTTCGATTATGTAGAATTGCATCTGCGTAGCTTACAACTTATACCTGCAATGATCACTTACCCATAAGACACATTTAACTTGGGACTGTGATGTAGGTTGCATCTTGCATTGTCTTCTAGCTTGTACTGCTTCTAATTTCTTGAAATGGCACTTCTGACGAGACACTTTTTACGATAGAGTGATATTGGTTGCATGTTCATATGGTGCCTAGCTTTCATTTCTTCTAATTTTGTTGAAATGCCTTCCGCTTGTTTTTTTCATACATATTCCATCCTCCTATCGTACATGTGAATATGAAAAGCTGTCTTTTTTGTATATATTCCATCCTCCTATCCTGCGCTTGCCTTACATCAAAGTAGTGTTAAATGCATATCATGCATCAACCAGTTATCAGAGCTAATTTTATTCATCTTCTTGTGGTTTTGACTTCATAAGGCAATATCGAAAAATAGGAAGGAAAAGAGTAAGTTAGGGGATGTTGGTGGTACTCCGCACCGACACAAGCAGAGACTCTCTAGATTTGCCACTTGCTCTCGCTAATGAAGTTGAAGTCCCAAGTCTACATGATGAGTTCATCTCCGTACTCCACCATCGCAGTGCTTGCTCTAAGTTGTGATGTGATAATTGGTTTCATGTTGCATATGTTGTCTAGCTTTGTATTTCTTCTATTTTGATTAAATTGCACTGCTGAGTTTATCGTTATACATGTGCATATGACATGGCTTTCGTGTCTAGAATACACTACATCTATCTATCATACCATGTTCTTACATCAAAGTATCTTTGCTTTGTGTATCCCGCATCAATAACTCATGATTGGGCGCTTTTAACATGGCGGTTTGATAGTGGTTGCATCTTGCATTGATTTCTACATTGTCTTGCTTCTAATTTTTCAAATTGCCACTTATGACAAGACACTTTTAACTTGGCGAGTAATATTGGTTGCATCTTTCATATGGTGTCTAGCTTGCATTACTTCTATTTTCTTGAAAATCATACCTTAGTTTGCACATCGTAGCTGTGAATATGTCATGCCATCCTATTTTTCTTACATATTCCATCCTCATACGGTTGTCTTACATCAAAGTATTGCTTATGCGTATCATGCATCAATGAGTTACGAAGAGTGATTTTATTCTTTTGTGTTGTGGGTACAGCTTGACATGGCAAAGTCAAAAAACAAGGAAAATAATATAGTAGGGAGTGTTGTTACTTGTCGGGTGAAAGCGAAAAGGTTACGCCATCGAGATTCTGGTGGTACTTATAGTGCGATAGAAGGTCCAAGTCCACCGCTAAATCTACAAACACAGTATCACCTGCTCCACCAGCTGCAGCATCCGCTTCAATTGTACCGGCATCTCAACCAGTTACTTGTTCGTTTGCTCGGGCGGCGGTTCCCAAGCTGCCTTCACACCTAACACTACTTCGAAGCACTCGGACACAATAGGACTTGGCAAGATCGGATGAACCTCATGAGCATCAACACCAAGGCGGTACTGACCAAGTCAAGTTGCGATTGCATGCTCCTTTATATGTACTCTCACGGTTTGATGTACACTAACACTTTCCATATTCGTTGTTGAACTAGCACCACGGTGCAAGCGAAAGCAGACATCGGGGATAATGCTTGACAGATTAACAAAATCTAAAGGAGGAAGAATGGAGATCCATTTTGAGGCAGGTTTAAAAGGCCACGTGATGCTCTGAGTCGACCAAGTTAGTATCGAGGCAGCCGTTGCCGTTAGGTGTCATGCGTATCCTCCCAACGTGGATCGATGCAGGAATGAGAAAGACAATACCCGGTTTAACACCTTCCTTGACCATTTATCCGTAAGTAATGTTATTCATCGCAATTAGTAATATTGTCTTGCTCATCCCATACTTTCTAGCTTCCTCCTAATAAGACTCACATTCTTTTTCAGCAGATGAGGTTCAAGTTGGATCCGAAAGATGATGCAACTAAACAAGCATGCACTCATGTTTTTCGATGCGCTCTGCTGACGATGTCGGTACCACCTTAGAAAATCTCACTTTGAAGGCAAGGCTAACAATGAAATCGCCCAAACATCTCTAGTGGAATATATTACAGATGAAGACTGGACAGCCCTCGTTAAACACTGGTCTGATCCAAATTATCAGGTAGGCTATATGTATTTGATCAGACCACATATTGAACTTGTATTTATGTATGTGCCTTACAAGTGTATCTTCTTCTAGGCTAACTATTTGAAGAACAAAACCAACCGTTCTAAAGTGAAATTCCAACAGACAACAGGATCTTGTAGCTATATTGCACACTACGAGGCTCTTGTAAATAGCTGCTACTTCCTTCTTTTTTTGTGCCATATTATCATATCTATATTGACTTGTTCCAAATCTGAGAGGAAAGCCCGTGCGGACCAAAAGAACTGAACGAATGCGATTGCAAATCTTCAAGGATTGCCACACCAGCAAGATGAAGGGCATGAGCACACCATTTCAAGCCGCTGTTGTAAGTCCTTACTCCTCCTGCCTTTGAACTGATAGGTACTGTGATGTGTTCATTTAACTACTTGGTTTGCAGCCAATGTCAGTTACTTTGTTCATTTTTATACACAGTTGTCTTAACGTATCATTTCACCTTACATGGTTTAAAAGAGATGAAGGATATTCTTTTGGTCTTGATCTGTAATCTAGTTGTTATGTTCACGTGTGCACACAATGATAAAATAGCCTATTTGTTCTATATCTGTTTGCCCATGATATGAATGATGTCATACTATGTTCATCCTACTTTAAACCATGTCTCTTTATCCTTAGATGTCAACGAATGTGAGGAAATAGACAATCAGATGGGCATGCTACATGGACATATGTTCCGAAAGTGATTTTATTATGTAGTTGGCACTACAATACATGCTAATGTATTACAATAGTTCACCAAAATAAGTTATGTATAAACGTTTAACCTACTTTGTTTGTTTTTGTCTCATTAGTAACTTATCTGGTACACTAATCTACAAGTTCAAACTTTTAGGAAGCTATGGAACAAATGATTGAATAGCCACAACCACCTGAAGGTGACGAGTCTACTACATGCACAATGTCACCTCTTGCTGCAGTGCGTCGGTATCTCTCCACTAACAATGCAAAAAGCACCTTCCTGCGTAATTCTGGGTTGGTTGTCAAGGTAACCTCGTCCAAATCGCCTACTAAACAAAATCTTCCTGCTAGACAGAGTGATATATCTATGCTCCAGACACAAGTCCAATCCCTAATGGATGTTGTTTCGGAAACAAGAATAGTGGTTGAGAAATATCGTCAAGATATGAATGGTTTTGAAACGGACTATCGGACATTAAACCGTTGTTCAAGAGCAATGGCGGAAAAAGGTGGAGATCGTCTTTGCTCCATCAGATTCTACAGCCTGAAACATTAGCACTCAGGTCAAATGATTTGTGCTTCTATACATCTGATGGTGCTTTTATCTGGAAGGATTGTAAACTTTATGCCAACAGGCCTTTTGTTGTATGGTTGGAATTTATTTTGTTGTGATACAACATTTATGATCCTGCCATAGGCTGCAATAATTATGACGCTATTTTTGTATAGTGTAGGTTTATCTTAGTAATGTATTGGCGAAAGCTTTGTAGGAGCCCAACATGCCAACATTAAATCGGGCCCATTCAATTGGGCTAAAATGATTCTGGACGAAATTGGCATGTAGCCCACTAAAAATATCTGGGCCTAAATCAGCATAAGCTTTCATATTTTTCTGGTAGGCCTGTGCCCATAGTGGGCCTTTAACAAGCCTAAACATAATTTGGGCCCTCGGTAAAAATAGGCCGTTTACAGTGTAAATATCTCGAGCTCATAAAAACATGGGCCTTTAATAGACCGAAAGTGAGATTGGGCCTGATTGTGCCAAATAACCCATTTGGACTTAGCGGGCCTAAATGGTGGCCCATTTACGATGTGGATATTTGTGGCGAAATTTGGACGGGCCGTAAATCGCCGACCTAATACACGGGCCTTTAACAGGCGGAACTTGGTCGGGCTAGATTATCGTCATTTTATATGGGTGGTTAATGGGCCCAATATGACGTTAGGCCACATATGGCCCATGGTTTACGTCCGGCGTTAACGGGCGAAAATGACAACGGGCGAAAGTGGCCCAAATCTATAGTGGGCCTCTAACGGGCGAATGTCGGACATGGCGAATATGACCCAAATCCTTCATGGCGTTTATGGGCGAAAGTTTTGATGGCACGTAAATGGGCCCAAATGAAGCGGACCTTTAACGGTAGGAAATACACTGGCTCGTAATTCGGCCCAATTACTTAGCGGACTGTTAATGGGCCAGAAGTGACCATGGGCCGCATTGATGACAAGTTTAGGACAGGCCATTGATGGGCCGATTTGACAGACAATGTTGGGCCTTTAGCTGGGCCGGCCCATTATGGTCTGCAGAATCTTGTGGGCCTTTAGCTGGGCCGGCCCATTGTGGTCTGCAAAATCTTGTGGGCCTTTAGCTGGGCCGGCCCATTATGGCCCGCTAAATTTTGTGGGCCTTTAGCTAGGCTGGCCCATTATGGTCCGCTAAATTTTGTGGGACTTTAGCTGGGCTGGCCCATTATGGTCCGCTAAATCTTATGGGCCTTCGGTTGGGCCGGCCCATTTAAACTTTGTGGGCCGGTCCACGTGTTAACATATCATAGGCCCATCTCGACCGTTGGATGAGTGACACCTGTGCCAACGCGGAGTGACGCGTGGATCCGTCAACCAATGAGAATTTTACATGTGGAAAAACGGCATTGGTCGTGGTACATTAATGGGTTATCGGATCAAAATCCGACCCGATAGCTTAACGGCGTTCCGTTACGGTGGATGCCACATGTCGGTCACCCTTGACGAAAGCACTTCTGTGACGCGCGATTTATCGTCATGGAAGTGGACATTTCCGTGATGATAATTTTGGTAATGTCATGGAACACTTCTACGACAGCACAGGTATGACTATCTTGATTCTGTCATAACATCGTCATAGATGTACATGCATGACAAAAAACGCGACCTAGTGTGACAAACACGTATTATCACAGAAGTGTATTTTTTTTACTGCATCGGGCATGCCGTGCTGGCTACGCTCGCTGGGAAGGAACAGGGTTCCGTCCAGAGCAGGTCTCCGGACGATGCACCTAGCCTCAAGGTGGGTACCAAATGTCGGTTGGTACATGCGACATATGCCAAAGGATGACTAATCATTGTGGAAGCTAATAAGACGTCGTCGGTGCCTAGAAACGAGATCAGGCGAAGACATGCAAGCCGGCGAATCTTACCCAGGTTCTGGGCTCTCCTAGGAGATAACACCCCTAGTCCTGCTCTGCGGGGCCTCCGCATGATCACTAAATCAACAAGTAGCTACAATTTTCTCCTTGAGTTGTTCGGCTAGAGGAGGAAGAAGGGCAAGGCTAGCTCTATTCCTCTCTCTATGTGTGTGTGTAACTCTAAGAGATCAACCCTTTGCATGGGTGCCCTAGGGGGTTTATATAGGCCTACCCCCCAGGGGTACATTGGTAAACCGGCCAAGTATGGACCCAAGCCGTCAGTGTCTATGTCCGCCGGCTTCTCCGCCGGCCGCTGGGGTCCGCCGACTGGTGGGTCCCACTGGCTGCCGGGCTCTAGGCCGACAGGCTGGGCCCACCGCCTGTGGGCCATATCAGCTGCTCATTACTATAGCCTTGCCCCTGATGACGATGGCTTGGTCGGGGCGTGCGTGGCTACAGTGCCACTGCCTGGCGGGCATTCACTGTAGCCGCACCCCGTCTTATCTGGTTAATGGCGCACAAACTTCTAGGGGAGGGGTGGGCCAGCTATTGGGAGCCGGCCTCCCCCTATGCCGACTGGTCGGGTCATGCCGCCTTCTGGTATCTCACTAGAAATTAGGGCCCACCGCCTGCGGGCCGTACCGACAGCCCGTCGTGGGAGCATGGCCGCCCTGCCATGGATGATGTCATAGTCAACGTGGCAACAATGTCACGTCGGGCGAGGGATGGCCGCCTGGTACGTTGCACTGTGGCCACGCCTGCTCTGGGATTCGGGGGTGGCAGGCTGCACTGTAGCCACGCCCTGTCTTGTCGCCGTTATGTGGGTGCAAACTTTGAGGGTGCATGGTGGGCCGCCTGCTAGGAGTCGGCCACTCTGGTGGCCGCCTGCTAGGAGTCGGCCCACTCTGGGACCGCTCACTGAGCCTTGCCGCCTTCCTGCAGCCGACCGCTTGGACCAGCCGGCCACAGGAAGGCGGCCCTTCGTCTTGGATGCTTGAGGGGCGTAGTCAGCCCGACGTCTTGGAATAGCAGGGGGAGCAGATAAGGCTACCCATGGTCATTTACTCCGACAAGTGGTGATTGGAGTTGACCTATACGAAATGATTCTCTCGGTAATATGATGCGATTTGTTTGAAGGACTAGGTAGAACTATTGGCATCTCATAGTTCGTGCTTAAGGATAAGATGATAACCATTCACCCACACACTAGAATCTTTGAAACCCTTAAGCCCTACCAAGCCACAACATGGCCGAATCACGACCACGGACTTTGGCTCTAGATCGAGAAGACCATGGCAAACACTCGACCGTGACCACCATCAATGCCCAACCCACCTTATGTACCCCATGAATGGAGACTTCGGGGAGTACTTGGATTGGTGACCTACTTGTCTACCCGAAGACAGAAGAAGAGATGTTCAGCTGGTTAGGGAACATTTGAAGACCGCCATTTCAAGGAGGATAACTACACCAACCGCCTTCACCAAGAAGAAAACTTCCATGTCGAAAACCATGTGTATAGACAAGCCAGTCCTCTCAAAGGAACCACACGGTCCAATGTCAAAGGGAAGCTCACACCAAGATTTATCGACCCCCTCCAAGATCATCGCAAGATGTAGAGTAGATGGCTACCAACTAGAGCTACCACCTGAGTTACCCACTGTGCACAAGTTTCTCCACACGGGACAACTCCGGAAGTGTTTCCAACTTCCTAACTAGCCTGATCTCTACAAGGACATCGATCACCGAGCCATCGACCTCCAGCCCGTTCTAACCTACAGCAAGAAACCCATTAGCAACTTGGATCAAGAAGAACACTATACACGAAGCCACACCATCAAGTACTTCAAGGTTCAATGGAGCACCACTCGGAAGCAGAAGTAGTATGAGGACGTGAAGACTACCCCACATCTAAGTTTCTGTATTCCTTTCCGGGCCTAGTTTGGGAATCTCTAGGACGAGATTCTTGCAAGGGGGTAGGTCTGTCACAACCTGATTTTCATGCCACAACACTTAAGCTAATAAGTCATGACAAAATGTGGTTTAACAAAAACTTTTGAGTGTTTTGGACTTTGCTTTGATTGGATTTTTGTCTGTTGTTTGCAAGTGCTCTAAAAAACCAAATAAATTCCCCAACTCTTATACTCCATCTCCTTGATACAAAACTTTGCCCAATGATCATGCCATGTGTATAGGACAGCATAGTATTTTCTTTCAAAAATAATTTGGCCAAAAAGTATTTTTTAAATGATGTTTTCCAAAAACCCCTGAGTTAAGGCTTGAACTACAAGTACTTAATCTAGGATGTGAAAAATCTTTCAAAAATTATATTTGAATCCTATTAGATATAGGACTCCCTAAAACCACAAAAATATTATTTAAAAAGTAATTTTGATATTTTATTTAAATGCTTTTTCTTTAGGCTAGAAATGATCTTTAATAGGTAAAAATATTTTAAAGTTTCAAAAATATTTGAGAAAATTTAAGGAAACTCAGTGGACATATATTGTCCATTTACATGAGTTTCAACACATGGTCATGTTCAAAATATTGGTCCAATCCCTCGAAACCCTTTCTGGATATTTCAAGCTTTTGAAATATTTACAAAGGAAATATTCTTTGTAAATTCCAAGAAAATTCTAGCACCTTAAAATGCCCTATTTGGTGATCTTGCCAAGTCTCATGTCTTGGAGAGCAATATAACATCACCAAAACCCCTCAAAACCATTTCTGTCCATTTTGAAGTTTGAGCAACTTAACATTGCCAAACATGTCGAAATGATCTTAAACTTGGTACACATGCTCAAATGGTCTAATTATTCACCTAGACCAAATTTCACAAGTTGGAGAACAAGATAACTTGATCAAAGTGCCCCAAAACCCTCTTTGTTGAAATCCAAGTTTAAACAACTTTGCATTCGCAACTGTCTCCTTTTGATCTCAAATTTTGTGGACATGCTCAAACCCTCAAATTATGACACTACACCAAGTGGTGCATCAAGGAGAATAGATTTGCATGACTAAATCTTGCAAAATTCATTTATGTTGATTTAGGGTTTGCCAAATTTGCATTGGCAACTTTCTTAGAATGAGCTCAAACTTGTTGACCAACCTCAGTTATATATACCACTTGATCCCGTTAAATACCATGTCAAGTAGAATTCATTGACTTGCTCAAAACATGATCAAACACCTTCTATGATTTTACCAAAACCACTGTTTTGACCACTTACACTATTCTCCTTGAGCTCAACTTTTTACCAGAGCTTCTCCTAGTCCCTTCTACCTCCAGTAACTCAGCCAAGCTCTCAACTCTATCATTGATGGGGTAAGACCGCACTTTTCCCCTCTATTTTCTCTATGGCAGCACATATTCTACATCTCCCTCTCTCTATTTCCTGACCCCTACTTCTACCTTACCTCCTAAGCACTCGTGAGAATCTCCAGAACCTCCAAGACACTAGTGGACATGCCTGCGCCCATTGTTTATGCCAATGCCAGCCATAACCATGCTCTAGAGCATGCTATAGTGTTCTCCCGCACTATACACGTCCTCTGCCCGATGCTCCTATCGACCTTGGGCATTGGGACTGTGTCCCCCGAGGCCGCCTCGCCGTGCGTGACACGACATGGTACCGGACCCCCTAACCCTCTCTCCTCTACCCTCTACATAGCTCACCAAGCGCGTCTCTAGATGCTGCCCACAAAGCACTGGTGTCTCCTCCATATAAGCCACCCCCTGAGTTCTACCTCACCTCGGCTAGATCCCCCTCTCTCCCGTGCACCTCCTAGACAACATCCCTCTCCATCTCGTGCCCTCCTTCCCCCTCCATGGCCAGACTGCCGCGTCGTGCCTTCGGGCATACCCGATCCTTCGCTGCTTCTTGCTCCCTCTCGTCGCTCTCGAGGACCCCCACGACGTCCAGGAACCTCAACGCCCTCAAGTTCTTCTTATCCACGGCCGAATTCGCCGGCTCACCTCCATGTCCCTCCACCTCGGTCAATGGCGGGCCCATTGCCTAGGTCGCCGGCAGCCCTCTCGATCACCACCAGACGCACCGGGCTCCCTGAGCTCTCTGGCATGCCAAGCCTCGCCGGGGACGACCTGAACCACCGACACAAGCGCCTGCTCGCGCTCGGCCGACCTCCCCTGCCCCTCCTCTGTTCTGAGCGGGAGGTAGGGGAGGGCCTGCCAGCGGGGTCCACCTATAAGTGGCTAACGCCCGGCCCCCCCGGTTAAGTGGAGACGGCTTCCGGGGTTGGCGTCCAAAAACAAATCATTTGAAGTCCAAATTTGATGATTCAAATTCCTAGTGACTATAAATCATGATCTATCTCATGGTGCAGCTTGCACATTTTTCAAGAGAAGTTTCCTTCACACATATTTCACAAAACCCTATTTCCCTATTTCGGTGATGGACTTTACAAAATCACGAAGAGCTCAAATTTGATCCAAATGCCATGGTTCAAATTCCTAGGTACTTCTAAGTTCATAAGTTACTATCTGAACATTTTTAACAATACTTTCTATGGCACATGAAATATTGGTCCATTTCTCCATATATTGCCAACTTTGCAAATTCATAGGAAAATCATTTGAACTCCAAATCCAGTGAAACCAACTCCTAGTTGCTTGTAAAATCATTCCTTGTTTAATGGGTGACTTTTATCATTTAAAAAAATAATACTTCTGTATACTTCTTGCAAATCCAAAAATCCCTTGAAACCTTCGTATTGAAATGTTCAAAAATATCTATTGATCCAACTCCAATGAAACCACTTTGGTTATTTTTAATATAACCAGGGACGTCCTAGAAAAGTCAATTTCATATTTTTAGAGCACTTTTATCTCTGCCTTCTTGTGTTCCTTATTGTGATTGCTTTCGACGTTAGTTGGTGAAGTAAACGGAGTGCCCAGAGATGGACCAGAAGATTTGAAGACTTTGTTGAGCCAGGCAAGGAGCCCTTTGACCATGTCTATGAAATCCTTTTTATGCATTTCATATAGCACCTTATTATTGTTGCATCTAAATCATGATGGTATGTTAAACACTTTGGTGGGTTGCCTTCGTTACTACCTCGTTGATACATGCATTGTGCATGACCCTACCTTCCTAGAGGGTTATGCGGGTGGGAGTAGATAGGATGCTAAAGTAGTTCCTACGCAAGTGGGACAGGATATGTGCATGGTAAAGGAGACAAAAGTATTCTCCAAATGTTTTCAAAAACCCCGCGGGGTGCCACTAATGCCCGAGGGAGATGTTGAGCTAGGTAATCACTTGATGAAGAAGTGGTGCACCATGGCAAGTGAGTGTGTTTTTTTCAACAACGGATTGGTTTAAGTTGTGACTGTTACTACAACCTTACATGCGCAACCATTCTACCCTTATATGGGAAATGGCATTATTGATTACCTAGTTCGTGCTAACATGGATGCCCGCATTACTAGTGATAGGAGTGGAATGGTCACTGAGGGAGTCCTGGACTAGGGGGTGTCCGGACAGCCGGACTATCAATATCCGCCGGACTCCAAGACTATAAAGATAGAAGATTGAAGACTCCGGCTCGTGTCCGGATGGTACTTTCCTTGGCGTGGAAGGCAAGCTTGGCAATACGGATATGTAGATCTCCTACCATTGTAACCGACTCTGTGTAACCCTAGCCCTCTCCGGTGTCTATATAAACCGGAGGGCCTTAGTCCGTAGGGCAACATACATCTCAACAATCATACCATAGGCTAGCTTCTAGGGTTTAGCCTCCTTGATCTCGTGGTAGATCTACTCTTGTACTACCCATATCATCAATATTAATCAAGCAGGACATATGGTTTTACCTCCATCGAGAGGGCCCGAACACAGGTAAAAACATTGTGTCCCTCGTCTCTTGTTACCATCCGCCTAGGCGCACAGATTTGGGACCCCTACCGAGATCCGCGGTTTGACACCGACATTGGTGCTTTCATTGAGAGTTCCTCTGTGTCGTCGCCGATAGAGTAGATGCCTCCACCCGTCTTCAAAGACGGTGTTTTCGCCAGAGAGGCCTTGGCCGCCGGCCAAACTATCCGGCTGGGTGGTTCTCTCATGACTGCCTGTCCGGCCGCCGCTTCGGCAATGACTTCTCAAGTGGTCGGAAGCAATCTTCGCGTCAGCCCTAAAGCTGCCGAACAGTTAGACCCAATAAAGCTCTCGTCTGTTAACGAGCTCTTGGATCGCATCGCCGCCCTGGGAGTCACTACGGACTACAACCAGATTGGGCTTAAAACTGATCTGAGAGAGATTAACTCTCCCCAGGCCACCCACCACGTCGAAGTGGTAGAGGAGCAATACAGCAACTCTTTGCCGGTGTTGAAGACAATTCATGTCCGGATTCCCGAAACCTCCATGCCGGATTCCTACGGAGGGACAGACTTCGATCGAGCATTGAACTTAAAACCATGCATCGCACCGAACTCGCTGGATTGCGTCCAGCAAACCAAACTACCAAATTCGGAAACTCCTTGGCCTTTGAGCCTCAAGATGGGCAGGGATCCGGATTTTATTACACCCACCCGCCCAGACATATGCGATCTATCTCTAATCGGCAAGAGCCTCTTGAGGCAAGACATCACTCTTGGGCGATTCCTCCCGGTTATGGGCGGGATAAAGGATCGCCGAGAGGAAAACATAATATCAATTTTTGCAATAACTGCACGGACAAAGGAATACTAGACGCCATTGATCGTCGCAAAATTACGCGCTTCACCGATCTGGCATCCATTGTGCGAAAGTACTGTGCGATGGAGAGTTTTCGGAAGACCGAAAATCAATTTTGGGATAATCCGGCCCCAAACCCAGTCCGCAGTAAAAGGGCGCCTTATACTCAGGCCCCAGATGCAAAAACGAAAAAACAAAAACCCAATAAGGGAAATGGAACCGTACTGGAGGGATGGCTCAATGGACCTGTAAACTTCATAGTCGAGGGAGCCGTCCCAACACATAGCCTTCGAGCATGTTGGATATTACGGCAGTGGCCAAAAGTGGCGAAGAGCTCCTAGATCCGGAAGCCACTCGAACAATACCAAAGACGCAGTATCAACAATCTTGAGACTTTCGCATCAAATAATATCGAAACGAACAATCATGAACTTCGCTGAAGTCTACCAAGTAGCAACAAAATCCATGGAGCGACACAGCTATTACTTTCAATGCCAGGTGACGAGCCCACATTCCGAACAACGAGCCCGGCCGCCTTTGGTACTTAGTCCCATAGTGGGCGGCTTTACGTCGACAAAAGTCCTCATGGATGGCGGCAGCGGACTAAACCTCATTTATGAAACTCTGCGAAAAATGGAAATCGATTGGAGCCGTATTGAGCGAAGCAGCACAACCTTTAGAGGAATAATCCCTAGCCGGAAGCGCTGCACCGGAAAAATCACACTCGATGTGGTGTTCGGCTCTCCGGACAATTACAGATCGAAGAAGTCACGTTCGGTGGCCCGTTCAGCGATGGGTATCACGCCATACTAGGACGAGAGGCATTCACAATTTTTCAAGCAATACCTCATTACGGGTACTTGAAGCTCAAAATGCTGGGCCCGGTGGAATAATCACTCTCACTAGCGATCCGGACATAGCACTCCGAGCCGAAAATAAGACAGCCGCACTAGCCCTCGAGGCACTATCCGAAGCCCTAGCGGTAGAGGAACTCACCGCGCTGCGCTCTACGGTGAACAGGGACGATGTGATACTCAACAAAAGATCCAAATCCACCTCCTTCAAATCAGCAGATGAGATAATAAAATTCCAGGTCCATCCAACGGACCCAACAAAGACGGCCTCCATCGGGGC
The DNA here is from genome assembly GCA_021437245.1 of Aegilops speltoides. Taxonomy (NCBI): domain Eukaryota; kingdom Viridiplantae; phylum Streptophyta; class Magnoliopsida; order Poales; family Poaceae; genus Aegilops; species Aegilops speltoides. The sequence goes on from CM038144.1 coordinate 136,389,442, forward strand.
ACAGTTGAACCCCGAAGTTGACGCCGCACTGCGTGAATTCCTTCGGGAAAATTGGGATATCTTCGCCGGCATCCTTCGACATGCCCGAATCCCTCGCGAGTTGGCGAGAACACAGCCTAAACATCCTAAAAGGATATAAGCCGATCAAACAGGCTCTTGACGATTTTCGAGCCCAAAAGATAGGCAATGGGAGAAGAGATAGCCAAACTATTGGAAGCGGATTCATTAGAGATATTAAACATCCGGACTGGCTAGCGAATTTGGTGATGGTACCAAGAAGGATAAATCTGGCGCCTCGTAGCCGATTTTAAAGACCTCAATAAAGCTTGCCCAAAGGATCCCTTCCCCTCCCCGCATCGATCAAATCATCGATGCCACAAATAGGCACGATTCGTTGTGCTTCCCGGGCGCATACTCGGCTATCATCAAATCAAGATGGCGGAAGGAACCAAGCCGCAACGGCGTTTATCACTCCATATGGACCATTCTGCTTCAACACGATGCCCTTCGGACTCAAAAACGCCGGCGCAACATATCAGCGCATGATTCAAACATGTCTGGCCACCCAGATCGGCAAAACAAGCGAGGCATACGTGAGCGACGTGGTCGTCAAAACAAAACTGTCGAAACATTAGTAGGCGATTTGAGGCTCACATTCGACAACCTCGAGCATATGACATCAAGCTGAATCCGGAAAAATGCGTTTTGGCATCCAGCCGGAAAGCTCACCGGGCTTCATCGTGTCCGGTAGAGGAATTGAAGCAAATCCGGCTAAAATCCGAGCTCTATCATAGTTGGATATTCCAAAAGACCTCAAGCAAATACAAAAATTAACAGGATGCGTGGCAGCCTTAAGCCGCTTTATCTCTCGTTTAGAAGAAAAGGCGTTGCCCCTCTATCGCCTCCTCGGCGCACGAACACCAGTGGGCGGATGCGCCATCTTGGGACTTCGAAGAAATAAAGGCCATATTGGCAACAAATCCGGTCCAGGTTGCGCCCACTTTGGGCGAACCAATGTTGTTATACATCGCAGCAACCATCAAGTTGTAAGCGCGGTCCTCGTCGTCAAACGAGGGACAGAAGGGCATAAATTCCCTCTTCAAAAACCAGTGTACTATGTATCCACTGTGTTAACCCCCTGTAAATCCCGTTACCCGCACTATCGGAAGATAGCATATGCGGTGTTCATGGCGTCTCGAAAGCTCCGGCACTACTTTCAAGAGTGCTCGATAACAGTGGCCTCTGAAGTACCACTCAATGACATTATAAATAACCGCGACGCAACGGGCAGGATAGCAAAATGGGCCATCGAGCTCTTACCATTCGACATCACTTACAAACCTCGACGAGCTATAAAGTCGCCAGTTTTGGCTGACTTCGTGCGCCGAATGGATGGCCGAACTCCCTAAAAAGTACGGCGCATACTCAATGGACTATGCATTTCGACGGCTCCAAAATGTTGGCGGATGGCGGTTGGCGTCGTCTTGGCGTCCCCACCGGAGATACATCCGATATCTACTTCAAATAATGTACACGGACTCCAACAATGCAGCCGAATCTGAGGCCTGTTACATGGTCTCCGGATGGCGGTCTCCATGGGCATTCAACGCCTAGAGGTGCGCGGGACTCAAACCTTGCAATATCCCAAATAAGCGGAGACTTGACGCCAAGGATCCGAAAATGGCAGCATATCGCAACGCTGTCCTAAAATGTCGGCTTGGTTTGAAGGACTCGAATTTCATCACATAGCCGAGATAATAACCAAGTGGCGGCGTCCGCACGCGCCGGTGCGAAACGTGATGCTGTCCCTCAAATATCTTCTGGAACGGCTCTTCAAGCCATCCGTACTATGGGAAGAGGAGTCGGTAGCGATAAACCGGAGAAAACCGCACCAACGGTGATTGGCGGATGACACAACACCCTCCGCCCACGTCATAATGGCGTAATTGCCGCGTGGATGAACCTTTCTAGCCTACTTACTTGGCGGGAACTTCCGAAGACCAAAACGAGGCCCGCTGCATAGTCCGGGCGATCGAAGGCCTACAAGGTCCGTGAGGAGAACTTTACAAGAGTACTACCGAGTCCTTCAAAGGTGTATCTCCGAAGAAGAAGGGCGAAACCTCTGGCTGAAATTCATGCGGACTAGGCGGACACCACGCAGAAGCCAGGCCCTTGTAGGAAAGGCATTCCGTCAGAGATTTTATTGGCCGACGGCTCGGGCGGGCCTACAGGACTTGGTCGGCGATCGTTGGTTGTCGACTCTTTGCTAATTAGAGCCATATGCCACCCACCCTCAAAACCATACCCATTACCGGCCGTTCGCGGTGCAGGGGCTTGACATGGTTGGACCCCTTAAAGGGAACTTACAAGAAAAAATACCTATTGGTCATGGTGGATAAGTTCACCAAATGGATAGAGGCCAAACCGGTCAAAACGGCAGAGTCCGGACCAGTGATAGACTTTATATCAGGGGTGGTACACCATTACGGAGTCCCCCACAGCATCATCACCGACAACGGCACGAACTTCACAGCCGATGAGGTTAAGTCATGGTGCAAAAATATGGGCATCAAGCTCGACTATGCGTCAGTCTATCACGCTCAAACCAACGGTCAAGTGGAAAGAGCAAATGGTCTAATAATGAGCGGCATTAAACCCAGACTAGTGAGGTCACTCACTAAATCCGACGCACAATGGGTCGAGGAGCTCGACTCCGTACTCTGGGGGCTGCGGACAACGCCTAACCGTACTACCGGATTCACACCATTTTTTATGGTATACGGCGCAGAGGCAGTCTTGCCATGTGACATTATTCATGACTCACCTCGAGTGCGCATGTATGAGGAAAGAGAGGCCGAGCTTAATCGGCAAGACAGCTTGGACACATTGGAGGAAGAACGGGACGTCGCGAAGGCTCGTTCCGCATTCTATTAGCAGCAGGCCCGAAGATATCAAAGCAGAGAAGTACGGGCCAAGACTTACAGCGTTGGTGAACTAGTTCTCGCTGCGGACAAGAAAAGGACAAGCTCAAGCCGGATGGGAGGGCCCCTTCATTATCGATCAAGTCTTGACCGGCGGAGCATACCGTCTGCAAATCGTCGGATAACCGACTCGAGCGAACCCATGGAGCGCAGCCCGCCTCCGAGCGATTCTCGCCTAGCGCCGGACTAAGAGTTCGTCCCCTTCCCCATCAAACTTTTATACTTGGCTGTCTTTTGTTTCTCTTTTTATCCTTTTCACTCAAAAACCCTTACGGGCCTATTTTTGCATTCTTTGCATCGCATGATGTGCCATCCGCACTCATTATTCTGGGGGCTTCTTTTACGAAGCTTAATTATCTGAGTTTCATACCCAACACATGTGTCAAGCTTCCACATGTACCTTTTACTCGCCATTATATGCATCGATATGACTTAAGTTTTGGCCAAGCTGGGTTGCCTGGCTCCTGTGCTTACCCCTACGTTCCCGATTGTTCATCTAGGAGGTAAAGGGAGCACCTCTGCGATTATTCTTGCCGGGTCGACGGATGTGTACCTCGGTAGGTGAAGCCGAAAGCTAAGCGTTCTTAAGGGAATATTCGGTCGGTGATTTAAAGATGACTTTTTACCTATTTTATCTATCTGCCCCGGATGTTTTGCTTGGTTTCTTTGCAGTCCGGACATGCACTTTAGGGCATGCCTCCCAATGAAAGGAACCCTTAACGAACTATTCTCCTGGAATATGTTTCTTACTAACCATGTAATATAACATAACTAGTTGGGCACTTGTGTGATAAAGCACTAATGACCCCACGCTGGTCTCCACGCATACCCGGTTTTTTCATAACCGAGAAGGTATTCGGACACACTCAGGACTCTAGGGTCCCGAGGTCGAAGCGAAAAAGGTCGGCAAAGACAAGCGATCTACAATCCGGCTAGAAGGCATTTCACATGTCACTTTAAAGGATAACATACATTGTCAAATTTATTGATTGTATCCTCCTCAATCCCGTCTAACGGGATGTCTAGTTCTGATCCGTTGGGAAAATTTAGCAACCAACTCTACTTGGTTGTACACTAAACTCACAGGATCTCCTTCCCATCGGGCCCCACCGTCCAACTTGGCCATATGGTTGGGGTCCGCCTTCTTGTACAGCGTCTTCACCATGGCCCAAGCCTCCACGGCACCTTGACGGCAAGCGAAATCTTCCACAAGCGGAGGCGCTGCCGCACTCTGCAGCTTCTCCATAAGCTCCCGAGGCCCTCGGGTAGGGTGAGGGCTGGCCATAAAGCTGAACAGCGCCGCTCATTGCTCGCTGAACTTCGTTCGAGTAGCTGCAACAGATTCGGAAGTTGATCACCCATTGATATGGGCATCTCCTCTGCGGGGACGGCCCGTGAGTATACCTACAAGACATATCATGTCAAAACACTTCCTCGCCGAACTCTTCTTTTCAAAAGAGTTCGCTCAAGCACTACTATATATGCGCGACAAGCCGCTGATTCTCCTTAACGGGCCGGACAGCTCAGCCTATCGCCTTTCAGCTCTTCTCCGAGCTTGGCGTTGGCATCTTGGAGCTTGTTCCTTTCTGCTGAACCTGTTCAGCCCACTCGCCGCCTTAAGTCGCGGCAATCTTACTGTCCGGATCTTGTCGGCGGTACCGCAATGTCATTATTAGACTCACGCGCACGCCGCACAGCGCTTATATTTATCAATAAAAATGTGTTACCGGAGGGGTCTTGCCGTCTCCTCCTGGCGACAAGTCTTGACCTCAAGTTGGACCTTGCAATCTTGCGACTCCGAGACAGCCAGGCGTTCTTCTCGTTAAGTGCACGCAATTTCCAATGATCCTTAAATCAGTTAGCATAACGCTTTAAGTCTCGGGGCCTCTTGGTATATACAACCATTAAAATTCCCTTACCCGTATGTCTTTCACATACTACTGCGTTAGCTCTGGTAAAACCGTTTTGAGCAGCACGGAATCTGGCGTCCCTGCGTTAAAGGCATCCAATGCCTCGAGGTAAAAGCACGCCTCTTGAAATCTTGTCGTGGCGCCTATGGTTCATGGCACTCTCCACCTCGGACAGTGGGTATCCTCCGTTGGAGAAGGATCCGGCTCGCGTCTTGCGCTTGCCTCCCCCCTCCAGGCGGTATTTGGAGCACGGCGGTGTTGGTCGGATTAGCAATTCCTGCGCTCATGATCCGTGGCGCTTTTTCTCTAAAGATCATGAGCACTTAGACGTTTCCTCGGAACGTTGCTCTAAAAATTTAAACACGAGCTATACCTTTGTGGCGAGGTTTCCGTCCGCACAGCGCTCCTTTTCCTCCTGCTAGTTCAGATTGATCTCTGTAGGTCGGCCGCCGCAGGCTCGGCTTCCTGCCGTAAAGGCGCTTCCTGCAAAATACCATCGTTCCTGAAGGTCAGAAATAGGCAGGGATGAGATAACGGTGTCCGGACTTGATCGTGGTCACACAGGAAGCGGACTTAGCCGGGGTAGTCCACCGTAATGGCGACCAAAGCATTGTCTATGCTGAGCTGGTGATACACCCGTCGATCAGCTCCACCTCGATGTCCAGATCCTCTTGGAGGCGGACCCGGGGATCCTCGGATCCTCGGGTTGTGGGCGGACTCACCATGTCCTCCACGATCCGGCGTAGACCTGCACGAAGACATAATGTAAAGCTTAAACTTGAAAGCAGGTAGAGCCCTTGAGGTGTTAAACACCCATCCTCTAGGGTTGACCATGGAAAACCCATCCAAAGGGTTCGTCTGAAGAAGTCCTCCTTATCCCCTTATGCAGGTCGGACGGGATCTTCACGGATCCTCGGTCGAATCTGGCCCTTCTTGACCGTGCCGGTAGCATCGTCTTCCCGTTGAAATCCCACATGGGGTGTCCTCAGTATTGCGGTGGCTGCACCCTCGCTTGATGCTGCGTTGCCATGACTCGATCATGGTCAAGCGGAATGAGCCATTAATATTATCCGGCCCATCAAGTAATGGGCGCTCTTGTCTTCCTCAAGCAGGGGCTCATGAGCGCCGTGAGAGTTTCTTCAAGGGAGCAGCATCAAACTCCGGGAGGCCGATCCGGTGGGTCGAGCAACGGGCGTCTCCTATATAAAACCACTCCGAGGCGATCTTGGGGCGCCTTCTTAGGAGTGCGGATAGATATCCGGTCCGGCGATCGCGCATATTTGGCGCCGCCCACTTGATATATGGACCCCTGGTGAGAGCGAGTGCGAGGCAAAATAGCCTCTTCCACAATGCAAAATGGGGCTCGATGCCCAGGAATAGCTCACAAAGAGCTCGTAGCCCGCGATATGCAACCTGAGGCGGGCGTGAGGTGGTGGAGCTGGAGTCCGTAGAACCCGAGGCCCGCGGAGGAGCGGATGTATTGGAAATCCGAGCCCCCTTATCAGATAGGGGACAAAGCACGCTCGCTCCCCCTTGTTGGGGCTTGGAGTGTCCTCCGCCTGCCTCCCACCTTGATAAGTAACCAGTCCAGCCCGGACTGGGACCATGAAGGCCGGAGGGAGAAACCCCTCCGTTTGGAGCTTAACTAGCTCGTTGTGCGAAACAGAGCATCTCCACCAATTCCCCGGCGGTGGGCTGGGAGCGCGTGAAGAAGAGCCACGTTGACGATCCATGGTGGAATGGATTTCTAGGTCAGAGGCGCTTCGATGGAGTATCTGTGGGAGGAAAGGCGGTGCGGTTTGGATCTGGATTCTTGCCTCTTTTATAGGCGGATGACTCGTACAATTAGGGGTGAAATGTAAAAGACACCACGGCTTTTACGCATTCGATGCGGACGCGTGGAAGAGGGCCATTATTTGGCGTAGAAGCCGAGGAACACGATATTCAAGATGAAGCGGACACTATTCAGCGGTACATGGAATTTGAAGGAGAACCGCCTTGCAACGCCGAAGACTATAACACGCTGGACTTATCGTCATTGAAGCCTGGTTAAAGGAGCTCTTGAGGAGTCTGGACTAGGGTTGTCGGACAGCGGACTATCAATATCCGCGGACTCCAAGACTACTAAGATAGAAGATTGAAGACTCGGCTCATGTCCGGATGGTACTTTCCTTGGCGTGGAAGGCAAGCTTGCAATCTGGATATGTAGATCTCCTACCATTGTAACCGACTCTGTGTAACCCTAGCCCTCTCGGTGTCTATATAAACGGAGGGCCTTAATCCGTGGGACAACATACATCTCAACAATCATACCATAGGCTAGCTTCTAGGGTTTAGCCTCCTTGATCTCGTGGTAGATCTACTCTTGTACTACCCATATCATCAATATTAATCAAGCGGGGCGTAGGGTTTTACCTCCATTGAGAGGGCCCGAACCTGGGTAAAAACATTGTGTCCCTCGTCTCTTGTTACCATCCGCCTAGACGCACAGTTCGGGACCCCCTACCCGAGATCCGCCGGTTTTGACACCGACAGTCACTCTCAGGACGGGGTCGTGCCAGGTAGGGCGGCCATGCTTGTTTTTACTGGGCACGGGCACACCGTTAGTACCCCTGTGCTGGTGATATGTGATGAATATGGGAGCATGGCTCCACAAAACAATTATTATGTGACAATGTTTGGCATGGGGGCTGCTACCAATAGAGTGTAATTGTTGTTAGTCATGGCTAGGGAAAGGTAGTGATCAGGTGCTTTCCTCGAGTACTTGAGGTACTACGGGGTCGTGGATGACAAGAAAGCTTCCCAGATCTTGTGGGTAAAGTGTGCAACCTCAGTAGAGTGTCAAACTATTGGAATAGCCATGTCCACGGTCAAGGACAGTTGGGTAACCGCTCTTGGGCTACGTCCACATGTTTATGAACCCCGGTGAGTGTGTTTGGATAAGTGGAAAGAATTACTTGGGTCAAGTCAAAAGACTTGACCTGATAATTAAGTTGGGTTGTTTATGTTGATATATGTAACCTATCCTCATGGTTACTTGAATTCTTATGATGCATGTTTTTCAAGTTGTTGAACATGTCTGTAGGATCGTAAGTATGTCTAGAGGGGGGTGATTAGACTACTTGACAACTTAAAAGTTTAGCCTTTTGATTAGGACAAGTTTTTAGCAAGTTCACAATGATAACCAAGTCAAGTATCACCCTACACATGCAATTCTAGAGTAATGGCAGCGGAAAGTAAATTGCACATGTAGTAAATAAGAGGTGGAGAAGAGCAAACGCAATTTGGAGACACGGAGATTTTTCTCGTGGTTCCGATAGGTGGTGCTATCGTCAATCCACGTTGATGGAGACTTCAACCCACGGAGGGTAGCAGCTGCGAGAGTCCACGGAGGCTCCACCCACGAAGGGTCCACGAAGAAGCAACCTTGTCTATGCCATCATGGCCTCGTCCACGGAGGACTAGCCTTACTCGGGGTAGATCTTCACGAGTAAGCGATCTCCTTGCCCTTACAAACTTCTTGGTTCAACTCCACATCTTGTGGAGGCTCCCAAGCGACACCTAACCAATCTAGGAGGCACCACCCTCCAAAAGGTAATAGATGGTGTTGGTGATGATGAACTCCTTGCTCTTGTGCTTCAAATGATAATCTCCCCAACACTCAACTCTCCTCACCGATATGGCTGTGGTGGAAGAAAGGATTGAGTGGAAAGCAACTTGGGAAGGCTAGAAATCAAGTTTCATATGGTGGGAGTGGAGCAACTTGATCTCAACACAAGGGTAGGTAGTTTTCTTCTCGAAAATGTAAGGTAGGAGTGGTAGTTCTTTCTGATGGCTCTCTCCACGAATGAAGAGGAGGTGGAGGGGTATTTATAGCCTCCACACAAAATCCAACCGTTACACACATTTGACCAATCTCGGTCAGACCGAAGTTGACAACTCGGTGAGACCGAAAGTTCAAATCTTGTGAGCGTTGGGATTTTCAGTGGGACCGAAAATACAATCTCGGTTAGTCCGATTCTTCCAAAGTCTAGGGTTTGCCATTCTCGGTGGGACCGACTTTCTCATCTCGGTGACACCGATTTGAGTACAGAAGGTTACAGAAGGTTGGCAACACCAATTTCGGTATGACCGAGTTTGGAATCGGAAAATCCGAAATTCTAGGGTTTGGGTATATGGCTGAGGTGGTTCATCTCGGTGTGGTGAGTTTATGGAATCGGTGGGACCGAGATTACTTATGAGTATATGTTGGAATGAAAGATTGCTGATAGTTTGAGAGATAAATCACTAAGCACTTTGAGCAACGGATCATCATCATAACCTCATCCCTTTTAATAGTATTGGCTTTCCTATGGACTCAATGTGATCTTGGATCACTAAACCAAAAATAAGTCTTGAGCTTTGCCAATGTTTTCCTTAGCATTTTGAGGGTCCACATCATCGGTCATTGCCATACCCATATCCTTGAACTTTCTGAAATATTCTCAAGAAACAATTAGTTCAATGATATATATGTTGTTATTAATTACCAAAACCACCGGGGATTAGTTGCACTTTCAATCTCCCCTTTTGGTAATTGATGACAACATATAGATCAAAGCTTCGACAAATGATATAATCAATGAATAACATAAATCGCTTTGAGAAGTATGTGATAAGCAAGAGCTCCCCTAAATTTGTGCATTATTTAAGATTTGCGTTTGAATGCAAATGCACAATCGATTAGGATCATGGGTCACTCTTCCATGTCACATACATCTTGGTGGAGTGCACAAAATGATAAGAATGAATAGCATGCACCCAATCACCAAGACATGAGTAAATGATCATACAAGATATGAATAGAATATGATAAGCATTAAGCACACGTTAAGCATAGTATGATCAAGCACTCATCAAGATAGAGCAAGCGTAGTATCAAACACGAAATGTCTCGAAGAACTCAAAAGTATCTCAAGGAAAACCGCAAACGAAAGAGCAAAAGCGAGCACTCTCTCTCGAAGTCCTATGATCTATACAATTTCTCCCCTTTGGCAACAAGTTACCAAAAGTTCGAAAGGTATAGAGCTAAGCGTCACTAGGGACTCTGCTGGCGGCTCTGTCTGCGTCGATGGAGTGGAGATAGCTGCATCTGCAAAAGCTTGGCTGAAGTCTGTGGAGCTGGAGGAGTGGATCTTGGAGCTGGGCTGGGCCAGCGGAGCTGTAGGAGGTCTTGATCTTGTAGCCACAGGGTCATCCTTTGGAATAGCAGTGATCTGGGCTTTGTGGAGCCTTTGCAGCAGGCTGCTCATAGTCATCTGGACTAGATCATCTTCCATCTCCTTCATGAGCTCTGCCTTCTCCTTCTTCGCTTCCTCGATGTCTGCCTCAAGCTTGTTGGCGGTGACACTGCACTTGATCGACTTGACATCCAGAGCATGGAACTTGTCTTCAACTATCCTCTCAAGACTCTCCTGAGGCGCACTATCTGGCCAGGCGTAGTTCAATCCTCTGAGTGGCTTCAAGAAGTTGTTCTCCAACGCTCTTGGGCTTTCTTCTGCTTCTTTGCTTCCTTCTCGACTTTAGCTTGTTTGGCAGCTTCAGACTTAGCTTGTCCTTCACGGATGTGGGATCATCCTCGGTCATTACAACTTCATTATCTTCATGTTCAGGCTGCGGTGGCAAGTGGGGTCTATCCAACAAGTAGGTGCCGTGCCAAACTTGGCATTGATGAGCATCTGAATGTGCGGGCAAACCCACATGACCTCTTACAGTCTGCTGCTTGTCCTCTTGATAGTCTCTACTATCGGGTCCATCACCTTAAAGGTGTCTTGATCTAGAATGTGCGGCATGTTGATAGAATAGCCTCTTATCATGCGGTGGTCTCCTGACTTGGGCATCAAAGTGTGCCTCAGAATGGTGTTAGTGGTTGGGAGACCTGCCTGAAGATGATATACTGAACCAAGCTTCCATATCTCAACATCTTTGGCTGGTACCTCATTGTACATGTTCCTCATAGACTCGTGATTCTTCTTGGGAATTCCATAAACATCAACATCATCATCTCTTGATCTTTGGAGCGTTGAAGTGCTGCCCACTCTTCAAGCTGTTGAAGAGAATCTACGGCCTTGATCATCCATACAATTCGCCATCTGGATAGAAGTGTGCGGTGGCATAGAACGCATGATCATTTCATCATTCCAAGCGATCGACCCGACCAACGAACTCTGCAACTCCACATGCAGTGAAGCTCTCATGCACGTGTGGGAAGTAGTCTCTATGCTCTTCACTGTCGATGTATTTCCAGTCAACGTATCTGGTGTCAGCAACAATTGGCTTCTTATCCATAAGCACTGTCTCATAGAAATCTTGTTGCTCTCTAGTGTGGAACCTTGAGTCAACAGCTGTCCTTCTCCTGGTGGCATATGGATCAACTTGCCTCCATAGCCTGAGACCTTTGTCCTTCCTTTCCTTCATATTTTCTGCTCGAGGATGAGCATCATTATGGATGGCGGTTTACATGCGAGCTTGACAATACATGTGTCTCTTCATCGATTCAGCGGTGGCACATTGTCCTTCTTCTTCTCTGAAGCGGGAATATTTCTTCTTGTTTTCTTAGGCTTGGCGGCAGGTTTGGCTTGGGCTGCCTTTCTTTGGAGCTGATGGCTTAGATTTAGTGGGTGCTCCCTGCGATGGCATCTCCCATCAACTTTTGGTTACGAGGAGGCTGGGGTGCTTCCTCATCGAGTCATCATCGGCTTCATCATGAACTAGCCTCTTCCTCTTGGAAGTTTTCTTTATCTTCTTGGAGGTTTCTTCTTCCATGCTCGGTTTCTTAGCAGCTGTGGATTTCTTCTCTTTCTTGGTGCCTTTCTTTGTATGTTGCCCTTGATAGCCTTTGGCAACCACTTTCCTTTTAGGCTTGGATGTAATCTCCTCATCGACAACAAAGTCGAGTCCTCCTCATCGAATTCCTCTTCTTCACAGTCACAGTGGCGGAGGCAATCCACTTGAGTGCTCCTCTCTCCATCATCGAAAAACTGCTTCCTTGGGACTTGTAGCGCCTCTGGAATCTCAACGGTGATTCAGACCTGTTACAGCTGTCACTTGCATCGAGACATGGTGACAACTGTGAATAGAATAGGTATAAGCGAGAATAGAAGAGTTATCACAAACTGCAGAGGAATTTGCAAAAAGAATGAGTTCAAACTTCAGTTTTAGGTTTTCACAGAATGCATTTCGGTCTGGCCGAGTCTAAAATTCGGTGAATCCGAAGTTTCTAAACCTAACCATTCACACCACTTTCGGTTGGACCGAAATGGGTTTCGGTCTAGCCGAGAACACTAGGGTTTCACTAAATCCTCATTTCGGTCTTACCGATTTGCACAACTTCGGTTGGACGAAAAGTGCGGTCAATGGCGGAGGCCAAATCGGTCGATCCGAGAATGCGTAGAATCGGTCACACGAGATGTGTTGGTGAAACCTAACCTAAAATTTTCACTCGAATTTTGTTCTAAGAACTAATCTGCTGGATAGGAAGATTTCAAACTTGGCAAGAAGCTAGGCAAAATCTATCGTGCATTGAATCGGAGGTTGAAGCACGAGAAAAGCGAAACTCACCCAACTAGGTGGAGTTTCACTCACGGCTGCAACGGCGATGAGATAGACCGTTGATGGCGATGGAGACCCATGGCGGCGCCTGAGCGACAGCGGAGGCGATCCGTGAACCACGGCGGCGGCGGTGAGGTTTGAGGCGAGGCGTTTGAAGGAATAATCAGCGCGCTGCCTCGGTATATATACCCTTCGGTGTCGGTGGGACCGAGTTGGAAAACTTCGGTGGGACCGAGATAGTTAGCGCAGCGATTACTCACATCGGTCACGCGAAATTTGTAACTTCGGTTTCACCGAGTGAAAACCTAGATCAATCCAAGTGATTTGATGCATCCGATTTGAGTATATTGGTTTGACCGAAAATACTTAGAAGGTTTTGGAATTTAAGCTTTTGACGGATCGGTGGCTCAGAGTGCTCCTCACTCGATGCATGTCAAAAAAGTCTTGTTCAAAGTTTGTGATATAAGCATGAATAGAGTTTGAGACAAGAAAGCATAGATAGCTAGGGAGGAACTTAGGCATTCTTGTCCATCCATTTGGTCAAAAAGAAAAATCCAAAAGACCAAAGCAACAAATGGATGTCCTCGAATGGATAAAATCATGCATCCAACATGCTCACACAATAAGATAGCAAATAAAACATGTGTCAAACATGCACAAACAAAACACTAGCAACTAGCACACAATTTGGCGATGACTAGGTCATCTATATATGAGTATATTGACTTAGGAGTCAAATGAGAACATTTGATCATAGGTCATACTCATCGTTTAAGCACAAGTGGGGTTACCACTTTTCCATAAAGCATTAATGTGTTCACATCATTTTAAGATGCTTTAGCTCATTTCTTAAAGCAAAGCTCCCCTTGATGTGAGAACCCTTTTAAAGGGTCAAACTAACCTTGGGTTGTCGTTGAAGACTTCATGTAGATGTTGAAGATGTGGATGCTCAATGTTGATGAAGATCATCAAGAGTTGGGAGCAATCCTTTGAATTCGGGCACTTTCAATACCTACATGGGTTAGTCCCACAAGGAACAAACAAGGATATCCATGGACATAGATTGAAGTACACAATAGATGATGTCCATGAAAGCAATGATTACTTTGTCCCTTGACTTACCAACATGAGGGTTTGTGTCTCCATGAACTAGTGCAAGATGTGGAAGTTGATTGCACAAGTCCTTGCCAAAATGAAAGTGAGTGAAGTAAATTGGCGGAGTCACCCTCAAGAACTCTCTAGTTCTTCTTCTTCGGGATCCACATCATCTTGATGGGAATCCTTGGGGTAGTAGTTGAGCTTGTCGAAGTAGAACTTGAAGTTGCCTTGGGAACCCACTTGACCATGGCCTTGGGTGCTTCAATGAATGCATCAATCTCCTCTTGAAGCTTGTCCTTGCCTTTTAGCTTGTGGTCTTGTGGTGGAAGGTCATTTTGAGCTTGTTCCACATTGGAAGAAGTAGGATCATACTTCTCCTTTTGAGAAACAAACTTTGGAGTGGGATATTGACCTTCTTCCCATTCAACACCTTCGGCGTTGAACCTTCGCTCAAAACCAATTCCTTGATTCTTCGGTGTCTTCCTTGCTTGCGAACAATTTCCTCAAAGTTCTTGCTTCGGCAAGGCTCTTGTAGACACCTTTCTCTATAATCCCTTTCAATAGACTATTTTCTTGCTCAAGTGAAACTTGGCTTGAAACATTGTTAGTGGAATCATGAGAACTACTAGAAGTAACAACATTGGATTTAGCATGATTATTGTTACTACTAGATGAAGAATTTTCTTATGCTTGTGTCGGGGCGGGGACGGAGACCCGACCGCCCTTGAAAGCACCTATGGGGCAGGGCCCCTTCGTGAAATCTTGATGCGAGGCGGAGGAGGCCTGAGAGGCGGATCGAGGCGATGCAGCTGGGCGGATTTACCCAGCCGGGCGCGATGGGCGCAGAAACCCTCTGCTGCTTTGTGTTGTATTGTGCTCGGGAGCTTGAAGAGCTCTGATGGCAGCTACCGGCGTGGGAGTTGCAAAGGATTCGACCCTCCCCTCGTTGTGCATGGGACTCCTTTTATAGTGCCAAGGGGTCACCAACAGTGTCAGCGTGGGAGAAAGGGGTAAAAATGTAAAGAGGTGGTAGTTGGAGCAGTCTTGGGAACGATGGTTTCTACCTACTTTGTGATGGGGACAAAGGCATTTAATGCCCGTCGCCGTCGACCCCAAAAGCTCCCGCCCTTGCGTCTCCGTGCCTTGCGGTGATGGATCCACCACCGTGGAGTGCCACCGCACCCCGAACAGCACACCATCCGCCACGCAGCGTCTCTCGGAGAGAGCTTAAAGCGGCGCTGGGCGAGATGAGCTGGAGTCGGGAACGCAGCGCAGCTCTCCGGCAAGTACCTTGCGGGTCTTGATCTTGCGGACCCGGAAGCTTGTCGGGCTTTGTAACTTGCGCTCCCGGGCCCTCGCCGGGCGTATAAGCGCCGAGCGTGTCTTCTCTGATGTAATCTTCTAGTCTCCCGGCGAGCTCCTCTCGCCGGGGCCTTCGTGTGCGAGGTAACCTTGAGCTGGGGCGGCCCTCCCGGCAAGCTCCTCTTGCCGGGGTCTTGATCTTCATCTTGTACACTTTGTTCTTGAATGGCTTGATATGGAGCGGGAATGGTCTCCGGCAAGCATGTGGTAGATCTAGCTGCGGGGGGCTGCATCTGCCCGCACAAGTTGGGGTCTTGAGGTACCCCTACCTTAGTACACCGGCAGAGCCCCCCGGCTGGGCCACACACAGTGCCGAGCGCTGTTGGGCCAGGCCCAAAACAGTGCTGCAGGCACACGAGGCCCATAGCGTGCGAATCCACTTACGCCTCTGCCGCCTCCTCGTTACAACAGCAGCGTCGATTCTTGGCGTCGTGGGATGGGGCGTGCCCACGTTCTTTAATGAGAAGAGCGGAGCGCCCCACTTCCCCATAAAAAGCAGAGGAAGCAGGCGCGGTTCCCCTCCTTTGCTTTCATTGCATCTTCTTCCTCCTCCAGAAATCCCCTTTGTGCTCTGCCTCCGCATCTCCTCCGCCGTCTTTTGCGTTTGCGGCGCCGCCGAACTCTTCGTCTTCCTTCCCTCGCCGCCTCGCCATGGCCCGAAGACCGGGAAGGGAAAGGGAAAGCGGAGAAGACCAAGAAGGAGAAATCCGAGCGGCGGCTTCGCCACGATCTCGAAGCGAACGTCGTCTTCCGCCCGCGGCTCGGCGTCGTGCGGGAACTCTGGGGCAAATATTACTGTTACGGGCCAAGAAGACCAAAGCGCATCCTCGGACGAGCTCATCCGCCGCCACCATGGACAACTATCTGGCGGGTACTATTTCTTCGAGCCTTCTTTCACTGCGTTCTTTGTCCCCCTTTTCTGATTTCTTGGCGACATTATGCACACATCGGCTTCCACCTTCTTGACTTCACCCCCAACGCCATCCTTACGATGGCGGTTTTACATATGTGCGAAAACTTTATAGGGATACAGCCAAACGTAGCGCTGTTTAGGCACTTCTTCAATCCCAGAGCAGAGCCCGGCGCCCCCCTCTCCGGAGGGATTTCTTGGGATTTTCGCCTGAACTTGAAGGAGTCGTACTTGCCGGGGGAGCTCCGCGGCAAGTGGGAGGAGTGGCGTGCCGACTGGTGCTGGGTCGTTGAAGACGAGCCGCAACCCTTGACCGCGCCGCGCACAACGCCCATCGTGCGCGGCAGAGACTGGAGCGAGCTGGATCCGGACGATATCAAGCTCGACGCTGCCCTCGTCCGGATTCTTCGTCTTCGAGCAGCAAATCTATCCGTTCTGCGAGAGGTAGGCGCAGACTTCCTCCGCCGCGTGCCCCTCTCCAAGACAGGAAAAGGCCGGCTGGAGTACTGGCGGCGCGGGGATATAATGAGGCTGCGCCCGGGCTGAACTTCAACTTCACGGCGCTGGAGTGAGGGGATGGTCAGGAACTCTTCAAATGACCGGCCCATCCAGTGGTTCAGACCTTCCGGGAGTGGTGCCCCTCTGCAACAGCACAGCTCGGGATCGCCTCCTCGCCATGATGCCCGCGTCGCGACTTCGCGCGGCGTGGGCGTACATGGATTCTGCCTGAGCCAATAGGCGTCCTCAACTTCTTCGACAACCTTGAGGAGGTGGCGAAGAACAAGGACGAGACCGGGGGCTGACACGGGACACCACGACCGAGAGCTCGCGTACATAGCTTCTCGGGCTGAAGAGGCAGCTGCAGCCTTTGCAGGAGAGTTCGGCTGTCTCGCGAGGAGGCGAGAGGCTGCGAGGAGTCCGGCCAAGCGGAGGCGGGCGGAAATCTGCAGATCTGCTGCAACTTCCTCCCCACAGCTTGCGGGGTCCCCTCTCGAGGCACTCCGGGATCCACAGGAATCGTGGCGGGGCAGCGGCAAGAGGTGGCGCCGGAGGAGCAGCAGGCGCCCTTGAGAGCGGAGGCGCCGCGAGGAGCGGAGACGCCAGGAGAAAAGGGGTCGCGGCCAGGCGCTGGTCTGGCGAGCCAGGCGGGCGAGGAGGAGGAGGATGGCCGGCGCCGAGGATGCGGCGGGTCCACGGACCTTTACGCCGGCGACCTCTCCTCGTCGTCGGAGACCTCCTGCCGGGCGAGCCCCAAGCGTTCTCGGCTGAAGCGCCTCCGCAAAGCGGCGGCAGGCAATCTGCAGAGCCCCGGCAACTACCGGCTCGCCCGGCAGGCGCAGCTTCCGGGGAGTCAAGCCGCCCGAGGCGACCGGCGCACCAACCACGCAGCGAGCGACTTCGCGCGAGGCCACAGCAAAAGCGCCTCGCAGGTCGGCGCCCGGCGGATAAAGTCTTCTCGGGCGGAGCGGCGGCTCCGCCCGCTTCTCGGGTCCCGGCCGCCACGAGGCTGAGTCTTCCGCAGCCCCAGCCCGAGACCGCCAAGCGCCGAGAGGCCTTCTCCTCCTGCTCCTCGCGCCCGGCGCGACCAGGTGGAGTATGATTTCTCCGCCTTGGCGAAGGCGGCGAGGAGGAACAGGGTGTAAGTGCCGAGATCTTCATCTTCTTAAATTTCGCCTTGATTATTGTTGAGGCTAATCTTGTTTTTGTGTTGATTTCAGGACCTTGACCGGCGGGCGGCGAAAAGCCAAGGTGCCCGTGGTGAGTCGCGGACGACTTCGCCCGCCCGAGGCGACGGGACGTGCGGATCAAGCTCGCGGACCAGCGCTGTCGAGGAGCGATCCCAGCGCAGCCCAGCGTAAGTCTGGGTTACACACCTTTGCTTTCGCCGGCGTGTTTGAAGGTTTTGGTCTTGTGCTAATATCTTGGCGTGTACATCTTGACTTGTGCGAAGATGGAGCCGCGTGGCGGGAGCATCCGGAGGTCGCCCTCGAGGAGCCGGCAGCCCGCCGTCCCGCCAAGGTCGAACTCCCGGCAAGGGAGAGCGTCCGCCAAGGCGGTACTCCGCCAAGGGCGTGTACCCGCCAAGAGCGAGCAACCAGCGAGCGGCCACTCCGCCAAGGATAGTTCCCGGCAAGAGAGCTCGCCACGACGACGTCCGCCAAGGTAGGTTCGCAACTTTGTCTTCTGGCGTTGTCTCTTTTGGATATTTGCTTGAACCGTTTGCTTTTCTTCTTTCTAGATCCTCCTCCCCGAGCGAGATGGAGCGGAAGTCGTCATTGAGGAGGAGGAGGACGTCTGAGTGGCGGCGGCGGCTGTCGTCGAGGACACGGCGGGAGCCGCCGGGCCCATGTGCGAGAGACCGCTCGCTGCACGCAGCTTGCGGCGGAGAAGGGATGGCGACCGCACCACCGGCCGGAGGCTGCGGGGCGTCAAGTGCTGCGCCGGTCACCGACCCCTCCGCCGGAGAAGAGCGGTCCGGCTACTACTTGAAGCCCCAGCGGCGTCTTCATCCAGTGCCGTGGGGTTCCTCGTCATTGAGCTCCAGCGGGCGAGGCCTTGATGGGGAGATCCTCGCCTCCAGGGCTTGAAGGTCGTCGAGGGCGGCGGGAGCGACGGGCCCGATGAGGAAAGCTGCTTCACCAGCTCCTGGCCCTTTACCGGGCAGACGGTAGCTTCGCTTCCGGGAGGCCCTCGCCGCCAAGGCCGCCGAGGAGATGGAGAAGCGGCCGGAGCTCAGCGCCGCCAATCAGGCTGCTCTCCAGTGGTGGCGGAGAAGCGAGCGACTTCGCGGAGAGTATGAAGAGTGGTTCTGGAGAAGGCGAGGCGAAGAGCGGAACGGCTCGCCGGGTGGAAACTGTCGGCGAGAAGGAGAACTCATCCAGCGGAAGGTCAACCTCGGCGTTCACGAGGAAGACCTTGCCGCTCGAGAACAGCCCTTGGCGGGGAACTGAAAGAAGCGAAAAGCGCGCGCGCTGCTGCGGAAACCGCCAAGGAGGAGCTTGCCGCCAAAGTCGCGCAGCTAGAGGAATTGCTGAAGGTGAGCGAGGAGAAGGTCGCCGCGCTCATCACGGAGCGCGAGAAGGATGCCCACACCAACTCAGAGCTCCAGGAGGGCCTTTCCAAGAAGGGCGGCAATTGAAGGCCGCCAAGGACTCCATCGAGTCTTGAGCTACAAGTCTCTGCACAAGGACTCGCTTAGCGCTGCCGGGACCGAAACCAAGCTGAAGGAGGAACTCCGCGAGGAGCGAACCTTGGTGGTCGGCGCCAACAAAGCAGCCGAGGACTTCCGCCGTGTCGTCGAGATATGGACCGAGGACTTGGTATCTCCTGCGTCCGCCATTGACCAGGAGCTCTTTGGGCGCTGAAGCCGGAGCACCTCATCTAATCCCGGATCAAACCTTGCTCACGGCGCCAAGCTCAGCCTCTTCTTCGGGGGATCGCGCGGCCCTTGCAAATCTACTTGGAAGAAGATCCCGCAACTTGCCAAGGAGACTACGCCGGCTGTCTTGCTGGAACCATGGAGCGTGTCTTGACGAAGATCGTATACCGCAATCCGGCATAAACCTCACCAGCGTTCTTCGCAGCTTGCCGGCCGACGCAAACATGGAGGCTCTGAAGGAGCAGGTCGCCCACATCATCGCCAAAGTGAACAAGATCTCCGGGATGGAGGCGACCCGCGTAGACTAGGCCTCCTTTATCTTTATCTCTTTTAGTTGCTGCATAGGGTGTTATGAACTCATTAGTCATCGTGACAAGTTATTTCTTGCGGATACTATCTTTATTTCGATCAATGGATGCGGTGTTATCTCCTTGTTTTGATCCTCAACTTTGTATGTTTCAACCCTCGCTTCTAGGGAACTTGCGGCAAGGGACCCTTGTCGCGAGCGCTGAGTGCTGAACTCGAAGCAGCCTGCTAGCCAAGGTCTTACCGGCAAGCAACCTCGCCGCGGCTAGTCGCAACGCACTCAGCTTGCTGAGCGGGCTCGAAGACGAAACAAGGGCACGACACTTGTCGCAGCTCTCTTAAATCGTTGAGCGTGCTCGAAAACAAGATAAGGGTGCGGCTATCCATCGGTAGGTTCCCCCGAGCACAGGTTTTCCATACAAAGTGTGGTTGTTCAAGGAAGGCAACTTAAAACTCAAAATTTTGAGCTGCTCAAACTTAGCTTTCGTGATCTGCGCGTTCTCCGGCAAGCTTCTCTTTCTTGAACAGCACTTGGTTCATCCTCCATTTCCTTCCCCCCGGCAAACTTGTGCGCGAGGAACGTTTCTTCTGTTTAAGAGACATGGAAAAAGAAGAAGGAAACAAGTAAATGGCCTTTCGGCGTGCTATTGCTTGCCGGATATGTGTGTCGCACGACAGATGCCAAATAACTCATGCAAATAGCAAAGAAAAGCATGGAAAAGGCAACCAACACAAAACACAGAAACTTTCTTTGCTGCACGGGTTCATACCGGCTTTGTACAAAGGGTTACATGCAACAGCGGCAAAGCTTTGTACAAAAGGTGGTTGTCGGAGCGGATCACGGCAACCGCGCCTTATGGGTAAAACTTGCGAAGATGCTCTATGTTCCAGGAGTTGTTCACTGGTAGGCCTTCTTCGGTCTCGGCGCGACAGACCGGGCCTCGTGACTTGTCTCACCCGATAAGGGCCTTCCCACTTCAAGGCGTCAACTTGTTGGAATTCTTGGCGGACTGAACACGCGAAGAACAAGGTCGCCTTCCTCGAGACTCTGGCTTTGACCTTGCGGCTATGGTAGCGGCGCGAGGCTTGCTGGTATCGAGCAGCTCGTCTGACAGCTCGAGGCGTCCCTCCTCAAGGAGCAATCGTCATCTTGCGCAGATTGCTCTTGCTCGAAACTCATCATAGCGAGCACTCGAGGAGATCCGTATCTGAGTTCCGTGGGGAGAACTGCTTCGCTCCATAGACTAGAGCAAAAGGTGTCCGTCCGGTGGCTCGATTGGTGTCGTTCGATTGACCAAAGAGCCGCGGGCGCTCCTCTATCAATTTCTTCCGCACTTGCGCAGCTGTCAAAAGTTCTTGTCTTGAGTCCGCGCAGCACTTCAGCGATGGCCCTCTACGCTTGACCGTTGCTCCTTGGGTGAGCAGCGAAGCCAAAACAGACCTTGGCGCCAAGGTCTTGGGCGTCTTGCATGAAGGTGCGACTAGTGAATTGTGTACCGTTGTTGGTGATAATCTGTTAGGGATCGAAGCGGCACACAATCGACTGAAGAACTTGACCCGCTGTTTGTCTTGTCACCTTTCTCATGGCTCCACTTCGCCACTTTGTGAACTTGTCGATTACTCGTACAAGTACTCAAAGCCCCGACAACAGGGGAAGGGCCGAGGATATCGAGCCCCGGACCGAGAAGGCCAGGATAAAGGGATTGTTTGGAGAGCTTGAGCTGGCTGATGGATCTGCTTTGCATGGGCGGCACACTTCACACTTGGTTACTAGTGCGGTTGCATCTTGGAGGGCTTCTTGCCAAAGAACCCTTGCCGAAAGCTTTCGGCAAGTGCCCTTCTTGCGCCAATGTGGTGGCGCGCAGATGCCTCCGTGTATCTCGCCAGCAGCTTCATCCATCTTCCACGGAGATGCACTTTAGTCGACACCATTGAGCCTTCTTACATGCATTCGTTGTCCACGAACTGGTACAT
Source organism: Aegilops speltoides (assembly GCA_021437245.1). NCBI lineage: Eukaryota > Viridiplantae > Streptophyta > Magnoliopsida > Poales > Poaceae > Aegilops > Aegilops speltoides. The sequence goes on from CM038144.1 coordinate 136,410,952, forward strand.
ACTGTTGTCTGGTTACCCTTTCTATTTCTTACGGGTGCGTCGGGAAGTTCTCCGGTTTGCAAGAAACAGACGATCTGCTGTGCCCATGCGGAGCTCGGGGCTCAACGGCAAGGACTAAAGGCATGAGGGCGCTCTGCGGGAACCTTAGCTTCTACGGCAAGGATCTCTGCTCTGCGGAGCTGAAGGTCCCCGGCAAGCTTGCGGGGCAAGGCTGTCGGGAACACTTGCTTCAACCGCCTGAGACCGAGGATCTGCAGGAGCAAACTGTTCCTCGGCGTTACGGCCGTTGATCTTGGGGACTTTGGCGGCGGCCTCGGGGAGATCCGCCCGGCAAGTAGTCGCGGAGACCAACTTTCTCTTCTTGGACTGCCCAATTGATGGTGTGACGGAGGGTTGAGTCAGCTTGAGCAAGAAGGTCCCTGGTTCCACGAGTAACTTCATGAAGCACACTTTGAAAGCGATCTGCGATTTCATTACGAGCTCTGGGACATGCTCCATCTGCAAACCTTCAAAGCGCTCCTCAAGCTTCCTCACTTCATCTACATAAGCTTCCATCAAAGGGCTCTGATAGCTCTTGTTAACTTGCCGGACCACCAACTGAGAATCTCCCCGCACAATCAATTTCCTGATCCCAAGTTCGGCCGCAATCCTGAGGCCGGCGAGCAAACCTTCATATTCAGCAGTGTTGTTTGTCGCTTGCTCTCTTGGGAAGTGCATCTGGATGACATACTTGAGGTGCTCTCCGGTGGTAGCGATGAGTACCACGCCGCACCGGCGCCTTGCAGCGAGAAGGCACCATCAAAGTACATTACCCATTCACTCGTCGCTTCTTGTACGGGTGTACTTGTTTCTTGGACTTCTTCATCAGGTGTTGGGGTCCATTCTGCTATGAATTCTGCTAAAGCCCGGCTCTGTATGGTTGAAGTACTTTCAAACTTGAGTCCAAAGCTCGACAGCTCCAGTGCCCACTCAACGATCCTGCCTGTTGCTTGGGTTGTGCAATATCCTCTTGATGGGAAGCGAGTGACCACTGTTATCTCGTGTGCCTGGAAGTAATGGCGCAGCTTTCTTGAGGCCATGAGGAGGCCGAAAAGCAGCTTTTGCACGCCAGAGTATCTTGATCTAGCCCCCTGGAGAAGGGAGCTTACAAAATACACTGGGCGCTGCACCATCTTTTTCCGCACCTCATCCTGTTCTGCTTGAGTTGTCCTTATCGGGCCGGATCTTGTCGGAGCAGCCCCCGCTTGTCATTGGACTCGCTTGCGGTGGTGCAGCCTCCTCGTCGGACTCCTCTCCGCCACTAGCGCAGCACTAACCACTTGGTTGGTCGCCGCTAGGTACAAAGAACAACTTCTCCTGTGGTCTAGGTGCGACAAGTATTGGGGTGGAGGATAGGTACCGTTTCAAATCTTGCAGCGCTGCCTCCGCTTCCGGAGTCCATTTCATGGGGCCTGCCTTCTTCAAGATTTTGAAGAAAGGTAGGGTGCGCTCTGCAGACTTTGAAATGAACCTACTGAGGGCAGCCACACAACCTGCGAGCCTTCTGACATCCTTGACTCGCTTCGGGGCCTCGATCTGCTCAATGGCTTTAATCTTGTCGGGGTTGGCTTCAATCCCTCTCAGGACATTAAAGAACCGAGAAGCTTGCGGAGGGAACTCCAAAGACGCACTTCTCAGGGTTCAACTTTAGCTGTATCTTGCGCAGGTTCTGAAATGTCTCTTCCAAATCTTGAATCAGCGTATCCTTGCTCTTGCTCTTCACCACGATATCATCCATGTAAGCCTCTACATTTACGTGGATCTGTGGCTCAAAAGCGATATACACTACCCTTGCAAATGTTGATCCTGCATTCTTCAGTCCAAATGGCATGCGTGTGAAGCAATAGGTGCCACATGGAGTGATAAGCGCATCTTCTCTTCATCCTCTTCGCCATAAAGATCGGTGATAGCCTCGAGTATGCATCAAGAAAGCAAAGTAGCTCACATCCGGCGGTGGAGTCAACAATCTGGTCAATCTTGCAAGGGAATGGATCCTTGGGACATGCTTTATTTACATCGGTGAAGTCTATACACAGCCTCCACTTCCCATTAGCCTTGCGCACGACGACTGGGTTTGCTAGCCACGTCGGATGGATTACACCTCTAACTAGGCCCGCTGCCTCTAGCTTCTTGATTTCTTCGTTGATGAATTCTTGGCGCTCCACGGCTTGCTTCCTCACTTTTTGCTTGATGGGCCGCGCATGAGGGCAAACGGCAAGCTTGTGCTCAATCACCTTCCTGGGAACACCGGGGATGTCAGATGGTTGCCATGCAAACACATCGACGTTCGCCCGCAGGAAAGCGACAGCGCTTTCTATTTGTTTGTCAAGCATGGCAGCGATGGTGAAGGTACCACCGGTCTGCCGTCCTCCTTGGCGGACACCTTCTTGGTTGCGGCGAGCAGCCATTCCTTTTTACTCTTGCCGGTGGAGCTCGGCGGGCGTCCTCGGCAGCAGCGCAACACTCAAAGAGGTGCGGTTGCGAGTGGGCCCGGAGCACTTGCCGGACTTGGTCTTCGTCTTCTTCCCCGGGAGCTTGATGGCAAGTGTATTCTTGTCGGCCGCTGCTGCCGCATCCCGGTAGATCTTGTCGGTGCAGATGGCGCATCTTTCTTGTCGCCGTGGGCGGTGATGGCGCTTATCGGCCCGGCATCTTGAGTATGCGTTATAAGCATAATGGGAAGCTGCCATGAACTTGGCGAGGCGGGGCGGCGAGTATTCCGTTGTATGGCAACGGAATATCGGCGACGTCGAAAGTGATCGCGCGATCCTGAAATTGAGCTCCCGCCAAAGGTCACCGGCGAGTGATCTTTCCTTGGGCTTGCTCCTCCGGGTTGATTCCTTGGAAAGAACCGGTCTCTTGAGCTTCGCCATCCGGGATTTGGAGTTTCTTGATCACAGCGAGAGAGATCAAGTTCAGCCCGGCCCGCGTCAACCAGCATTTTGGTGACCTTGAGGTTGCGGATGGTGGGCGAAACCAGCATCGGCAAGCACCCGACCGCGGTGGTGCGGTCAGGGTGATCCTCAAGATCAAAAATGATGGGCGTGCTGGACCATTTGAGGAGCCTGCGCGACTCCATGGGCGGCTCTGCTGCATTCACTTCGCGTACCCACTGCTTTAGCTGGCGGTGGGAGGTGTGTAGTGAGGCGCCACCGTCGACGCATAGGACCTCCGTGGCCTTCTGGAACTCCTGCTCGCTGTCATCCTCATCCCCCATGTCTTCGTCGTCGTCTTCATCCTTGTCGCGGCTCCGGGGAGGTCGATCACCTTGTCGCCGCTTGGCCTTGCCGAAGCGTCCTCCCTGGCCATTGAACGGCCGCTTCTTGCTCGGTTCTCCTCCGCCACCTTGGGCCCTCTCCTTGTCGCGCCTCTCGTACTCAGCTTTTTGCTGCTCGACGAGATAGTCGGCAACTGCGATTATAGAGATCGTGGCCCTTGGTGCGGTGGATTTTGCAGTATTGCTTGCCGGGGCCGTCCTGCTTGTCGGCTACCGCTACAGGGGCAGGCTCCTTGCCGGAGCCGCTAGCCTGTGTTTGCTTGGCGGGGGCCTCCTTGCCGGACTTCTCGACGGCGAGCACCTCTTCCTTGTTCTTTTTTCGATTGTTCCGCCGTCGGCGCTTCCTTGCTTCGGCGGCGTCGTCGAGTCGCTTCCTCCTGCGCCAAGATCCTCCCGAGGGAGCCTCCTCCCCTCTTCAGCGCGTCGCATTATCAACCGAGCATAGAGCTCGCTGACATCCCGAATCTTGGTCATTGCCATCTCTTCACGCATCGGCGGATTCGCACATTACGGTGGAACAGCGCTAATAACCGGGCGGTGGACATCGGGGATGTTGTGCTGCACACGGTGAAGCGTTGGATATACTTGCGCGAGGATTCTCCTTCCTTCAGGCCAAAATGTGGAATCGCTCTCTGGCGTGGGGTTTGTGGCCGCCAAGTGAAGGCGCCAACAAACTGATGGCAAAGGTCCGCCGGAAGAAATGGAGCCCTCGGCAAGTGCATAAGCCAAAACGAGCGTTCGGCCTAAGCCGGCGGGAAGTAGTTCGCCGAGAATCTTCTCGTCGCGCCCGGCAGCTTTGCACCGCGATGGTGTGACACCGAGGAACTCCGAGGGTGCGTCTTGCCGTCGTACTTCTCGATGCGTCGGGCTTGAAATTCTTCATCTTTGGGCCATTTGGGCGCGCCGCAGCTTCGCGGGTGAGCGCAGGGCAGCTCGCAGCGTCTGGCAGTCGCTCAGCTCTCCGGGCGTAGCGTGTCGGCAGTGCTCCGGCTCTCTGATCTGATTGTCGCCCGAGTTTCTGGCGGCGCCGATCGTGGTCGAGCATCTTCTTGTCGCCCGATCGTCGAGGACTGGCGTTGATCCCGCGAGCCGCGGATCCGATGATGCCGTGGAGCCGTCATCGGCGTTTTCGCGGGCGGCGTCTTCGCTTCGCGTCGAGGCGCGCGGTGGTTGCACCCCGGCGGTCTTATCGCCGTCGGCCGACTTCTCGGCTTGCGCGGCAGCGAGCCGCGGCTGCCGTGGAAGATTGTTGTTGGCGGCGACCAGGCTCGATGGTAGCCCTCCGATCTTGGCCTTGTCCGCTCTTTGGAGAAGTCGAGGAACATTGCGCTCTTGTGGCGCTTGGCAGAAGTGGAGGGAAGCGGGAGCGAGTGGTGCGAGGCGGGGCGCGCCGGACTCGCGGTGTTAGAAGGAGCGGGTCCTGCCCAGCGCCTTCGCTTTGCTGTGTTCGGGCGGTGGTCGGAACATCCTGCGAGCCCCGTGCGTCCCTGCTCGATGGCGGATACCACCTCCCGTGGTATGGCGCTGCTGGGTCGTCGTGCGCTGAGATGGACGTGGATCCACGGAGACCGAGGCGCGGTCATCCGTCCTGTCTCTGGATCTGGTGGCGCCGCGAGTGCCCTCGCCGGTGTCCACCCTTCCGCTGGCGTCTTCTCCGCCTACCGTTGGCTCCGGTGGCGGCGGGTGAGATCTGAGCGGTCTGCGACCCTCGAAGCCCTCGTCTTGAGGGCCATGGCGTAATCGTCGATGAAGTTCTTGATGAAGAACGCGCCAGCGCGACGCCGGATCAGTCCGCACAACCTCGGCGCCCCTACAGCGCGCCAAAGATGTCGGGATGGGGCGGAGAGACCCGCCGCCGCGAGCACCTATGGGGCCGGGCCCTTCGTGAAGTCACGGTACACGGGCGGAGGAGGCACTGAGAGCGGATCGAGGCGATGCAGCGGCGGATTTTACCCAGCCGGGCGCGATGGGCGCGTAAACCCTCTTGCTGCTTTGTGTTGTATTGTGCTCGGGAGCTTGAAGAGCTACAGTAGCAGCTACACCGAGCGTGGGAGTTGCAAAGGATTCGACCCTCCCCTACGTTGTGCATGGGCCTCCTTTCATAGTGCCAAGGGGTCACCAACAGGTGTCAACGTAGGAGAAAGGGGTAAAAATGTAAAAGAGGTGGTAGTTGGAACAGTGCGGGAACAGTGGTTTCTACCTACTTTGACAGTGGGGGACAAAGGCATTTAATGCCCGTCGCCGTCGACCCCAAAAGCTCCCGCCCTTGCGTCTCCGTCTGCCACGGTGATGGATCCACCACCGTGGAGTGCCACCGCACCCCCCAGGCAGCACAGCCATCCGCCACGCGTCTCTGGAGAGAGCTTAAGGCGACGCGTGGGCAGATGAGCTGGAGTGCGGGCACGCAGCGCAGCTCTCCCGGCAAGTACCTTGCCGGGGTCTTGATCTTGCTTGGACCGGAAGCTTGTCGGGCTTTGTAACTTGCCGCTCCCGGGCCCTCGCCGGGCGCGTATAAGCGCCGAGGCGTGTCTTCTCGATGTAATCTTCTAGTCTCCCGGCGAGCTCCTCTCGCGGGGCCTTGCGTGGCGAGGTAACCTTGAGCTGGGGCGGCCCTCGGCAAGCTCCTCTTGCCGGGTCTTGATCTTCTGTCTGCTAAAGATGTCGGGGCCGGGACGGAGAGACCCGCCGCCGCGAGCACCTATGGGGCCGGGCCCCTTCGTGAAGTCTTGATGCGGGCGGAGGAGGCACAGAGCGGATCGAGGCGATGCAGGGCGGATTTTACCCAGCCGGGCGCGATGGGCGCGTAAACCCCTCTGCTGCTTTGTGTTGTATTGTGCTCGGGAGCTTGAAGAGCTACGATGCAGCTACACCGGCGTGGGAGTTGCAAAGTTCGACCCTCCCCTCGTTGTGCATGGGCCTCCTTTTATAGTGCCAAGGGTCACTGTGAGTGTCAGCGTGGGAGAAAGGGTAAAAATGTAAAAGAGGTGGTAGTTGGAACAGTGCGGGAACAGTGGTTTCTACCTACTTTGACAGTGGGGGACAAAGGCATTTAATGCCCGTCGCCGTCGACCCCAAAAGCTCCCACCCTTGCGTCTCCGTCTGCCACGGTGATGGATCCACCACCGTGGAGTGCCACCGCACCCCCCAGGCAGCACAGCCATCCGCCACGCGTCTCTAGAGAGAGCTTAAGGCGACGCGTGGGCAGATGAGCTGGAGTGCGGGCACGCAGCGCAGCTCTCCGGCAAGTACCTTGCGGGGTCTTGATCTTGCGGACCGGAAGCTTGTCGGGCTTTGTAACTTGCCGCTCCCGGGCCCTCGCCGACGCGTATAAGCGCCGAGGCGTGTCTTCTACGAGGTAATCTTCTAGTCTCCCCGGCGAGCTCCTCTCGCCAGGGCCTTGCGTGAGCGAGGTAACCTTGAGCCTGGGACGGCCCTCCCGACAAGCTCCTCTTGCCGGGGTCTTGATCTTCTGTCTTGTACACTTTGTTCTTGAATGGCTTGATATGGAGCAGGAATGGTCTCCGGCAAGCATGTGGTAGATCTAGCTGCGGGGAGCTGCAACTGCCCGTGCACAAGTTGGGGTACTGAGGTACCCCTACCTTAGTACACCGATAGCTTGTCATGCTTAGTTTTAATAGGTGGCAAGAAATTAGACAAGAGAAGTCGTTTGGCAAGATATGAAGAACTCTTCTTTCGAAGATCGTCATTGATAGCTTTTAGAAACTCATGTTCTTGCTCTAGATTGAGCTTCTCGAAGCATAGCTTCTCATGAGATCTTAGGAGCTCTCTATGATCTTCTTGAGTTGTTTCATGAGCTAACTTAAGAGTGTTTAGTTCTTTAGTTAGACGCTCAATCTCCTTCATAGCATTGTCATTCGACTCTTCTCGACTAGAAAGACTATTAGCATGTTCATCATTACTAAGCTCACTAGATTTGTCATGTAAAAGCTCATCTTCACCAAGCAAGTCATCTTCATCACTATCAAAGTCAATGAATTCAGGGTGTGATACCTTGGGGCCTTTTGCCATGAAGCATCTTCCAATTCCCTCATTTGGTGAATCAAACAAGTCATAGGAGTTGGAATTGGAGGACACGAGAGCAAGACCGCAACACCTTCATCTTGATCAGATTCGGAGTTGGAGTGATAGCTTCTTCGGAGTGATTGTCCGAGTCGGAGCCGGAGACCCATTCACCAACATGAGCTTGATGTTTTCTTCTTGTGTAGCTCCTTGATGACTTGTCTTTCCTTTCCGAATCCTTGCTTCTCCGAGAGGATCTTCGTTCATAACGATCATCTCTACTCCTTCTCTCTTTTCAAGGTGACTCTTCTCTTGAGCTTCTTCTTCTTGGAGATTCTTCTCTTCTCTTGTGGGGGTCGAACACTCATTTGAGTAGTGTCCGGTCTTCCACAATTGTAGCAGTTTCGATCACGACTAGAAGATCTCTTTTCATCATATGATCTAGACTTTGAGCTTCTTTCCTTGCTTCTACTCTTGTAGAATTTGTTGAAGTTCTTCACCATTAGGCTTATCTCTTCACTGGAAACCAGCTTGTCACTTGTGGTTGTGGGAGCTTCAACTGTAGCTTTGTAAGCACCACTTGACTTGTTGTGAAGCTCTTCCTTATCTTTAAGTGTCATCTCATGAGCAACAATTCTTCCAATGTCTTCGGTAGGCTTGAGATTCTTGTAGTTTGGCATCATTTGGATCAAAGTGCACACGGTGTCATACTTTCCATCCAAAGCTCTGAGAATCTTCTTGATGATGAATCGGTCGGTCATTTCTTCACTTCCTAAGCCGGCAATCTCATTGGTGATGAGAGCAAGCCTAGAGTACATTTCAGCGACTCCTTCACCTTCCTTCATCTTGAACTTGTCAAGTTGACCTTGAAGAACATCTAGCTTGGATTCCTTCACGGACTCGGTACCTTCGTGCATTTCGACCAAAGTATCCCAAATCTCTTTTGCATTCTCAAGACGGCTGATCTTGTTGAACTCCTCGGGACACAAAGCATTGAAGAGAATGTCACAAGCTTGAGCATTGTTCAGAACATCCGCAACTCATCCATCAGAGCCCGCGATCCGGAACTTTTCCTTCCTCGAAGAACTCACCTTGCAAGCCAACACAAATAATGCCCCATGCGGCGGGGTTATGTCCAAGAATATGCATTTTCATTTTATGCTTCCAACTAGCAAAATTTGAACCATCAAAGTAAGGACCTCTCGGAAATTACCCTCACTAGGCGCCATACTCTCCTAGGTTGTGAAACCAAGCTTATGGAGTCCAATGCAATGGAAACCAATCCAATGGAGACCAAAGCTACGATACCACTTGTAGGATCGGAAGTATGTCTAGAGGGGGGGTGATTAGACTACTTGACAACTTAAAAGTTTAGCCTTTTGATTAGGACAAGTTTTTAGCAAGTTCACAATGATAACCAAGTCAAGTATCACCCTACACATGCAATTCTAGAGTAATGGCAGCGGAAAGTAAATTGCACATGTAGTAAATAAGAGGTGGAGAAGAGCAAACGCAATTTGGAGACACGGAGATTTTTCTCGTGGTTCCGATAGGTGGTGCTATCGTCAATCCACGTTGATGGAGACTTCAACCCACGGAGGGTAACGGCTGCGAGAGTCCACGGAGGCTCCACCCACGAAGGGTCCACGAAGAAGCAACCTTGTCTATGCCATCATGGCCTCGTCCACGGAGGACTAGCCTTACTCGGGGTAGATCTTCACGAGTAGGCGATCTCCTTGCCCTTACAAACTTCTTGGTTCAACTCCACATCTTGACGGAGGCTCCCAAGCGACACCTAACCAATCTAGGAGGCACCACCCTCCAAAAGGTAATAGATGGTGTTGGTGATGATGAACTCCTTGCTCTTGTGCTTCAAATGATAATCTCCCCAACACTCAACTCTCCTCACTGATATGGCTGTGGTGGAAGAAAGGATTGAGTGGAAAGCAACTTGGGAAGGCTAGAAATCAAGTTTCATATGGTGGGAGTGGAGCAACTTGATCTCAACACAAGGGTAGGTAGTTTTCTTCTCGAAATGTAAGGTAGGAGTGGTAGTTCTTTCGATGGCTCTCTCCACGAATGAAGAGGAGGTGGAGGGTATTTATAGCCTCCACACAAAATCCAACCGTTACACACATTTGACCAATCTCGGTCGGACCGAAGTTGACAACTCGGTGAGACCGAAAGTTCAAATCTTGTGAGCGTTGGGATTTTCGTGGGACCGAAAATACAATCTCGGTTAGTCCGATTCTTCCAAAGTCTAGGGTTTGCCATTCTCGGTGGGACCGACTTTCTCATCTCGGTGACACCGATTTGAGTCTGAAGGTTCTGAAGGTTGGCAACACCAATTTCGGTATGACCGAGTTTGGAATCGGAAAATCCGAAATTCTAGGGTTTGGGTATATGGTGAGGTGGTTCATCTCGGTGTGGTGAGTTTATGGAATCGGTGGGACCGAGATTACTTATGAGTATATGTTGGAATGAAAGATTGCTGATAGTTTGAGAGATAAATCACTAAGCACTTTGAGCAACCAGATCATCATCATAACCTCATCCCCTTTTAATAGTATTGGCTTTCCTATGGACTCAATGTGATCTTGGATCACTAAACCAAAAATAGAGTCTTGAGCTTTAGCCAATGTTTTCCTTAGCATTTTGAGGGGTCCACATCATCAGTCATTGCCATACCCATGTCACTGAACTTTCTGAAATATTCTCAAGAAATAATTAGTTCAATGATATATATGTTGTTATTAATTACCAAAACCACCCGGGGATTAGTTGCACTTTCAATGTCATAGCACTCAAAACTAGTTTTGTCCAAAAAAATTACCTATGTAATGCATTGTTGTACCTTGATCCAAAGCATGGGTTGCTTATGAGTACATTCGAAGTACTCATTGACTTGCCACTGGTTATTTTATTGGCCAGGCATGAAAGAATAGGATATAATGAAGATCAGCTTGGTGATGAACATGCGAGCTAGGATGCTCCCCAGTCAGAATGCTTGTAGGGTTAAGGTAGATGGCATGGGTCCAAGTTGTCGACGAAGATTTCCCCTGCGATGATATACTCTAGACCTTACCATAATGGTCATAATTTGTGTAAACCGGTATGTATGGATGTAAGACTCTTGTTATTCAACTTTCATGTGGTCAGTGAGCATTGATCTCTGGGATCACTGTACACATGCATTCGGTGATCACGACTTATGAGTCGGGGTCCCCACATATGTGCATGTAACATCTTACTTATTTTATTTGTGTGAAACGATATTATACTCTTTTATGAGTATTGTATTAATAAACATAAGTGCCACTTGCACAAGTTCTTAGCTCAAACATAAATTTTGAGAGTTAGCGTAAAAATTTAAGTGGTGTTAGATTGGTATGCGAACACTCATATCATTTGTCATTCATATTATATGTATGCATATTTTGTATTGAAATAATCATCAAGAGTCTAGAGAAGCACTTGTCGGATGATGTTATGAGGGTTTTCGAAAATAAGTTTTCTTAATCAGTTTAATAAGAAGGGTAGTTTTCCCAGTAACAAATTGGACAACTAAACAATTAGAACTTTTACTTCAAGTCCCCCTTTTATATAATTCCCTCTTAATCACTTCCACGTACGGAAATACATAAAAGTTTAGACTTGTATAGTATCTGCGTGATAAAATGTTGACGACTATGTTGTATAGTATATATGCTTCTAAACACTAAAGGTAAAAGCAACAAAGAAATGCTTTTCAACACATGTTTTTTATATTGAATAGGTTTGGTACTATAATTATATAACGATAGTAAAAGTTAGAGCAGTCTGGCTTCATGTCTTAAAAAATGGCACCTATTCTAAAATGAAGATCTTGTCACATCTTTGTGTACAATTTGTCTGGGATATATGTCACTCGTAGATGAAAAAAACAATATAGATTAACTTTATGAGTTCCTTCCCATGTCCAAAATAAAATAATAGTTCTATGTGGTATTTCGTAAAGCTATTGTGCATGCTCACCACTATATAGTAGAAGAAGTATGATTTAGTTCAGTTATTATTTAAATGTTGTGCCTATTAGTGTCACCAGCATGCTCACCTTTAAACACTTGTAGTACTATATACCATATTTTAGACCATCGAACATATAAAGACCGCTATGCTACACACCATTCTAGCGCAACTGCGTACGCCGCGCCCGTTGGACCGAGCGATCTCTTCGCTGTAGCTCGCTTTTGGTTGCTGGCACCCAGTCTGCCGTTGGGTTCTTTTCCACGTTAGTGGCTGCTTTAGGAGGGGATGACCGGTGAGCCCTGTTAGGCATGAGGACCAGATAATGAGGTGGAGTTGGCTAACGTTTTGGTGCAGATGGATTTCGTCCATGGATGAACACCTAGGTTTCGCACCCGCGCAAGCGACCTCCTCCTCCTTTCCCATTCATCATCCCTCCTAGCCGCCACCTCCTCTCCTTCCTCCTCCTCCTCCTCTCTCTCTCTCTCGCTAGTGCCGCCTGGCCGCTGCTGCCTCCTCCTCGGTGATAAACAAAATAAAGACGAGAGGTCGCCACCTTGCACTACATCGTCCAGGGTGGGTGCTGAGGACCTACATGTCTCTCTCTCCCTGCCGCCTCTTTCCCCAACCCCTCTTCCTCCCCCACCATGAGAGAGAGGGAGAGGGATGTACAAATAGGAGATGGGGGCAGGAGGAGAAGAGGAAGGAGACAGGGTAGGGGGAGAAGACGAAGGACAGGTCCTCTGTGCGCGCGTGGCCATCTGCTGGCCGGGCTCAACTCTTGCAGGCAGCCACACCCTTCTTTTCTTTTTGATTTGCCTTCTTCCATCATTCTTCCACTTCTGTATTTGGTTTAATCAATAGAATTTCTGGTTTTTGTTTGTACAGATTCTTTTGTGTATATGCCTACAAGGTGTTTGGTGAAAATCCAAGCAGCCCCTTGATTTCGTTTCTTTCAGATATTTCTATGGGTTTTCCATTAGTATATTTCTCCTCAACAACCATATCAATCTGGCTGCCATTGGCACATGTGACCTTGTTTGAGGTAAGTGCAGGATCATTGCTCTCTAGACTTGATTTATTGGTGACTAAGACAGTGGTGATGGTGCTGGCTGGGGAAATCTTCAATGCCTGGGAGAGTGGCTGCTGCCTCTGGCCTCCTCAATGTTAGTTCTTCAAGGTAGTTTGACAACTCAAGTGTTAAGAACTTCAGAATTTAGTTTATGAGTATAGTTCTTAAAACTCAATGCTCTGTGGATTTATATCACCTATCATGTAGGAGCACTACATTGCATTTGTTCGGCCTTACCTCTTGCTTTGTTGGATAGTTCTTTTTCCTGGACATGAAAAGATAAACATACCTTATTGGCATCTCTAGGTATTGTATAAGTTGGCATGAGTTTGATTTCTTGCTATTTTGATCAACTTATTTGTAGGAACTTGTTCCTCATCCCTTTGTACCAAGAGCTGATCTGTGCCCCACCTCTCAAGTGTTGGCTCACTGGCCATCGCGGATCTGTCCATGGGATGCCATCAACAGGTTTGTTAGATTCTATATCTAATAGAGTGCTTGATAATTTTTCTAAAAGAAAATTGTGCTATTTTTCGATTCAATACCACAACATAGCATCTCTATAAAATTAAGTTTTGGCTGCTACTGGTATGTGTATTACGAACTTTTGCTAATTTTTGCTTTTACTGTCCAGATGTTGTATAATGTTGTTACTTGCTACTGATGTTGTTTCTGTGCTGCCTAGGGAGTGACAATAACGACATTCAAGTATGATGCATTTGAAGGTAACACGAAGGTTAAGGAAATTAATGCCCATTCGTTGATTGACGACTTGAAAAGAAGCATGGAGGCAACAAATCACTACTTGGGAAAAGCCTAGCAATAGCGCGGGTTCTAGGTATAGCAGTAGCGCGGGGCCGGCGCTACTGATAATGTGCTATAGCTAACCCGTACCAGCAGCGCGTGTACGCCCGTGCTACGGCTATACAAGTGTAGCAGCAGCGTGTTGTATGGAAGCTCGCTACTGCTAATACTTCTAGCGCGCTTTGCTGGGACGCGCTACTGCTACTGTCATGCTACTGCAAACTTTTCTGCACTTGCTACTGCTAATTTTAGTAGTTTTTATTTTTTTTCTGCATATTTCTTTTGCATTTGAAAAGCCTCTATACAAGAATCTTTAGCACATACAAATGTCATCATCATACACATACAAATGGCTGCGGGACCACAAATGTAACCATAGCATATACATACAAATAGTCTCATCATAATCATCATCCAACACAAAGTGGTATCTCGTCATCATCTCGAAAATAGCAATACATGCAAGTCTTGAATACTTGCAACTACGACGTCATCCATGTAAACAATGATATACGCGAGAAGGGCTATCACTATGAGTGAGAGCAGAACTATGCAGTACATGAGGCGGTGGTTATGAGTCCTCTCCTGTGCTAGCGTGAACCTCAAGTAACTAGCTTTTGCTTCTTGTCTGCTTTTGAAGCCTATATGGCTGGCGCCCGATACCCCATTCACCTTCACCTTCGCTTGTACACTCCCGGAACCTTCCCTTCGTACACGACATAGCACTCCTTCTTCGCCATCAAGATTCTCGGTACCTGTTAGAGATGCATCTTCATCAAGAGAATGCACAATCATATGCAACAAAATATACTAGAGCAACATGAAAAAGAAAGGGTTAGCAACTAGATGCAACATATAGTACTAATTAACTAGGGGTATGCATGTCATCGTACCCAAACTAACAAAGTAGCGTTATGCAAGTTCGGTTGGGACCGTGGACATCACAAAGTTTCATCGCTACAGCAAGTATACAAGTTCAACCGACACATATCATCATCATCGACATCATAAATCACTAGAAGTTCCATCCTTCCATATCATCAAGGATGGACCCTAGCTTCTTGAACGGCATGAGGTCCTGACGTTGCATGCCTATGCGAGTTCGGACGTTAGGTCGCGATATAGGACCATGGTGTAACATCCCCTTCTCATCAACGACTTCTTTCATGATGATGGTCGCAATGTCCCTTTGGATCCGAAATAAGTCATCTCTAAATTTATAATCCGCTTCCCCATGAGATTCTACCCACTTGCGGATATGACAATCATCGTTTCTAGTTGTCATAGGAAGCTTTTGGTGATCCGTGTTGAATTCAATCATGAGATGCAGGAGGTAGAATCCATCTTTCTTGCTTGGTTTTGGGACATGGATGCAGCAGAAGTTATTTTTATGCGAGAAACCCAACTTCTTGTTCCTTTATTTCCTCATCTGCAGGTGGCCACCCCTAATGCTGAAGCCTTGGAGAGCATCATCTAGAATATTCATTATGTGGGTGTAATCCTTCTTCTCGTAGTCTCTGGAAGGGTCGAAACACACGGCATGGGAGACTCGCGGGTAAAGAACGATAAGGACGGCGCGCCCGTTGCTGCAGGGAAAAGACACCTCAAATTATTCTCCATATGAGCGAGAAGGAATGATTGAAATGCACGAAAGGGTTGTCCGGAACTGGCTTACTTTGGATGATAAGGCAGGAGGACAATTTCCTGGTCCTTATTCTATACCATGAAGTTTTGGAGGTACTCCCTAGCAGTTTCACGCTCAAAGTCACCGAGACTCAAGAAAGACTTGTGCATGTAGTACGGATCCGCCACACAGATTTGCGAGACTTCTTCTCTCTTCATGACCGAGCTCATATGTAGCGTAAAAAAGCGAACGATTGTAAAATCGAACCACCTTGTCAGAAACATCTCAAAGATATGGTCAAACCGCAGGAAGAACACCTCCGCGGGCCATGTGTCGACGTAGCACTTCCCCTCACGCACACGAGCCATGTATGTAGGATATCCTGGATCCTTCGAGGCTAGTAGGCTTTTCTCAGTCGACAACACATGGTCGTGCAGTCTCCTAAGATCCCCTAATAGTGCCTCCAGCGGTTTCGGCGGTAACATCGGCTCGCCCGTGAGATGGAACATGGCCGCACCTTTCATGGGTACACGCTCTTCAGAATCCATTGTCTGGCTGTTATGTGCTTTGGCTTGTTTGGAGGTAGCTATCTTCCCCGGTCTCTTCCTCTCCTTTTTCTTGGACACACCATCCAGACCCTTCCTTAACCCCTGCCCTAGTGTTGCCGGGCTAAGCACTGGACGACCCTCGGCTAGTTGAGCCTGTGTTGAGGCGGCATCTTCAGGCGTGTCCTATGAGGATTTCATGAAGAGAGACTTCTTGCAATCCCTGCTAGGACGTTCCTGCCCGGGCAGATCATCCATATCCTCATTAGCATGTTGATAGCCCGATTCGTCATATGGTTGACTCATCATATCTAAGTCACCCTCATACGCATTTGTATTTAGGAAAGCCATTGGGTCCTCCGTCTCATCATCCATTCTCTGTTCTACAGGACCGATTACATCAGCCAGTACTATTGCACCCCTTCATCACGTCATCCGCCGCTCTCACCCGGTACTACAGGAGCTGGTAAATGCGTAGGCGGGGTGGTGGTCTCCGCACATGCTTGTTGATGTGTGGTTATTGGTGTGCTCTCGGCCGGCTCCAAAGGAAGAAGATTCTTCAGCCATAGCAGCACCCAACCCTTGCAGCTTCCAATCCGCAGCCGGGTCTCGTCGTCCTCTCCCACATGCCATACTGGAGGAGGCAAATCCTTGTGCCCCGATTTCATACTGGACAAATTAACCCTGAAGTGCCCAGTGGGCATCGGCTGGTTGTGGAACATGGGTTGCAAGGGTTTCATTATCACCCCCCTTTCCCACGTCCACCTGTTGGCGTTTGATCAAGTAGAGTATGGTGCACTGGGTTTCGTCGGCCTGCAAACACATGTATGTGGCGTAAAACATCCAAAAGGCAACGAAAATGGAATATTCTATATATATATATATATATTGGTGGGACATGTAATTACCGTGAGGGTGTCGAGCTCGGCCAAAGACGAAGGCCCACCTAGCGCGCCAGAGACTGAGGACGGGCTGCTATGAGCGGGAGCGAATGCGAGAGGAGGCCCAGTTGCGTGAGCAAGTGATGGTGCGGTGCTATTGTTGTTCATGGAGTTGCTCGCGACGAAACTGGGCAACGGGAAATCATGTATCGTCTTCTCTGGATTTTCCTTCGTCCAGTTGATGATAGCGGGAACCAAGTTAGTAGCAAAATCATTTCTGCTGGCAGTTACATCTACATTGACTGCCTGCTGTAGCAACTCATTTTCTCCTCGGTTGTATTTTTCGCGTCCTCAGCTTTTTTTTCTTGACCGCAAGCTTCACCTTCTCGTCGATGTCCGCGTGAATAAACTTCTTTTTCTACTTCCTGGCCTCCGGGCCCTCGTTGTAAAACACCTTCCATTTGGCGCCATTTCCAGTGCCGTGCACACGACCATATTGCGGCCACTGGCCCAAAGGGAGTCCCTTAAGTTCGTTCAAGGCCCGATTGAGAGGGGTGTCCCACTTGGGCCTCATCGGAGAAGTAGGGCTTTTGGCTGCAAGCTGGTGTTGCCTCTAATGCGGAAGGAACGTGAACCGTTTGGGAATGTGTAGTCGACTAGATCTGGAGCTAAATGTAAGGTTGTAAAAGAATAATTACCAGTAGTCTAATCAATCTCCTCGTGATCTAGTCTGTGTAAAAAAGCTTCTTTTCCTTGTCCCACTTGTAGCGGGCCCTGATGATGTCATGCTCCAAGGGGTTGGTGAACTCCGCGAAGGGGTCTGGGATACCCGCGGCTTCACGTTCTGCATCCTCCTTATCCCATATGGGCCTTTTACCGAGGTAGCCACGGCTTCCGAGGAGATGCTTCCCCGTGTTCCTTCGCTAAAGGCTCTTGAATTTCATAGCCTTAGCCTTGGCTGCCTCGGTAGCACAAGTGTCCTTGAACTTTTCGAACTCCTATTCCGTAAGTGTCAGATTTTCCTCCAGAATCTTGGACAGGGGTTCCTCAGCCTCAATAGCTCGTTTCACCCTCCCTTTCCAGGAGGCGAAATCATTGCTGAACATGCCCATGGCGTGATTGTTAATCTTTTTCATCTTCGGATCATCCCATGGTTGTTCTATGTTATCATCCCGGTCGGGGAACTTGAATCTCTTGTGCAACTTTGTTAGGAGCAACTGCGTCAAATGTTCTTTACTCCTTAAGTCATCATCGTTGATGCTCACGCATTCCCGTAGGATGCATCCTACTTGGTTCCCATAGCACTTGCAAGGTTCTTCCGGCTCTAATGGCTCAAACTTGCCAGGTGCCATCTTTGTGATCACTAGTCGTCCAATCCCTAGTTTGTTAGGTTTTCGTATCCTCTGCTTCTTCTGCTTCTTCTTTTCGGTAGCGGCATCGGCGCCAGTACCTTCCCCGCCGGTATCTTCCCCATCGGTACCTTCCCCGTCGGTCTCAGTGCCGCCATCGGTGTCGGTGCCGTCGGTGTCGATGTCGGCGTCAGTACCATCATCAAGGCCAACCTACAAATCTTGATTGTGCTTAGCAGACAAAAAGTCGAGGTACACTTGTTCACCATCATAATCCATCTCGTCTGCATCTTGGTCAGAAGGCCCAGTTTCTTCGTTGTTCGACATGTTTCCTATGAGTAAGTCTCCTCGTTTAATTCTAAAACTATGAAAAAATGAGAAATGACATAAAAAAAGAAATCTATGTTTGCCGAAGTGTCGTTTCCCAGCAACTCCCGGCACTCGATATGCCTACTATCTAGCACAAATCATGCCAAAATTCACGGAAAATTTAGGCATGACCTTTGCTAAAAAATTGGACATATCAAGCGCCTGAAATTTACCAGAATGGAAATGAATCAACATTCCGGCGTAACATAGGCCACTAGGATCATTTACCCCGCACATAATCATCATGTCCAAATGACATGTCCAAATTCCAAATATGACATGTCCTAAACATCACATGTCCACATATCACATGTCCACTTCAAATTTGCATGTAAATGGAAGAAAAATATAGAACTTGAAGAAAAAACCTAGCTAAATTCATAACTAAATATATAACCTAATTAACCATCTGCCCAACTAAAACCTAAGTAAATTAACCAAAGAACCCTAGTTACCAGAGAGAGGAGGAGCGGTGGGGGCTTATAAAGGGTGTAGGCCCGATGACAGCCAAGGTTGGAGGGGTCGGGGTCGGGGTCGGAGTTGGGGTCGAGCGCTGGGGCCGGAGCCGGGGTCGGGGTTGGGGCTGGAGCCAGGTTCGGGGCCTGCGCCGGAGCCAGGGTCGAGGTCGGGGGCGAGCACAGGGGCGCGGCGAGGGCAGGGCTCTGGCGGCGCGATGGGGGAAGCGAGAGTGGGATTTGGGGAAAAAAAGTGGGATGATGAGAGGAGTGAGGATTTTGGGGGTTAAGTGGGCATAGCAGTAGCGCGTTTAAACAAAACGCGCTATAGCTACTCCAGGTAGCTATAACGGTTTCATGAAGAAACCGTTACTGCTATCTTGACTAGTTGTAGCTCTTTTCTCAGAAAAGCGTTGCTGCTATAACCGGTACCTATATAGCAGTTTTCCTGTTTGTTTCCTTCTATTTTCTTTTCCTTTATTTTCTCTCACTTTTCTTTTCTTTTTTTGCGAGAGCAGTGAACGAAGGGAAGGCGATATATATTGCATCATTTGACGGTTAAGTATGTCTACAAAATAGGAACATATATATTACATCATCGGACCCATGCATAATAATGGCTAAGTGTGTATACAAAATAGGAACATATATATTACATCATTTGACCGATAACATGCGGTTCCGCGGTGTTGACGTTTTCGTTTTTGAGTGTGCTTCTTTCCCTTCTTTTTTGTTGAAGAATAATTGAGCCCCTCATTGTGACTTTTCCTTTTCCATGGAGTATGATTTTTCGTAGGTAATGTAGTATTGCTACTTCTTTTGATGTATACTTAGTAACCATCGTCATCTTCCCTCATTGGGTTGCTGTACTGGTCGTATCTTCCTCGTTGGTGACTCCATCCATTCCAATGATGTTCCTTTGCCTCTCCTCACGATAACACGGCTGGGATTGCGCGAGTCGGCTTAGCGTGTACCCATGGCTCGTTTTTTGCGATAGCATTCATGGTAGCGCTCTTGGCGTCGGGTATAATCATGGTAGTGAAATACCGGTTTTCTCTTTCGGCATTCTTAGCCCATCTGACATGGAACATCATCGTGTTGTGCAGTCTAGAGTAGTCAAGCTCCCAGATCTCCTCGACCCTTCCATAAAATCTATCAGTTGCGCCGTTGTCGCTGCCGGTCATGCATTCCATCGTCACCTCTGAGTTCTGATCATTACTGTCCATATCTTTGGCCTTTGCGTAGAACGTGTATCGGTTGATATCGTATGTCTGATAGGTTATGAGGTTGGGAGAGGGGCCATGTGCTAAGGCATATATGAGCAATCCGTCCTTAGAGCCCTCCTCCGGGGGATCAGCAATAATATGCTCTTTGAACCAATGTAGGAAAGTGGAGTTGTGCTCTGTAGTAACTTCAGCGTCCGTCATGCATACCCCCCAGTCACGATACTTCTCCGCAATAATTTCTTTGTGCAGTGCCACGAAAGTGCTCTGTCAAAGTCGCTGCATCGATCTGAGTATGCCACGTGTAGTTCCCTGCGACCGTTGGAGTGACCTTCTCCTTCGAGCCTCCCATCGTGCTTGTTAACAGGCAAACCAACACCAACACCAGGCGGCTGGTCTGTGCCATATAGAAAATTCTCACAGAAAGAGATGCACTCTTGTGTTAGATAGCCCTGGACGATGCTTCCATCCGGACGGGACATGTTACGAACGAATCCATTGATGATCCCATTCATCCTCTCAAACGGCATCATGTTGTGCAGGAATGACGACCCCAGGTCTATTATGTCGTCCACAATATGGATACACAGATGCACCATCACGTCAAAGAACGCGGGCGGGAAGTACATCTCAAGCTCATTCAGTATCACAATGATCTCTTCCTGTAGCCTTCGGAGCTGCTTCACACTGATCGACTTTCAAGAGATGACGTCGAAAAATTTGCAGAGACCAATAAGCGTGTCCGGACGTTCTTGTCCATTGTCCCTCTAACGGCAAAAGGTAGTATCTGCATCATCATCACATGATAGTCATGAGACTTCATCCCGCTGAACCTTTTCTTGTCCGTGTCTAGATATCTGCTTATCTTGCCACAGCTTGACTTAAGGTGAAGCAAGAAGGGGGGCAATAATCCACTTCCTTTATTTTCTTGCCCTTCTTCTCCCTCGCCTCTGTCTCCGTCTCTGTCTCGTCTGACTTTTTACGGGGCGGCATGTGCAGATCTTCCCTGATATTCCAATCTTGCAAGTCTTTTCTTGCCTTCGGCCCATCCTTGGTCTTATCCAGCATGTTCATCAGTGTCGCGGGCAAGCTCTCAAGGACATTCTTACAGATATGCGTTTGATCAAGGCAATGAGGTGTATCAAGTTTGTACCAGTACTCCAAGTCCCAGAACACAGACCTCATCTTCCATACCTTCAGCAGCGGCTCCAGCGCCTTTTTCATCGTCTTTCCCAATGCGGGGCACTGTTTCCAGTTTTTCAACAGCTCATCGATTTCGGCGCCACTCCGCTTACGTGGAGGTCCTCGATGCTCAGCGTCACCGTTGAATAGATCTCCACGGTTTCTCCACGGGTCGTCCAGTTCGAGCCATCTTCGATGCCCCATGTACACGATTTTCCCAGACCCGCCATCTTTCCTTGACGTTAGCTGCTAAGACGTTGTATCATCCATGCACCTCCTGCATCCGCAATATCTATGGCACACCTGGCCTGCGACATATCCGTAATCGAGATAGTCGTGCACCATCGTGATCAGCGCGGCTATCATGTAGAAATACTCGCTTTTGCTGGCGTCCCATGTCTTGGCCGGTGTTTTCCACAACGTGTCTAACTCCTCTTAAAGTAGCCCTAGATACAGATTAATATTATTTCCTGGTTGTTTCGGCCCTTGAATCAGCATGCTCATGTGAATGTACTTCGACTTCATGCACAACCAGGGGGAGGTTGTACATCCATACAAACACGGACCATGTGCTATGGTTGGTGTTCTGGTTGCCAAACGGATTCATGCCATCGGTACACGCGCTGAGCACAATGTTCCTTGCATCACATTCGAAATACCGATAGAAGCTATTCAACGCTCTCCACTGGCTTCCATCCTTGACGTGTCTCATCTTCGGATCATCTCCATCGTCGGGCTTCTTGCTCTCCGCGTGCCAGCACATTAGCTTTGCTTCCTTGGGATCTACGAAATACCGCTGGAGACGGGGAGTGATCGGTAAGTACCATACAACTTTCTGGGGACATTTCTTCCTGGCCTCCTCGTATTGAGAAGCATTGCACACTGGCCATCTTGTTTTTTCCACGTGCTCCTTCCGATAAATTATGCAATCGTTGATGCATGCATGGTATCTAACGTGCGGCAGATCAAGAGGGCACACGATCTTATTGGCCTCATCAACACTAGTAGGACATAGATTCCCCGCGGGAAGAACATCCTTTAGGTACTTGAGATGCTCATCGAGGCTAGTGTTGGTCCATTTGTTTTTAGCCTTTGTCTTCAGGAGTTGGAGCGTGAAACTCAAGCGGGTCACCTCGGGATTGCATACAATGGAGTGTTCAAGTCTACCACCAGTTGCTGCAGCTTAGCCTCCTCTCTAGAAGCAGCTCTCTCAGTACTCGTCTCCTTGCGAAGCAGTGCTTGAACATGAGGGTCTTGCACGATTGAACTTAGTACCGACGAACTCTGCTACGTGGAGTCCACGTTCTCTCCGCCGCCATGTCCGGGCCCTTCTCCGCTGCCATGTCCGGCCTCTTCCTGCGGCCATTATCAATCAACTCTTTGTCTTGCCCCATATCATCATTGCCTGCCCCGTCGACGTCCTCAACATCACCATCCTCATCTTCAATTATCCATCGAGTATAGCCATCCATGAAACTAGTCATGAGCAGGTGCGCTTCGACACGACCATCGTCATGGGGGTCGAGCCAAACAATTCCTTTGCATTTTCTATACGGACATGAAACCTCTGTCAGGTTATTTTCTTTCATGTCCTGCACCGCTGACTGCAACCACCTTTCCACCATCGTTCCACTGACCATCATGAACATTTGCACCGTAATAATAAAAAAATTGATTATAAAAATGCATGCATGCATCAAAGTCATACAAAAATTTGGCGTGACCTTCCCTAAAAATAGGACATATAGATCTAGAGTTTGCCTGGAATTCGCCGAAACAAAAATAAATTGACATTTCAGAAAAACATAGGCAACTCAAAGCAATATTCAGCGTCAACTCATGCCACACACACAATTTCCATCATATCTCCCAATTATCATATCACACACACATACTCATATTTCCATTCTTGCAAAAGCATGAAATTTTAATCACCTATCTCGAGATCGAGCACACGGTGGAGATGATGATGTAGGGAGATCAAAAGTGCGCAAAGCTCTTCTTGACAAAGATAGATCTAGTTAGGGGGCAAATAGGTCACTTAACTAAATGCTACATCTACCTAGCTAGTTAATTTGGGATGAGACAACTTCAACTAGTGGAGGGAGAAGGAAAAGAAGAAAGGAGATGCATTAATGGAGGTGGTGTAGTTAGCTAGGAGTAATGATGAGAGGGAAAGGTAGGTAGAAGAAGGAGAGTAATGGGGAGAGAAGTATTGAGGAAGAAGCAAAGTGAGAGAGAGAGGATGTGGGAGGTAGGGGAAAGGGAAGAGAGGTGATGGGGGACAGGAGGACGGGGAGGGGGAAAAGGTGGTGCTGTGCTGCGTCTTAGTACTAGCGCGGGCGGGAAAATGCGCTACTGATAAGAGCGTAGTAGCAGTGCGCTTTACACACACGCGCTACTGCTAAGCGGGGCCCACCATGTGCCCAATTTCAAAATTAGCAGCAGCGACCAGAGTAAAAAGCGTGCTACTACTATTGCATTAGCAGTAGTGTGTGTCGTTACACCGCGCTGCTGCTAAACTTAGGTTGGTGGGTACTGTCGGTTGATTTTTGTAGCAGCGCGGTTTCACTCGCACGCGCTACTGCTAACTTTGTATCAGTAGCGACTGTTTTGGACCCGCGCTACTGCTAATTAGCATTAGCGCCTCTTTTTGTGCCGCGCTGCTGCTAATATTCTGTGTATAAGGTTTTCCCTAGTAGTGAATGGGGTATTATTTTGATCTCATCTCACACAATCAATTACTCTTTGTCCTACTACATGGCCTTCTATTAATTATTTACACATACTTGATGTATTGCCATATGAATGTTTCTGGAAATCTCCATATCCCATATCCCCACAAACGTATTGCCATGTCTGGCTCTCTATCAGTGCTTCATTGGTCTTGGTAACAATGTGTAGATTTCCTCTATTATGCGCATATTCTCTTGAATCAACACGTTACTTTTTGTGCTTGGTGTTTTATTCCAGCCAGATGCAAGCGGCAAACGCCGACTAGGATTAACAATCGATGCTGGTCTTCATGTCCATATCCTGGTCTTTGTTGGTATGTACATGAGATAGGGGAAAGCATGTTCTTAGAGAGCAAGATGTGGAAGGTACTATTTAAGAAATTCAATGCTTGCAATATTTTTACATTGTTTAATCATGTACATGTTCCTTTAGGATTTCTAAAATTGTTTGTTTACTCATGTACATTGTTTGCATCTGTGAATATATTTTTGTATTTATCGATTTCCCACTACCTCTAGAAAGTTGTTTGTTTCACCCAACGCTTGTGTGTGGTTTTGCAACTACTAATTTCTATTATCACTGTGTTTGTTGGTGTATGGCTACTATTTTTGCCTTCATGGGAAATAATTAGACAAGCTGACTGCATAGTAATTGTTAGTACTCTTTGATGATAGAGAAGTAAAGATCTTGTTGTTACTGCAAACTCAGGCTATGCTATTGAAAATGACATCAGGGGACAGGTATATTGAACATGTGTTGATCCACTAATGGAAAAGAAATTACCAGCTGGATATCAAGACTTTGCTTAGGTGTGATTAGCCGCCAGATCCTCCGCTTCATTGAGCCTCGACTCCCACTCTTCCGAGGCTTAGTCAGGTGATTGTCTGCTTCAATTCTGCATTCTAGACAAAGCTGTAGGGTTATGAAAGCACATTTGCTCCCCGGGTGGTTTTGGTAATTAATGACAACATACTTTGTGGTTGGACTAATGCTTTTATCAAGTATGTTTCAGGAAATTCAATCACATTGGAATGGCAAAAGGACTGAAGAAGTGGACCCCCCAAAATGCTAAGGCAAGCATTGGCAAAAGCTCAAGACTCCATTTTTGGTTTAGTGATCCAAGATCACATTGAGTCCATAGGAAAAGCCAATACTATTAAAAGGGGATGAGGTTATGATGATGATCTGGTTGCTCAAGTGCTTAGTGATACATCTCCTAAACTATCAGCAACTTTCACTGCCATAGACACTCATAAGTAGTCTCGGTCCCACCGATATTCCAAACTCAGTCACAACAAGACGAACCACCTCAGCCATAAGCCAAACCCTAGTAAACTCGGATTTTCCGATTCTGAACTCGGTCTCACCGAAACATGAGTTGCCAAGGATCTGTAACCTTCTGTCATCAAATCGGTGTCACCGAGATGATGAAGTCGGTCCCACCGAAACTGGCATGCTAGTGTCATTGCACGATTCGGACTAACCGAGATTGTATATTCGGTCCCACCGAAAATCCCAACGTTCACATTATTTGAACTATCGGTCTCACCGAGTTGTCCACTTCGGTCCCACCGAGATTGCTCAAATGTGTGTAACGGTTGGATTTTGTGTGGAGGCTATTTATACCCCTCCACCCCCTCTTCATTCGTGGAGAGAGCCATCAGAAAGAACTACCACTCCTACCTTACATTTCTGAGAAGAGAACTACCTACCCTTGTGTTGAGATCAAGTTGCTCCACTCCCACCATATGAAGCTTGATCTCTAGCCTTCCCAAGTTGCTTTCCACTCAATCCTTTCTTCCACCACAGCCAAATCAGTGAGGAGAGTTGACTGTTGGGGAGATTATCATTTGAAGCACAAGAGCAATGAGTTCATCATCATCTACAACATCTATTACCTTTTGGAGGGTGGTGCCTCCTAGATTGGTTAGGTGTCGCTTGGGAGCCTCCGTCGTCGAGATGTGGAGTTGAACCAAGAAGTTTGTAAGGGCAAGGAGATCGCCTACTTCGTGAAGATCTACCCGAGTAAGGCTAGCCCTCCGTGGGCGTGAGCCATGATGGAATAGACAAGGTTGCTTCTTCGTGGACCCTTCGTGGGTGGAGCCCTCCGTGGACTCTCGCAGCCGTTACCCTCCGTGGGTTGAAGTCTCCATCAACGTGGATGTACGATAGCGCCACCTATCGGAACCACGGGAAAAATCATTGCGTCTCCAAATTGCCTTTGATCTTCTCCACTTCTCTTTACTACTTGTGCAATTTACTTTCCGCTGCCCATACTCTAGAATTGCATGTGTAGTGTGCTACTTGACTTGTGTGTTATGCAAAATCTGCCAAAATCTATCCTTGATAAAAGACAGAATTTTTATCTTGTCGAGTAGTCTAATCACCCCCCCTCTAGACACTCTCACCTTCTTCGATCCCTCAATTGGTATCAGAGCTTTGGTCTCCATTGCTTTGGTTTACACACCATTGGAGGAAGATGGACGTGTCTACGTTTGGGAGTGTTAGCCATAGAGTGCCTATTCTTAATGGAGTGTCCTATAACTCGTGGAGGATTGAAATGCTTATTATCTTTAAGACATACAATTTGCGCAAATATGTTGAGACCCCCTATGTGCCTCCATTTGACCCCTGGCACCCTACCATGGATGAAGAGCTTGATTTGCTTCGTAACCTTAGGACTGTAAATCTTTTCATTAGAGGGTTACCTGATAACTTGCTTAAGCTCGTTACAAACTTTGAGTGCACCTATGCTATGTGGAAGTTCTTGGAAGAACTTTATCCGGACTACTCTTTGAGAGGTCTTGATGAAATTCTATACAAGACTATTGAATTTGATATGATGCTTCTAATGATCCCAACTTTGATAAATGCTTCTTTGAGCTTCGTGATCTTATGAAAAGAAGGGTGATCCGGTCTTATCAATGTTCTAATTAGAAATGCTCTTGTATTGCATTCCGATGATTATTGTCACATTGACAAAACTAATGCAAGTAGTTATCAAATTGACCTAGGTGTTGATGATGAACAATCTATGGGTCAATATGATGATGAGCATGAGCATGATGATGATTACTCCGATTCGGACACCGAGCTAGACAAGATCATGAAGAGTCTCAATCTTATGGCAAATCTGAGAGACTACATGTCCGTGGAAAAGAGTGGATTCTTGATAGTGGATGCACCGACCACATGACCGGAGACAAAGACATGTTTCGAGAGCTTGCAAAGAACGATGGTCCACGCAAGTATGTGACTTTTGGAGACAACTCCAAGGGTAAGGTACTTGGCCTTGGTAAGGTGGCCATATCTCATGATAGCTCTATTCAAAATGTCATGCTTGTAGAATCTCTTGGATACAATTTACTTTCCGTGTCTAGATTAGCTGACTTTGGATTCAATGTGCTATTCACCGAAGTAGATTGCCAAGTCTTTCGTCGTGACAATCATAACACGGCGTTTACCGGTATCCGTAGAGGTGATCTATATATTGTTGATTTCACTAAGAAAGCCCAACCTAGAGCTTGCTTCATTGCTAAATCCTCTAAAGGTTGGTTATGGCATAGAAGGCTTGGACATGTTGGTATGCGTAATCTAGACAAGCTGATCAAAGGTGATCATATTCTTGGTGTTAAAGATGTTTTCTTTGACAAAGATAGACTTTGTAGTGCTTGTCAAGCAGGAAAACAAGTAGGTGGAAGTCATCCCGTGAAGAACATCATGACCACAAGGAGACCGCTTGAGCTTCTTCATATGGATCTCTTCGGTCCCAATGCTTACAAAAGCCTTGGTGGTAACTCCTTTGGTCTAGTTATAGTTGATGATTATTCCAGATTTACGTGGGTATTTTTCCTTGATGACAAATCGCAGGTTCAGAGAATCTTCAAAACCTTTGCCAAAAAGGCCCAAAATCAATTTGAGGTGAAGATCAAGAAAGTTCGGAGTGACAATGGAACGGAGTTCAAGAACGCCAATGTAGACTCTTTTCTCGATGAGGAAGGGATTCTACATGAGTTCTCGGCTACGTACACTCCTCAACAAAATTGAGTTGTTGAGAGGAAGAACCGAACGCTCATAGAGATGGCGAGAACGATGCTTGATGAATACAAGACACCGAAGCATTTTTGGGGGGAAGCGGTCGAGACAGC
This sequence comes from Aegilops speltoides, assembly GCA_021437245.1. Lineage (NCBI taxonomy): Eukaryota > Viridiplantae > Streptophyta > Magnoliopsida > Poales > Poaceae > Aegilops > Aegilops speltoides. The sequence goes on from CM038144.1 coordinate 136,438,681, forward strand.
TTGTCATGCTATCAACAGGCTTTATCTTCATAAGCTCCTCAAGAAGACATCATACGAGCTCCTCACCGTAACAAACCCCAAGTGGGATACTTTCGTGTCTTTGGTTCGAAATGCTATATCCTTGATAAGCATCGTCGGTCTAAATTTGCTCCTAAAACTCATGAAGGTTTTTTTCTTGGTTATGGATCAAACTCCCACACCTACCGTGTCTACAATAATTTCACCCGAAAGGTTGAAGAGACGGTAGACGTGAAGTTTGATGAATCTAATGGCTCGCAAGTAGAGCAAATGCCATTGATGTAGGAGACAATGACCCATCGGAAGCTATCCAAGATTTATCTATTGGAAAGATCCGTCCCATGGAAGTGAAGGAGAGTACCTCATCTACATATGTGGAGCCCCCTACCTCACGGCGAGATGAACCTCAAGGCAACATGGAGGCCTCCACAAGTGGAACTCACCAAGATGAGGAAGTGCAACAAGAAGATCCACCACAACCTCCTTCTCCACCGCCTCAAGACAACACCAACAACAATGAAGAAGAAGAAGAGGAAGATGAAGATGATGAGGAAGCTCAGCCACAACCTCAACAAAAGCTATCCCGAGTCCGAGCAAGTGTCAAGAAAAATCATCCCGTGGAACAAATGATGAACGACATCAACTCCGGGAGAATTACTCGCTCTAAAACTCGCTTAGCTAACTTTTGTGAGCATTACTCATTTATCTCTAGTATTGAACCTATGAAGGTAGAAGAAGCACTTGAAGACCCGGATTGGGTGAACGCTATGCACGAAGAATTACACAACTTCGAGAGGAACAAGGTATGGACTTTGGTAGAGAAGCCCAAGGATGATCAAAACGTCATTGGAACCAAATGGGTGTTTCGGAACAAGCAAGATGAAGATGGACAAGTCATCCGCAACAAGGCTCGTCTCGTAGCTCAAGGTTACACACAAGTCGAAGGTATGGACTATGGTGAGACCTATGCCCCCGTTGCTAGACTTGAGTCCATTCGCATTCTTCTTGCGTATGCCAATCACCATGATATTACTCTCTATCAAATGGATATCAAAAGTGCTTTCCTAAATGGTGAAATTGAGGAGGAAGTATTTGTGAAACAACCTCCGGTTTGTGAATCCCAAAAGCCTAATCATGTTTACAAGTTGCACAAAGCTCTTTATGGTCTTAAACAAGCTCCTAGAGCTTGGTACAAATCTTGACTAGCTTTCTTCTTGAAAAAGGCTTTGAGATTGGAAAGATAGACCCAACGCTGTTCACGAAAAGGGTTAATGGTGAACTATTTGTGTGCCAAATATATGTTGATGATATTATCTTTGGTTCAACTAACCCTCATTTTAGCAAGAAGTTTGGAAAGCTCATGTCGGAGAAGTATGAGATGTCCATGATGAGTGAACTCAAATTCTTCCTTGGGATGCAAATCAAGCAATCTAAGGAGGGTACCTTTGTCTCACAAACAAAGTACACCAAGGATCTCTTCAGAAGTTCAACATGCAAGAAAGCAAGGTATGAGAACCCCATGCCTACAAGTGGACATAATGACTTGACAAAGATGGAGAACCCGTTGATCAAAGGGTTTACCGATCTATGATTGGTTCTCTACTATATCTTTGTGCTTCTCGTCCCGACATAATGTTGAGTGTATGCATGTGTGCTCGATATCAAGCAGCCCTAAAGAATGTCATCTTAAAGCTGTTAAAAGGATTGTGAGATATTTGATACACACACCAAACTTTGGCATTTGGTATCCTAAGAGGGCCTCTTTCGACCTTGTTGGCTATTCCGACTCGGACTATGCCGGTGACAGGGTTGATAGAAAGTCAACTTCGGGTACATGTCAATTCCTTGGTCGATCCCTTGTATCTTGGTCCTCCAAGAAACAAAATTCGGTATCATTATCCACTGCCGAAGCGGAATATATCGCTGCTGGTTCGTGTTGTGCTCAATTGCTATGGATGACACAAACACTTAAGGATTATGGGATACATGTGAGACATGTTCCCTTGCTTTGTGACAATGAGAGTGCGATTAAAATTGGACACAATCCGTGCAACACTCTCGAGCGAAACATATTGAAGTTCGTCACCATTTCATTCGTGATCACATTGCCAAGGGTGACATCAATCTTAAGCATGTTCGATTGACAAACAACTCGTGATATCTTTACAAAACCTCTTGATGAGAAGGTGTTTTGTCGCTAAGGAGTGAGTTGAACATCATTGATGCTTCAAACTTGGAGTGAAAACTCCATTGATGCATGCAAGGCATGAGCCCACTTGACTAATCCTTGATATTTCTCTTATGATGGTGATCATATGTCTTGGACACATTTGCCTCCTTGTATTGCATCTAACTCCTTGCGGTACTTGGATGATCTACATTCCACAAGATTACCACACACTCAAATCATGAGTAATCTTGTCATTGACCAAGTATCTAGCCCTTTGGGATGTTGAGTTCAAGGAACAAAATTCCACATATCCTTTTTGACATCTTATACATCTAGTATTTCACTCTTGTCATCTTGGATATCCTTGAGTATTTCCTTGCTTGCCTAACCCATGTAGGAAGATGAACTACACAAGTGGAAATGGCGCTCCAACTTCACATTCAATGAGCACCTACATCAAGTTTACCTACATGAACAAAGCAACAACAAGCCCAAGGTATGTTCTTCACATCTTTAAGGAGCTTTGCTCAAAGTCATGAGTACAAGCAGCTTCATAAGATGTGATCACATCGAATGCTTAATCGAAAAATGGCAACCCCATTTTGAGCTTAAATGATGAGTATGACCTATGATCAAATGTCCTCATTCGACTCCTAAGTCAATATACTCAAACATAGGTGATCTTGTCGCCGACCTTTATCTAGATGAAGTACATATGTTTTGGAGTCTCTCTATTTTCTCTTATGTTCTCTCATTGAGTTTTCATTAAAAAAACTTCATCTAGGAATCTTTTCCATTTCTATTCTTTTGTCTTTGTGAATATCCTTCTGGCTCTGATCAATTCCTCGAAAATCATTCACAAATTCATTGCAAATCCTTTGAAAAATTCCTCGCAAAGTGAGCTGAATTATTTCAGATTTCCTTGAATTAAACTCGGCGTCACCGATTTAAATATTTCGGTCTAACGAAAAGGATCTACCCTAAGTCCCGACTTTCGGACCCACCGATCCATCTTAATTGGTGTCACCGATTTATTTCTTCAAGGATATCATCTTCTGCAGCTCCACTCAATGATTCTCTATGCATGTTCCTTTTTGCCTGTTGTGATTCTTAAGGATCCCACTTCTTTCTTTCCATCTTCCCTGACCTTCCTAGTTTGCTGTCCTTTTCGGCACTTGATGTCAAAGGGGGAGAAGACTTAGGGGGAGAAGAGAAGATTTAGGGGGAGAAGAAGAGCAATCTTACCTTAAGGGGGAGAGAATCACATCAAAGCTTTGCCGTGTTTTTCCTTATAAGAGAATTTCTTGCCGTGTTTCACATTGGACATTACAATTGGCGTCATTCTCATTTGGCATCATTCTTTTGATTTTGCTCTTTCCATCAAACCCCTTGATCTGAGAGAACTCAAAGGGAGAGGAATCTTCACAATTTATATCTTATGGAAAGCAAAATCTCTCAGAGTTCATTGAAAATCTTTTAGTTTAGGAGACATGTTTGCTGATTCAAGCTTGTGCTCAATATGAGACACTCTTTATACATGTCATCCCTGGCTTGGTACTCTTGATGTTCTTGCAGTTGGTTGAAGAAATACTCTTGTGTTATCTAACCTTGTTTTCCCAAGTTTATCTCTTCAGGTACAATGCCAAGGAACCTCAAGGTAAGTATATGCACTTTGCAGAATGTGCATGATGGTGACTTGCTTGTGAATACTTGTTTGCAAGAAATCACCATGCACATATGCATTATCACTCACTTCTTTTCATCTGCTCGATGCATATAGCCAAGCTGCATGTAGCACATCTTGCTTATCTCTCTTGTGTGCTTGTGGTAGTCCAAAACCATAATTTATGAAAATCTTGCACACTTGTAGGGGAGCCTGTACTACATGTTTGTCAAAGCTTTCGTGATAATTCTGTCTTTCTTTCAACAAGCTTTGATGTCTTGTTTAGTGTGTTGCCATCAATTACCAAAAAGGGGGAGATTGAAAGCACATTTGCACCCCGGGTGGTTTTGGTAATTAATGACAACATACTTTGTGGTTGGACTAATGCTTTTATCAAGTATGTTTCAGGAAATTCAATCACATTGGCATGGCAAAAGGATGAAGAAGTGGACCCCCAAAATGCTAAGGCAAGCATTGGCAAAAGCTCAAGACTCCATTTTGGTTTAGTGATCCAAGATCACATTGAGTCCATAGGAAAAGCCAATACTATTAAAAGGGATGAGGTTATGATGATGATCTGGTTGCTCAAGTGCTTAGTGATACATCTCCTAAACTATTAGCAACTTTCACCGCCAAAGACACTCATAAGTAGTCTCGGTCCCACCGATATTCCAAACTCAGTCCACACCGAGATGAACCACCTCAGCCATAAGCCAAACCCTAGTAAACTCGGATTTTCCGATTCGAACTCGGTCTCACCGAAACATGAGTTGCCAAGGTTCAGAACCTTCATCATCAAATCGGTGTCACCGAGATGATGAAGTCGGTCCCACCGAAACTAGCATGCTAGTGTCATTGCACGAATCGGACTAACCGAGATTGTATATTCGGTCCCACCGAAAATCCCAACGTTCACATTATTTGAACTATCGGTCTCACCCAGTTGTCCACTTCGGTCCCACCGAGATTGCTCAAATGTGTGTAACGGTTGGATTTTGTGTGGAGGCTATTTATACCCCTCCACCCCCTCTTCATTCGTGGAGAGAGCCATCAGAAAGAACTACCACTCCTACCTTACATTTCTGAGAAGAGAACTACCTACCCTTGTGTTGAGATCAAGTTGCTCCACTCCCACCATATGAAGCTTGATCTCTAGCCTTCCCAAGTTGCTTTCCACTCAATCCTTTCTTCCACCACAGCCAAATCAGTGAGGAGAGTTGAGTGTTGGGGAGATTATCATTTGAAGCACAAGAGCAAGGAGTTCATCATCATCTACAACATCTATTACCTTTTGGAGGGTGGTGCCTCCTAGATTGGTTAGGTGTCTCTTGGGAGCCTCCGTCGTCGAGATGTGGAGTTTAACCAAGAAGTTTGTAAGGGCAAGGAGATCGCCTACTTCGTGAAGATCTACCCCGAGTAAGGCTAGCCCTCCGTGGGCGTAGGCCATGATGGAATAGACAAGGTTGCTTCTTCGTGGACCCTTCGTGGGTGGAGCCCTCCGTGGACTCTCGCAGCCGTTACCCTCCGTGGGTTGAAGTCTCCATCAACGTGGATGTACGATAGCGCCACCTATCGGAACCACGGGAAAAATCATTGCGTCTCCAAATTGCGTTTGATCTTCTCCACTTCTCTTTACTACTTGTGCAATTTACTTTCCGCTGCCCATACTCTAGAATTGCATGTGTAGTGTGCTACTTGACTTGTGTGTTATGCAAAATCTGCCAAAATCTGTCCTTGATAAAAGAAAGAATTTTTATCTTGTCGAGTAGTCTAATCACCCCCCCCTCTAGACACTCTCACCTTCTTCGATCCCTCAGGTTAGCGACCTTGGTTGGGTGATTTTGACGATATGATGCATTTATTAGGAAATAGCTCGAGAAGTGATGTGTGATGCTGCCTGCAAATTGGCTTCTTTTGCTTAGAGCTCTTGGCATACGTGGTGATTAATTACCGATGATTAGAATTTAGAAGCCTTCTGCTAGCCTCATGCTTGCTGTCATCATATACACATAGTATAGACGACGTTGGATGATAATTCGCTCGTATCACTATGTGGAGCCCGAGCCTCATACTAATCTCGCACGGTCAAGATTATTCCTGCAATTTGATGTTACATGACCAAGCTAGAGGAGAGCTTTGGTTTTTTTGTATTTGTTCTAATAGCAGAATGTCTCGAAGGTTGGATACTGTCCCCTCTCCACTCTTGTTCCCTTCCCAGCTTCCACCCATCTTCATGAGCAAGTGTAGCTCCATCCATGACAAATGTATAGATTAGAGAGGTGTGAGGAGGGATAGGGTTGGAAGCTAGAAAGGGAAGTAAACTTCCTGAGCTTCATTTCTAGGTGAAAAGAGAGTGTTTTCTATTTTGTACTCCCTCCGTCCCATAATGTAAGACGTATTTTGACACTAAACTAGTGCTAAAAAACATCCTACATTATGAGACAGGGAGTATTTACTTATTTTTCGCTGACCAGAGAATTGTTTTGTTGGACCATACGACTGGATTAAAGTTGCTAGCCTGAATGCAAATTTCCTTGAGATGGTTCATCACCAAAATCTTTGAGAGATGTTCGAAGGTAGGTTAGTCTTTGAGTTGCTAGCCTGACAACAAATTTTAATTCTTCAATAGCCAACTCAGTCTTATTACTGTTGTTTTATAGAATCTAATTATTTCAATAGTTTGTTATGCTCATTCTGCGCTCCATGGTATGGTGGCCGATATTCACTTAGCCATTGCTATACAGAGGCATATTCATGTATGTTGTGGAGAAGAAAAGAGCCCGAATGGAGAACTTCTGTGTGCTGAGTAATGTACAAGTATAGAATTATCATCATAGCAAATAGAATTAACTGGATACTATTTGAAGGATAACAGTGCCCCCTCAGTTGTGGCTGCTGGGGCTCCGAAGGAGGGGGTGTGCCTAGCGTGGGTGTCCCTCAGCCTTCTTTGAAGAAGGGTACTTCTAAACGTGCTAAATCATGCTTGGCACCCTGCAGGTCGAGTCTGCGCATTTAAAATCTATCTTTCAAATGAAAGCCCTCTTCTGGAATATAAGAGGTTTTGGCGCTCGGGGGCGCTAGGACCAAATTAAAGACATTGTCAGTGGTGATAATATTGATTTGATTGGCTTAGTTGAGACCTTCAAACCCTCCTTTTCTCCCCACGAGCTCTCTTCTTGTTGCGGGTGCCGATCGCTTTGACTGGAATTTTCTTCCCTCTTCTGGCCACTTGGGTGGTATTTTGGTAGGCTCGAAGCGCGATGTTTTTGATTTTGTTACCTTCGATCATGGCATCTTCTGGGCCAGCTCTATGTTGTTTCACCGTCACCTCAGCGCACTTTGTGAATTCATGGTTGTTTACGGCCCGGCGGATCACTCCCTTTCCACTATCTTCCTAGACGAAATCGCGAACAAAGTCAAGGCTTGCACCCGTCCTCTAGTGATCGGAGGGGATTTTAACCTGCTTCGCTCCCCCTCGAATAAGAGCAATAGCATCTTCTCATGGACGTTGGCCGATGCTTTTAACGAGTTCATTAGCTCCTGTGCCCTTCGTGAGATTCCTAGGGTGGGCTCACGATTCACTTGGACCAACCATCAAGTTTCTCCTATCTGCTCCGTCTTGGACCGAGTTCTTGTCTGTTCTAATTGGGATTCGCTCTTCCCGCTAGCCACGCTTAAATCGAGGGCGATCGTGGGCTCAGATCATGCCCCCCTAATCCTTGATGTTGGGATCCGATCCATCTCCTCCCTCCTAGGTTTCAATTTGACGCGTCTTGGCTCCTTATTGATTGCTTTTGCGACCTCCTTAGCTCTAAAATTAGCGACTTCCTTTCGGTAACTCACCGCTCCTTCGGGCCCTTGGATGATTGGCATAAGTGCTCCATGGTTGGTCACGTAATTACTCGGCCCATGAGCGTAGAGATAAGGCCGCTCTCCTGGCCCAAATTGTGGCCCTTGACTCTCGGGCTGACGTGTCTGGTCTTTCAGATGCTGACTGGACCCTTCGCTTTTCCCTTGAACGATCCCTGGTGCAGACCCACCACCTTAACAAAGTTTACTGGCGCGAGAGGGGCTCGATTAACTAGATGCTTAAAGGTGATTCTCCCACTGCCTATTATTTTGCTATTGCTAATGGGAGGTGGCGTCGGTGCCTTATTGATAGCCTGATTATCGACGGGGTGCGTTCTTCTGACCAAGACGCCATCCTAAATCATGTTGTTTCTTTCTTCTCCTCTCTCCTTTCAGCCAGACCTGACCAGGGATTCAGGCTAGCTACTAATTTCTGGGACCAGGGGGTCTTGGTGTCTTCGGATGAAAACTCTGATCTGATGATCCCTTATTCTGATTAGGAGATCTTCTCCTCGATCTCCAACTCGAACCCTAACTCTGCCTTGGGCCCGGACGGCTTTTCTATCCCTTTCTTTAAAAAATTCTGGCCCTCTCTCAAAGAGCTCATTTGCGCGGTCATTTAGGGTTACTGTTTGGGGACAGTAGATATTTCCAGGCTTAATTATGCGATCATCTGCCTGATCCCTAAAATTAAGGGTGCCGATCTCATTTCGCAGTTTAGACCTATTGTGATGATCAATAACTTCGCCAAATTCCCTGCTAAGTGCTTGGCTACTCGCCTGACCCTGGTGGCTCATCGGACCCTATCCCCTACTCAATCTTAATTTGTCAAGGGTCGCTTTATCCTGGATGGGGTCCTATGCCTACATGAAATTATCCACGATATCCAGAGATCAGGGACAAAGGCTGTTATTTTAAAATTGGATTTCGAGAAAGCTTATGATTCGGTCAGTTGGGGCTTCCTTAAGCAAGTCCTATTAGCTAAAGGCTTTGATGGTGGGGTGGTTCACCGCATTATGCAGTTGGTCATGGAGGGCCACACTGCCATTAACGTCAATGGGGAAGTTAGTAACTTCTTTAAGAATTCTCGTGGCATCAGGCAAGGTGATCCGGCTTCGCCCATCCTCTTTAACTTTGTGGCGGATGCTCTTTCTAACATTCTTTCCAGAGCCGCGGAGGCCGGCCACATCTCTCCTGTTAGCTCTCACCTCATTCCGGAGGGCATCACTCACCTCCAATACACAGATGATACAATTATTCTAGTGGAACTAAACGATCAATGCATTGCACATCTCAACTTTTTGCTCCTCTGCTTCGAAGCTCTCTCGGGTCTTAAGATCAATTTCACCAAAAGTGAAGTTATCGTCACTGGTGTGCCGGACATCGAGGCCTTGCGGGTTGCCCGCCTCCTGAACTGTTCTCTTGGTTCGTTTCCTATAAAGTACCTAGGATTACCTATCTCCTCTGGAAAACTCCTTGCTAAAGATTTGGCTCCAACAATGGCCAGGGTGGGTAATCAAGGTTATGCCCTGGAGGGGTAGATATAACACTCAGGCGGGTAAAGTTGCCTTGATTAACGCGTGCCTTTCTTCTCTACCAATGTTCTTGATGGGCTTCTATCTGCTTTCTATGGGAACCCATGCTGGCTTTGATAAACACAGGGGTGCCTTCTATTGGAATGCGGCAGATAACAAGCGCAAATATCGTTTGGTCAAATGGGACCTTATTTGTAAGCCAAAAAGCCTTGGGGGTCTGGGCATTATTAACACTCTCGTTATGAACAAATGTTTGATCATCAAATGGTGGTGGAAGATCATGACCATCCCCCAGGAGAAGCCCCTTTGGTTCTCCATTCTCAAAGCGAAGTACTTTCCCTCTTCTAGCCCTATGTTTGCCCGGGCCTCGGGGGCATCTCAATTCTGGAGAGATTTGGTTAAACTCAGACCAATCTTCCAAAGCCTTGTCAAATTCGTTGTCCATAATGGTAGGTCCACTAGGTTTTGGCTTGATTGGTGGTGTGGTTCTTCTCCACTGGAGAGTACCTTTCCTATTCTCTTTTCTTACTACTCGGACCCTAAGATCTCAATCTCTGAGCTCGCGTCGAATAACTGGGACCTACAGCTGCGCCGCTCCCTCTCTCTCGCAGAGTTGGAAGACTGGCAGCATCTTGTTGCTCTCTTACCTTCGCTCTCGGAGGAGGAAGACTCAGTTGTTTGGCCCCACTCCTCCTCTTCTCGTTTCTCGGTGAAATCCTTTTATGGTAAGCTTATTGCTGGATCCCCCACCTCCAAACTCAATTGGATTTGGAAGGATCGTATCCCTCCTAAGATTAAGGTCTTCCTCTGGCAAGCCTCTCATGGGCGTTTGCCGACGAGGGATCAAATCCAAAAGCGTAATGGTCCGGGCTCTGAAAGATGCGCTTTATGTGGTATGAGAGAAGACACGTCACATGTCTTTTTTAACTGTGTGCTGGCTAAGCTATTTTGGTGTTGTATTAGATCCTGGTTGCATGTTGCTTGGGCTCCGACCTCCTTCTCTGACCTGCGCGTCCTGGTTAATTCTTTTGTTGGGGCCCAGAGAAGATTGTTTTGGGTGGGCCTCGTTGCGATGTGCTGGGCCCTCTGGACGACAAGGAATAAATTTACCATCAAACATGTTTTCCCTGCTAAACCAGCTAATTGCTTATTTAAAACTTGTGTATTCCTGCAGCAGTGGAGATCATTGACTAAGGAGGAGGACAGGGATATCTTCGATGCCATGTTGGCCAAGATCCGCAACTCTGCTATCTCCATCTTGCCAGTTCATGCAGTCACTTAGTCGTTGGTGGTCGGCCCTCGTCTTAGATCTCTCCGGCCTGCGTGCCGTGTACTGGCCTGGGAGCCATGTACTTAGACTATCTCTCGCTCTATCCTGGTTGATACTTTGCCTGTTCTTGTGTTGATCTCTGGGTCTGTTATACTCTGCCTGGTGGCTTTATTTATAAAGTCGGGCCTCGGCCTTTTATCTAAAAATTGACTCATTTAATATAGACTGCATGCACAGTTCTTGTTGTCTTGATTACTCCATTTGTCCAAACTGCAAAATACATTTTTTGGAGTCATGTATAGTGGTACTGGCTTAATTAATTAACACATTCATCGAATGACTTTGTTTATGATACTATCTTTTTGCGAAAAGCGAAGTGATTGATCAGACTAAACTAAATGGAAACGGTTCTATATATTGCTTCATGTTCTTGAGTAGAAGTACAGTATGTTGCTTGCCATGTACAACAATATGTATTATAAGACAGACGGCATGGGATGATAGAGGCCGCCAAACTACAGCGATGAGCGGCGCCCGTGTTGCAAAAAGCAAGCAGCAGCAGAAGCGGTGTCAAGCGGCGATGGTCCATGGTGTCGTTGTCCTTGTCCTCGGCAGAAGGTCATGCGAAGATGAATCAACGACTCCACAACGGGAAACGACCATAAATATTGGACCCGAGGTAACCCTCTCTCATCGTCTTCCTCCATTCTCATCCCTCCCATGATCAAAGCAAAGCAATAAAAGGAAGGGGAGATCAAATTAAGAGATCATCTGTTGGCATGCCCTTGTTTATGATTTTATATTATTATTTTTGGCTCCCTCCAATTTCAAAAATCCGATCCCGTCTCACCCCTAATTTGACCTCAATGTACTATTGTTGCCATTGCCCTCCACCTTGCCCTAGGCCTGGAATACCGGTGGCTGGGTGAGGCAGAGACAAGCCGAGGATCAATCAGCAGTTCTTCCCAATGACGACGCCATAGCAGCAGCAGCAGATGACAATGTAGCAGTATGTCCTGATGGTACTAAGCTTCCTTATGAAATGTTTACGTCTTTGTTTTCAATTATTTCCAGCTTTGCCATGCATTTGTTTTTTTACTTCCTATGTCGTTAGGTGCCAGTGTTTTTTGATTCCTATATCGTGCATGCAGTTATTATTTTAAGTTGTTTTGTTTTGTTTCCTACATTGTTTTTGTTGTTCTTGTAAGTGTTTTTTATTCCTATATAGTTGTTCAAGTCACCAGTGAGTGGTGATGATGTTCATGAGAATTCCCACACATTGGTAATTTTTGTATGGAGGTGCAGAGTACCATGATTGTCATCACTATATTGGAAGCCGAAATCTAGAGCAATCTTATGTCAGTGTTCACGTATTGTAATTATCTATGTGGCATTGGCATAGTAAGTCCCCCCTATTCATACAAGGGTGCTATTTACAATATGAGGGAACTTATGATTTATAATGCTGCTCTTCCATGGTTATATATACAAAAAAGCAAATTAAGTCTTTCCTTTCGATTTCCATCTTCTCAGTTCCTTTTCATGATTTTGTAGACTGGAATGATTAGTTTGTTCTTCGGTAACTTTTTCTTCAGTACCATAGTTAGTAACTATATGAGGTTTGGCAAGTTAGTATTTAGAATTGATGCTTGAAATAAATAGCATGACTGGTGTTGCACCATGTGTCTGTAGGTTTTTCCTTTTAGTTTTCTTATATATGCTTCTCCTATATTCTAGAACAAATTCGAACTATTAGTATTTACCTTAATCTCTTCCACATGGAAGATAGGAAAAACTACATACGAAAGGATGAGTTCTATAGTGTCGAATGGGAACATAAATTTCCTTTGGTTACGGTCCAGGCGCTTTCGTGCAGTATTTCTGACCACATGCTTCTTCTGGTGGACTCTGGTGAGGCCACTCACATGAGGAACAAAAACTCCTTTTCTTTCGAAATGGCATGGTTTGAACGAGAAGGCTTCTTGGATATGATAGCCTAGAAATGGGCTAACACTAGTAGAAAATAGGGCTTTCGTTTGGGCCTGGCCAACCCATTAGTCTCGGTTCAGTCACGAACCAGGACCCATGGGGGAATTCATCCCGGTTCGTGAGCCCAGGGGGCCGGCCGGGGACTCGTGGGCATTGGTCCCGGTTCGTAAGGACCCATTTGTCCCGGTTCCTGGCACGAACCGTGACCAAGGGTCCTTGCTCCTGGCCCACAACCATTGGTCCTGGTTCGTGGCTTGAACCGGGACAGAATGCTAGGCTTTAGTCCCGGTTTCTACCATGAACTAGGACAAATGAGTTGCCTATATATACCCCATCACCACAGCAGAGCACTCAACAGTGCTCTGTTTTTTTGGCCGGCGAGGGGAGGGCATTGGGATGCTCTAGCTCACCTCCTATGCACATGAGGTGTTTGATGAGATGTCCGAGCCACACTAGTTAATCTTTCTCCTTTCAAAACTCGACCTCCGAGCTCCATTTTCCCCGAGATTTGTCTAGGTTTAGTGGTTCCCGTCATGTCCGTCCCGTCTTCACATTGTCGATCGCCTCAACCGATCTGCGCCCGGCACCACCGTGGTGAGCCTCTTGTTCTTATCTTCTTTCTGAAAGAAAAAAATTCTTACTTCAGATAGATACTTGTCTAATTTTCTTAGTTTATTTATTCCTTGTTATTATATAGTGCGATTGTTTTGGTATCCGCCCCCGTCGGCCCTCGTCCTGTCTATGATTCGGATGTGGTATATATAATCTTTTTATAACTATTTGGTTCATTAATTGTTTCTGACAATTATGCCGACCAACGTGACATAGATTTTATTTATCTAGGAGGTGGTTGAACTGGAAATTCCAATCGACCCTATTGTCGAGAGGTTAAATTTAGTTGAAGAAGAAAACAATTACTTGAAGGAAAAAATAATAAAAATTGAGGAGGAGAAGATGATATTGGAGTTGCATGTTGCGGATGTCGTCGATGATCACAAGATCAAGATGGATGCAATGCGGTTGAAGATTAGAAAGATTAGAAAATATGCCATTCATACTGAGGCTTGCCATCATTATGCAGTTGGATCAGTTGTTACCTTGGTTGCGAGTATGATCGCATTTGTTGTTGCATTGAAATGTGTTACATAATTTCAATGCATGGTTTAATTAGATGCTCTAGAGAGCTATATGTTGTTCAATGAGAACTATGTATGTACTTTGGTTTTAATGTGATGATGAACTTCTATTAATTTGGTCGCTTATCTATTCATGAGCGGGTTGAAAGTTGATGATGTGGCTTTAAATGGTGCATTTTGAACACAGAACAACTATGGAGTTCAAATAAGTTCAAAAAATGAAATCCCTTTGTAACAGACGAGTTTCCGTATGAAACCCTGATACTTCGAAAGAGATTGTCCGTTTTGTACACGAACTGCATCCAGTTTTTGTCGTAACCCTCTCTACTTTCTTGCACATGCTATGTGGGTGAAATGGCGATACCATGCCAACTTTCAACCTTTTCAAAGTTCATTTCAAATGCTTTCCAATTTCATGGTCTTATAGCTCAAAATAATCAGTAAATACATGAAAAATAACAAATGAAGTAAGAAAGGGTTGAAAATTGATGATGTGGCTTTGAATGGTGCATTTTGAACACAGAAAAACTATGGAGTTCAAATAAGTTTAAAAAATGAAATTCCTTCATAACAGACGAGTTTTGTGATGAAACCCTGATACTCCAAAAGAGATTGTCCGTTTTATACACGAAGCGCATCCAGTTTTTGCCGTGACCCTCTCTAATTACTTGCACATGCTATGTGGGTGAAATGATGATACCATGCCAACTTTCAACCTTTTCAGAGTTCATTTCAAATGCTTTTCAATTTCATGGTCTTATAGCTCAAAATAATCAATAAATGCATGAAAAATAACAAATGAAGTCAGAAAGGGTCGAAAATTGATGATGTGGCTTTGAATAGTGCATTTTGAACACAAAAAAAACTATGAAGTTCAAATAAATTCAAAAAATGAAATCCCTTTGTAACAGACGAGTCTCGTGATGAAACCCTAATACTTCGAAAGAGATTTGTCCGTTTTGCACACGAAGTGCATCCAGTTTTTGCCGTAACCCTCTCTACTTTCTTGCACATGCTGTGTGGGTGAAATGATGATACCATGCCTACTTTCAACCTTTTTAGAGTTCATTTCAAATGCTTTTCAATTTCATGGTCTTATAGCTCAAAATAATCAGTAAATGCATGAAAAATAACAAATGAATTCAGAAATGGTTGAAAATTGATGATGTGGCTTTGAATATATGGTGCATTTTGAACACAGAAAAATTATGTAGTTCGAATAAGTTCAAAAAAATGAAATACCTTCGTAACAGTCGAGTTTCCGTATGAAACCCTGATACTTCGAAAAAGATTGTCCGTTTTGTACACGAAGTGCATCCAGTTTTTACCGTAACCCTCTCTACTTTCTTGCACATGCTATGTGGGTGAAATGATGATACCATGCCAACTTTCAACCTTTTCAGAGTTCATTTCAAATGCTTCTCAATTTCATGGTCTTATAGCTCAAAATAATGAGTAAATGCATGAAAAATAACAAAAGAAGTTAGAAAGGGTTGAAAATTGATGATATGGCTTTGAATGGTGCATTTTGAACACAGAAAAAACTATGGAGTTCAAATAATTTCAAAAAAATGAAATCCCATTGTAATGCATTTAGTTTCCGTATGAAACCCTAATACTTCGAAAGAGATTGTCCGTTTTGTACACGAAGTGCATCCAGTTTTTGCCGTAACACTCTCTAATTTCTTGCACATGCTATGTGGGTGAAATGATGATACCATGCCAACTTTCAACCTTTTCAAAGTTCATTTCAATTGCTTTTCAATTTCATGGTCTTATAGCTCAAAATAATCAGTGAATGCATGAAAAATAACAAATGAAGTAAGAAAGGGTTGAAAATTGATGATGTGGCTTTGAATGGTGCATTTTGAACACAGAAAAACTATGGAGTTCAAATAAGTTTAAAAAATGAAATTCCTTTATAACAGACGAGTTTTGTGATGAAACCCTGATACTCCAAAAGAGATTGTCCGTTTTATACACGAAGCGCATCCAGTTTTTGCCGTGACCCTCTCTAATTACTTGCACATGCTATGTGGGTGAAATGATGATACCATGCCAACTTTCAACCTTTTCAGAGTTCATTTCAAATGCTTTTCAATTTCATGGTCTTATAGCTCAAAATAATCAATAAATGCATGAAAAATAACAAATGAAGTCAGAAAGGGTCGAAAATTGATGATGTGGCTTTGAATAGTGCATTTTGAACACAAAAAAAACTATGAAGTTCAAATAAATTCAAAAGATGAAATCCCTTTGTAACAGACGAGTTTCGTGATGAAACCCTAATACTTCGAAAGAGATTTGTCCGTTTTGCACACGAAGTGCATCCAGTTTTTGCCGTAACCCTCTCTACTTTCTTGCACATGCTATGTGGGTGAAATGATGATACCATGCCTACTTTCAACCTTTTTAGAGTTCATTTCAAATGCTTTTCAATTTTATGGTCTTATAGCTCAAAATAATCAGTAAATGCATGAAAAATAACAAATGAATTCAGAAAGGGTTGAAAATTGATGATGTGGCTTTGAATATATGGAGAATTTTGAACACGTAAGAATTATGTAGTTCGAATAAGTTCAAAAAAATGAAATACCTTTGTAACAGTCGAGTTTCCGTATGAAACCCTGATACTTCGAAAAAGATTGTCCGTTTTGTACACGGAGTGCATCCAGTTTTTACCGTAACCCTCTCTACTTTCTTGCACATGCTATGTGGGTGAAATGATGATACCATGCCAACTTTCAACCTTTTCAGAGTTCATTTCAAATGCTTCTCAATTTCATGGTCTTATAGCTCAAAATAATGAGTAAATGCATGAAAAATAACAAAAGAAGTTAGAAAGGGTTGAAAATTGATGATATGGCTTTGAATGGTGCATTTTGAACACAGAAAAAACTATGGAGATCAAATAATTTCAAAAAAATGAAATCCCTTTGTAACAGACGAGTTTCCGTATGAAACCCTAATACTTCGAAAGAGATTGTCCGTTTTGTACACGAAGTGCATCCAGTTTTTGCCGTAACACTCTCTAATTTCTTGCACATGCTATGTGGGTGAAATGATGATACCATGCCAACTTTCAACCTTTTCAAAGTTCATTTCAATTGCTTTTCAATTTCATGGTCTTATAGCTCAAAATAATCAGTAAATGCATGAAAAATAACAAATGAAGTAAGAAAGGGTTGAAAATTGATGATGTGGCTTTGAATGGTGCATTTTGAACACAGAAAAACTATGGAGTTCAAATAAGTTTAAAAAATGAAATTCCTTTATAACAGACGAGTTTTGTGATGAAACCCTGATACTCCAAAAGAGATTGTCCGTTTTATACACGAAGCGCATCCCGTTTTTGCCGTGACCCTCTCTAATTACTTGCACATGCTATGTGGGTGAAATGATGATACCATGCCAACTTTCAACCTTTTCAGAGTTCATTTCAAATGCTTTTCAATTTCATGGTCTTATAGCTCAAAATAATCAATAAATGCATGAAAAATAACAAATGAAGTCAGAAAGGGTCGAAAATTGATGATGTGGCTTTGAATAGTGCATTTTGAACACAAAAAAAAACTATGAAGTTCAAATGAATTCAAAATATGAAATCCCTTTGTAACAGACGAGTTTCGTGATGAAACCCTAATACTTCGAAAGAGATTTGTCCGTTTTGCACACGAAGTGCATCCAGTTTTTGCCGTAACCCTCTCTACTTTCTTGCACATGCTATGTGGGTGAAATGATGATACCATGCCTACTTTCAACCTTTTTAGAGTTCATTTCAAATGCTTTTCAATTTTATGGTCTTATAGCTCAAAATAATCAGTAAATGCATGAAAAATAACAAATGAATTCAGAAAGGGTTGAAAATTGATGATGTGGCTTTGAATATATGGAGCATTTTGAACACAGAAGAATTATGTAGTTCGAATAAGTTCAAAAAAATGAAATACCTTTGTAACAGTCGAGTTTCCGTATGAAACCACGATACTTGAAAAAGATTGTCCGTTTTGTACACGAAGTGCATCCAGTTTTTACCGTAACCCTCTCTACTTTCTTGCACATGCTATGTGGGTGAAATGATGATACCATGCCAACTTTCAACCTTTTCAGAGTTCATTTCAAATGCTTTTCAATTTCATGGTCTTATAGCTCAAAATAATCAATAAATGCATGAAAAATAACAAATGAAGTCAGAAAGGGTCGAAAATTGATGATGTGGCTTTGAATAGTGCATTTTGAACACAAAAAAAACTATGAAGTTCAAATAAATTCAAAAGATGAAATCCGTTTGTAATGCATTTAGTTTCGTGATGAAACCCTAATACTTCGAAAGAGATTTGTCCGTTTTGCACACGAAGTGCATCCAGTTTTTGCCGTAACCCTCTCTACTTTCTTGCACATGCTATGTGGGTGAAATGATGATACCATGCCTACTTTCAACCTTTTTAGAGTTCATTTCAAATGCTTTTCAATTTTATGGTCTTATAGCTCAAAATAATCAGTAAATGCATGAAAAATAACAAATGAATTCAGAAAGGGTTGAAAATTGATGATGTGCTTTGAATATATGGAGCATTTTGAACACAGAAGAATTATGTAGTTCGAATAAGTTCAAAAAAATGAAATACCTTTGTAACAGTCGAGTTTCCGTATGAAACCCTGATACTTCGAAAAAGATTGTCCGTTTTGTACACGAAGTGCATCCAGTTTTTACCGTAACCCTCTCTACTTTCTTGCACATGCTATGTGGGTGAAATGATGATACCATGCCAACTTTCAACCTTTTCAGAGTTCATTTCAAATGCTTTTCAATTTCATGGTCTTATAGCTCAAAATAATCAATAAATGCATGAAAAATAACAAATGAAGTCAGAAAGGGTCGAAAATTGATGATGTGGCTTTGAATAGTGCATTTTGAACACAAAAAAACTATGAAGTTCAAATAAATTCAAAAGATGAAATCCGTTTGTAACAGACGAGTTTCGTGATGAAACCCTAATACTTCGAAAGAGATTTGTCCGTTTTGCACACGAAGTGCATCCAGTTTTTGCCGTAACCCTCTCTACTTTCTTGCACATGCTATGTGGGTGAAATGATGATACCATGCCTACTTTCAACCTTTTTAGAGTTCATTTCAAATGCTTTTCAATTTTATGGTCTTATAGCTCAAAATAATCAGTAAATGCATGAAAAATAACAAATGAATTCAGAAAGGGTTGAAAATTGATGATGTGCTTTGAATATATGGAGCATTTTGAACACAGAAGAATTATGTAGTTCGAATAAGTTCAAAAAAATGAAATACCTTTGTAACAGTCGAGTTTCCCTATGAAACCCTGATACTTCGAAAAAGATTGTCCGTTTTGTACACGAAGTGCATCCAGTTTTTGCCGTAACACTCTCTAATTTCTTGCACATGCTATGTGGGTGAAATGATGATACCATGCCAACTTTCAACCTTTTCAAAGTTCATTTCAATTGCTTTTCAATTTCATGGTCTTATAGCTCAATATAATCAGTAAATGCATGAAAAATAACAAATGAAGTAAGAAAGGGTTGAAAATTGATGATGTGGCTTTGAATGGTGCATTTTGAACACAGAAAAACTATGGAGTTCAAATAAGTTTAAAAAATGAAATTCCTTTATAATGATTTAGTTTTGTGATGAAACCACGATACTCCAAAAGAGATTGTCCGTTTTATACACGGCGCATCCAGTTTTTGCCGTGACCCTCTCTAATTACTTGCACATGCTATGTGGGTGAAATGATGATACCATGCCAACTTTCAACCTTTTCGAGTTCATTTCAAATGCTTTTCAATTTCATGGTCTTATAGCTCAAAATAATCAATAAATGCATGAAAAATAACAAATGAAGTCGAAAAGGTCGAAAATTGATGATGTGGCTTTGAATAGTGCATTTTGAACACAAAAAAACTATGAAGTTCAAATAAATTCAAAAGATGAAATCCCTTTGTAATGCATTTAGTTTCGTGATGAAACCCTAATACTTGAAAGAGATTTGTCCGTTTTGCACACGAAGTGCATCCAGCTTTTGCCGTAACCCTCTCTACTTTCTTGCACATGCTATGTGGGTGAAATGATGATACCATGCCTACTTTCAACCTTTTAGAGTTCATTTCAAATGCTTTTCAATTTTATGGTCTTATAGCTCAAAATAATCAAGAATGCATGAAAAATAACAAATGAATTCAGAAAGGGTTGAAAATTGATGATGTGGCTTTGAATATATGGAGCATTTTGAACACAGAAGAATTATGTAGTTCGAATAAGTTCAAAAAAATGAAATACCTTTGTAACAGTCGAGTTTCCGTATGAAACCCTGATACTTCGAAAAAGATTGTCCGTTTTGTACACGAAGTGCATCCAGTTTTACCGTAACCTCTCTACTTTCTTGCACATGCTATGTGGGTGAAATGATGATACCATGCCAACTTTCAACCTTTTCGAGTTCATTTCAAATGCTTCTCAATTTCATGGTCTTATAGCTCAAAATAATGAGTAAATGCATGAAAATAACAAAAGAAGTTAGAAAGGGTTGAAAATTGATGATATGGCTTTGAATGGTGCATTTTGAACACAGAAAAAACTATGGAGTTCAAATAATTTCAAAAAATGAAATCCCTTTGTAATGCATTTAGTTTCGTATGAAACCCTAATACTTCGAAAGAGATTGTCCGTTTTGTACACGAAGTGCATCCAGTTTTTGCCGTAACACTCTCTAATTTCTTGCACATGCTATGTGGGTGAAATGATGATACCATGCCAACTTTCAACCTTTTCAAAGTTCATTTCAATTGCTTTTCAATTTCATGGTCTTATAGCTCAAAATAATCAGTAAATGCATGAAAAATAACAAATGAAGTAAGAAAGGGTTGAAAATTGATGATGTGGCTTTGAATGGTGCATTTTGAACACAGAAAAACTATGGAGTTCAAATAAGTTTAAAAAATGAAATTCCTTTATAACAGACGAGTTTTGTGATGAAACCCTGATACTCCAAAAGAGATTGTCCGTTTTATACACGAAGCGCATCCAGTTTTTGCCGTGACCCTCTCTAATTACTTGCACATGCTATGTGGGTGAAATGATGATACCATGCCAACTTTCAACCTTTTCAGAGTTCATTTCAAATGCTTTTCAATTTCATGGTCTTATAGCTCAAAATAATCAATAAATGCATGAAAAATAACAAATGAAGTCAGAAAGGGTCGAAAATTGATGATGTGGCTTTGAATAGTGCATTTTGAACACAAAAAAAACTATGAAGTTCAAATAAATTCAAAAGATGAAATCCCTTTGTAATGCATTTAGTTTCGTGATGAAACCCTAATACTTGAAAGAGATTTGTCCGTTTGCACACGAAGTGCATCCAGTTTTTGCCGTAACCCTCTCTACTTTCTTGCACATGCTATGTGGGTGAAATGATGATACCATGCCTACTTTCAACCTTTTTAGAGTTCATTTCAAATGCTTTTCAATTTTATGGTCTTATAGCTCAAAATAATCAGTAAATGCATGAAAAATAACAAATGAATTCAGAAAGGGTTGAAAATTGATGATGTGGCTTTGAATATATGGAGCATTTTGAACACAGAAGAATTATGTAGTTCGAATAAGTTCAAAAAAATGAAATACCTTTGTAACAGTCGAGTTTCCGTATGAAACCCTGATACTTCGAAAAAGATTGTCCGTTTTGTACACGAAGTGCATCCAGTTTTTACCGTAACCCTCTCTACTTTCTTGCACATGCTATGTGGGTGAAATGATGATACCATGCCAACTTTCAACCTTTTCAGAGTTCATTTCAAATGCTTCTCAATTTCATGGTCTTATAGTTGAAAATAATGAGTAAATGCATGAAAAATAACAAAAGAAGTTAGAAAGGGTTGAAAATTGATGATATGGCTTTGAATGGTGCATTTTGAACACAGAAAAAACTATGGAGTTCAAATAATTTCAAAAAAATGAAATCCCTTTGTAACAGATGAGTTTCCGTATGAAACCCTAATACTTCGAAAGAGATTGTCCGTTTTGTACACGAAGTGCATCCAGTTTTTGCCGTAACACTCTCTAATTTCTTGCACATGCTATGTGGGTGAAATGATGATACCATTCCAACTTTCAACCTTTTCAAAGTTCATTTCAATTGCTTTTCAATTTCATGGTCTTATAGCTCAAAATAATCAGTAAATGCATGAAAAATAACAAATGAAGTAAGAAAGGGTTGAAAATTGATGATGTGGCTTTGAATGGTGCATTTTGAACACAGAAAAACTATGGAGTTCAAATAAGTTCAAAAAATGAAATTCCTTTGTAACAGACGAGTTTTGTGATGAAACATTGATACTCCGAAAGAGATTGTCCGTTTTGTACACGAAGCGCATCCGGTTTTTGCCGTGACCCTCTCTAATTTCTTGCACATGCTATCTATGTGAAATGATGATACCATGCCAACTTTCAACCTTTTCAGAGTTCATTTCAAATGCTTTTCAATTTCATGGTCTTATAGCTCAACATAATTAATAAATGCATGAAAAATAACAAATGAAGTCAGAAAGGGTTGAAAATTTATGACGTGGCTTTGAATAGTGCATTTCGAACACAAAAAAACTATGAAGTTCAACTAAATTCAAAAAATGAAATCCCTTTGTAACAGACGAGTTTCGTGATGAAACCCTAATACTTCGAAACAGATTGTCCGTTTTGCACACGAAGTGCATGCAATTTTTGCCGTAACCCTCTCTACTTTCTTGCGCATGCTATGTGGGTGAAATGATGATACCATGCCTACTTCATAGTTTTTTTGTGTCCGTTTTGCACATGAAATTCAAAAAATGAAATCCCTTTGTAACAGACGAGTTTCATGATGAAACCCTCATACTTCGAAAGAGATTGCCTATTTTGTACACGAAGTGCATCCAGCTTTTGCCGTAACCATCTCTACTTTCTTGCACATGCTATGTGGGTGAAATGATGATAAAATTCCAACTTTCAACCTTTTCAGAGTTCATTTCAAATGCTTTTCAATTTCATGGTCTTATAGCTCAAAATAATCAGTAAATGCATGAAAAATAAAAAATGAAGTCAGAAAGGGTTGAAAATTGATTATGTGGCTTTGAATGGTGCGTTTTGAACACAGAAAAACTATGGAGTTCAAATAAGTTAAAAAAATGAAATCCCTTTGTCACAGACGAGTTTCCGTATGAAACGCTGATACTTCGAAAGAGATTATCCATTTTGTACACGAAGTGCATCCAGCTTTTGCCGTAACCCTCTCTAATTTCTTGCACATGCTATGTGGGTGAAATGATAATACCATGCAAACTTTCAACCTTTTCAGAGTTCATTTCAAATGCTTTTCAATTTCATGGTCTTATAGCTCAAAATAATCAATAAATGCATGAAAAATAACAAATGAAGTCAGAAAGGGTTGAAAATTCATGATGTGGCTTTGAATAGTCCACTTTGAACACCGAAAAACTATGGAGTTCAAATAAGTTCAAAAAAATGAAATCCCTTTGTAACAGACGAGTTTCGTGATGAAACCCTGATACTTCAAAGAGATTGCCTGTTTTGTACACGAAGTGCATCCAGCTTTTGACGTAACCCTCTCTACTTTCTTGCACATGCTATGTGGGTGAAACGATGATAAAATTCCAACTTTCAACCTTTTCAGAGTTCATTTCAAATGCTTTTCAATTTCATGGTCTTATAGCTCAAAATAATCAGTAAATGCATGAAAAATAACAAAAGAAGTTAGAAAGGGTTGAAAGTTGATGATGTGGCTTTGAATGGTGCATTTTGAACACAGAAAAAACTATGGAGTTCAAATAAGTTAAAGAAATGAAATCCCCTTGTAACAGACGAGTTTCGTGATGAAACCTGATACTTCGGAAGAGATTGTCTATTTTGTACATGAGGTGCATCCTGTTTTTGCCATAACCCTCTCTACTTTCTTTTACATTCTATGTGGGTGAAATGATGATACCATGCCAACTTTCAACCTTTTCAGAGTTCATTTCAAATGCTTTTCAATTTCATGGTCTTATAGCTCAAAATAACAGTAAATGCATGAAAAATAACAAATGAAGTCAGAAAGGGTTGAAAATTGATGACGTATCTTTGAATAGTGCATTTTGAACACATAAAAACTATGGAGTTCAAATAAGTTCAAAAAAATGAAATCCCTTTGTAACAGACGAGTTTCGTGATGAAACCCTGATACTTCGAAAGAGATTGCCTATTTTGTACACGAAGTGCATCCAGCTTTTGCCGTAACCCTCTCTACTTTCTTGCACATGCTACGTGGGTGAAATGATGATAAAATTCCAACTTTCAACCTTTTCAGAGTTCATTTCAAATGCTTTTCAATTTTATGGTCTTATAGCTCAAAATAATCAGTAAATGCATGAAAAATAACAAATGTAGTCAGAAAGGGTTGAAAATTGATTATGTGGCTTTGAATGGTGCGTTTTGAACACAGAAAAACTATGGAGTTCAAATAAGTTAAAAAAAATGAAATCCCTTTTGTAACAGACGAGTTTCCGTATGAAACGATGATACTTCGAAAGAGATTATCAATTTTCTACAAGAAGTGCATCCAGTTTTGCCGTAACCCTCTCTACTTTCTTTTACGTTCTATGTGGGTGAAATGATGATACCATGCCAACTTTCAACCTTTTCAGAGTTCATTTCAAATGCTTTTCAATTTCATGGTCTTATAGCTCAAAATAATCAGTAAATGCATGAAAAATAACAAATGACGTCAGAAAGGGTTGAAAATTGATGACGTGGCTTTGAATAGTGCATTTTCAACACAGAAAAACTATGGAGTTCAAATAAGTTCAAAAAAATGAAATCCCTTTGTAACAGACGAGTTTCGTGATGAAACCCTGATACTTCGAAAGAGATTGCCTGTTTTGCACACGAAGTGCATCCAGCTTTTGACGTAACCCTCTCTAATTTCTTGCACATGCTATGTGGGTGAAATGATGATACCATGCAAACTTTCAACTTTTTCAGAGTTCATTTCAAATACTTTTCAATTTCATCGTCTTATAGCTCAAAATAATCAGTAAATGCATGAAAAATAACAAATGAAGTCAGAAAGGGTTGAAAATTGATTATGTGGCTTTGAATGGTGCATTTTGAACACAGAAAAACTATGGAGTTCAAATAAGTTAAAAAATGAAATCCCTTTGTAACAGACGAGTTTCGTGATGAAACCCTGATACTTCGAAAGAGATTGCCTATTTTGTACACGAAGTGCATCCAGCTTTTGCCGTAACCCTCTCTACTTTCTTGCACATGCTACGTGGGTGAAATGATGATAAAATTCCAACTTTCAACCTTTTCAGACTTCATTTCAAATGCTTTTCAATTTTATGGTCTTATAGCTCAAAATAATCAGTAAATGCATGAAAAATAACAAATGTAGTCAGAAAGGGTTGAAAATTGATTATGTGGCTTTGAATGGTGCGTTTTGAACACAGAAAAACTATGGAGTTCAAATAAGTTAAAAAAATGAAACCCCTTTTGTAATGCATTTAGTTTAGTATGAAACGCCGATACTTGAAAGAGATTATCAATTTTCTACAAGAAGTGCATCCAGTTTTGCGTAACCCTCTCTACTTTCTTTTACGTTCTATGTGGGTGAAATGATGATACCATGCCAACTTTCAACCTTTTCAGAGTTCATTTCAAATGCTTTTCAATTTCATGGTCTTATAGCTCAAAATAATCAGTAAATGCATGAAAAATAACAAATGACGTCAAAAAGGGTTGAAAATTGATGACGTGGCTTTGAATAGTGCATTTTCAACACAGAAAAACTATGGAGTTCAAATAAGTTCAAAAAAATGAAATCCCTTTGTAACAGACGAGTTTCGTGATGAAACCCTGATACTTCGAAAGAGATTGCCTGTTTTGCACACGAAGTGCATCCAGCTTTTGACGTAACCCTCTCTAATTTCTTGCACATGCTATGTGGGTGAAATGATGATACCATGCAAACTTTCAACTTTTTCAGAGTTCATTTCAAATACTTTTCAATTTCATCGTCTTATAGCTCAAAATAATCAGTCAATGCATGAAAAATAACAAATGAAGTCAGAAAGGGTTGAAAATTGATTATGTGGCTTTGAATGGTGCATTTTGAACACAGAAAAACTATGGAGTTCAAATAAGTTAAAAAAATGAAATCCCTTTGTAACAGACGAGTTTCCGTATGAAACGCTGATACTTCGAAAGAGATTATCCATTTTGTACACGAAGTGCATCCAGTTTTTGCCGTAACCCTCTCTTATTTCTTGCACATGCTATGTGGGTGAAATGATAATACCATGCAAACTTTCAACCTTTTCAGAGTTCATTTCAAATGCTTTTCAATTTCATGGTCTTATAGCTCAAAATAATCAGTAAATGCATGAAAAATAACAAATGAAGTCAGAAAGGGTTGAAAATTGATGATGTGGCTTTGAATAGTCCATTTTGAACACCGAAAAACTATGGAGTTCAAATAAGTTCAAAAAAATGAAATCCCATTGTAACAGACGAGTTTCGTGATGAAACCCTGATACTTCAAAGAGATTGCCTGTTTTGTACACGAAGTGCATCCAGCTTTTGACGTAACCCTCTCTACTTTCTTGCACATGCTATGAGGGTGAAATGATGATAAAATTCCAACTTTCAACCTTTTCAGAGTTCATTTCAAATGCTTTTTCAATTTCATGGTCTTATAGCTCAAAATAATCAGTAAATGCATTAAATAACAAATGAAGTCAGAAAGGGCTGAAAATTGATTTTGTGGCTTTGAATGGTGCGTTTTGAACACACAAAAAATATGGAGTTCAAATAAGTTAAAAAAATGAAATCCCTTTGTAACAGACGAGTTTCCGTATGAAACGCTGATACTTCGAAAAAGATTATCCATTTTGTACACGAAGTGCATCCAGTTTTTGCCGTGACCCTCTCTAATTTCTTGCACATGCTATGTGGGTGAAATGATGATACCATGCAAACTTTCAACCTTTTCAGAGTTCATTTCAAATGCTTTTCAATTTCATGGTCTTATAGCTCAAAATAATCAGTAAATGCATGAAAAATAACAAATGAAGTCAGAAAGGGTTGAAAATTGATTATGTGGCTTTGAATGGTGCGTTTTCAACACAGAAAAACTATGGAGTTCAAATAAGTTAAAAAAATGAAATCCCTTTATGACAGACGAGTTTCCGTATGAAACGCTGATACTTCGAAAGAGATTATCCATTTTGTACATGAAGTGCATCCAGTTTTTGCCGTAACCCTCTCTAATTTCTTGCACATGCTATGTGGGTGAAATGATGATGCCATGCAAACTTTCAACCTTTTCAGAGTTCATTTCAAATGCTTTTCAATTTCATGGTCTTATAGCTCAAAATAATCAGTAAATGCATGAAAAATAACAAATGACGTCAGAAAGGGTTGAAAATTGATGACGTGGCTTTGAATAGTGCATTCTCAACACAGAAAAACTATGGGGTTCAAATAAGTTCAAAAAAATGAAATCCCTTTGTAACAGACGAGTTTCGTGATGAAACCCTGATACTTCGAAAGAGATTGCCTGTTTTGCACACGAAGTGCATCCAGCTTTTGACGTAACCCTCTCTAATTTCTTGCACATGCTATGTGGGTGAAATGATGATACCATGCAAACTTTCAACCTTTTCAGAGTTCAGTTCAAATACTTTTCAATTTCATGGTCTTATAGCTCAAAATAATCAGTAAATGCATGAAAAATAACAAATGAAGTGAGAAAGGGTTGAAAATTGATTATGTGGCTTTGAATGGTGCGTTTTGAACACAGAAAAACTATGGAGTTCAAATAAGTTAAAAAAATGAAATCCCTTTGTAACAGACGAGTTTCCGTATGAAACGCTGATACTTCGAAAGAGATTATCCATTTTGTACACGAAGTGCATCCAGTTTTTTCCGTAACCCTCTCTAATTTCTTGCACATGCTATGTGGGTGAAATGATAATACCATGCAAACTTTCAACCTTTTCAGAGTTCATTTCAAATGCTTTTCAATTTCATGGTCTTATAGCTCAAAATAATCAGTAAATGCATGAAAAATAACAAATGAAGTCAGAAAGGGTTGAAAATTGATGACGTGGCTTTGAATAGTCCATTTTGAACACCGAAAAACTATGGAGTTCAAATAAGTTCAAAAAAAATGAAATCCCTTTGTAACAGACGAGTTTCGTGATGAAACCCTGATACTTCAAGGAGATTGCCTGTTTTGTACACGAAGTGCATCCAGCTTTTGACGTAACCCTCTCTACTTTCTTGCACATGCTATGTGGGTGAAATGATGATAAAATTCCAACTTTCAACCTTTTCAGAGTTCATTTCAAATGCTTTTCAATTTCATGGTCTTATAGCTCAAAATAATCAGTAAATGCATGAAAATAACAAATGAAGTCAGAAAGGGTTGAAAATTGATTATGTGGCTTTGAATGGTGCGTTTTGAACACAGAAAAACTATGGAGTTCAAATAAGTTAAAAAAATGAAATCCCTTTGTAACAGACGAGTTTCCGTATGACACGCTGATACTTCGAAAGAGATTATCCATTTTGTACACGAAGTGCATCCAGTTTTTGCCGTAACCCTCTCTAATTTCTTGCACATGCTATGTGGGTGGAATGATGAGACCATGCAAACTTTCAACCTTTTCAGAGTTCATTTCAAATGCTTTTCAATTTCATGGTCTTATAGCTCAAAATAATCAGTAAATGCATGAAAAATAACAAATGAAGTCAGAAAGAGTTGAAAATGGATTATGTGGCTTTGAATGGTGCGTTTTGAACACAGAAAAACTATGGAGTTCAAATAAGTTAAAAAATGAAAACCCTTTGTGACAGACGAGTTTCTGTATGAAACGCTGATACTTCGAAAGAGATTATCCATTTTGTACACGAAGTGCATCCAGTTTTTGCCGTAACCCTCTCTAATTTCTTGCACATGCTATGTGGGTGAAATGATGATACCATGCAAACTTTCAACCTTTTCAGAGTTCATTTCAAATGCTTTTCAATTTCATGGTCTTATAGCTCAAAATAATCAGTAAATGCATGAAAAATAACAAATGAAGTCAGAAAGGGTTGAAAATTGATGGCGTGGCTTTGAATAGTGCATTTTGAACACATAAAATCTATGGAGTTCAAATAAGTTCAAAAAAATGAAATCCCTTTGTAACAGACGAGTTTCGTGATGAAACCCTGATACTTCGAAAGAGATTGCCTGTTTTGTACACGAAGTGCATCCAGCTTTTGACGTAACCCTCTCTACTTTCTTGCACATGCTATGTGGGTGAAATGATGATAAAATTCCAACTTTCAACCTTTTCAGAGTTCATTTCAAATGCTTTTCAATTTCATGGTCTTATAGCTCAAAATAATCAGTAAATGCATGAAAAATAACAAATGAAGTCAGAAAGGGTTGGAAATTGATTATGTGGCTTTGATTTGTGAGTTTTGAACACAGAAAAACTATGGAGTTCAAATAAGTTAAAAAAATGAAATCCCTTTGTAACAGACGAGTTTCCGTATGAAACGCTGATACTTCGAAAGAGATTATCCATTTTGTACACGAAGTGCATCCAGTTTTTGACGTAACTCTCTCTAATTTCTTGCACATGCTATGTGGGTGAAATGATGATACCATGCAAACTTTCAACCTTTTCAGAGTTCATTTCAAATGCTTTTCAATTTCATTGTCTTATAGCTCAAAATAATCAGTAAATGCATGAAAAATAAGAAATGAATTCAGAAAGGGTTGAAAATTGATTATGTGGCTTGGAATATATGGTCCATTTGGAACACAGAAAAACTATGGAGTTCAAATAAGTTCAAAAAAATGAAATCCCTTTGTAACAGTCGAGTTACCGTATGAAACCCTGATACTTCGAAAGAAATTGTCAGTTTTGTAAACGAAGTGCATCCAGTTTTTACCGTAACCCTCTCTACTTTCTTGCACATGCTATGTGGGTGAAATGATGATACCCTGCCAACTTTCAACCTTTTCAGAGTTCATTTCAAATACTTTTCAATTTCATGGTCTTATAGCTCAAAATAATCAGTAAATAAATGAAAAAGAACAAAAGAAGTCACAAAGGGTTGAAAATTAATGATGTTGCTTTGAATGGTGCGTTTTGAACACAGAAAAAACTATGGAGTTCAAATAAATTCAAAAAAATGAAATCCCTTTGTAACAGACGAGTTTCCGTATGAAACACCGATACTTCAAAAGAGATTATCCGTTTTGTACACGAAGTGCATTCAATTTTTGTCGTAACCCTCTCTAATTTCTAGCACATGCTATGTTGGTGAAATGATGATACCATGCCAACTTTCAACCTTTTCAGAGTTCATTTCAAATGCTTTTCAATTTCATGGTCTTATAGCTCAAAATAATTAGTAAATGCATGAAAAATAACAAATGAAGTCAGAAAGGGTTGAAAATTGATGATGTGGCTTTGAATGGTGCATTTTGAACACATAAAAACTATGGAGTTCAAATAAATTCAAAAAAATGAAATCCCCTTGTAATAGATGAGTTTCGTGATGAAACCCTGATACTTCAGAAGAGATTGTCTGTTTTGTACACGAAGTGCATCCAGTTTTTGTCGTAACCCTCTCTACTTTCTTGTACATTCTATGTGGGTGAAATGATGATACCATGCCAACTTTCAACCTTTTTAGAGTTCATCTGAAATGCTTTTCAATTTCATGGTCTTATAGCTCAAAATAATCAGTAAATGCATGAAAAATAACAAATGAAGTCAGAAAGGGTTGAAAATTGATGACGTGGCTTTGAATAGTGCATTTTGAAGACAAAAAAACTATGTAGTTCAAATAAGTTTAAAAAATGAAATCCCTTTGTAACAGACAAGTTTCATGATGAAACCCTGAAACTTCGAAATAGATTGTCCATTTTGTACATGAAGTGCATCCAGCTTTTGCCGTAAGCCTCTCTACTTTCTTTCACGTGCTATGTGGGTGAATTTATGATACCATGCCAACTTTCAACCTTTTCAGAGTTCATTTCAAATGCTTTTCAGTTTCATGGTATTATAGCTCAAAATAATCAGTAAATGCATGAAAAATAACAAATGAAGTCAGAAAGGGTTGAAAATTGATGATGTGGCTTTGAATGGTGCATTTTGAACACAGAAAAACTATGGAGTTCAAATAAGTTCAAAAATTGAAATTCCTTTGTAACAGACGAGTTTCAGTATGAAACCTTGATACTTCGAAAGAGATTGTCGATTTTGTACACGAAGTGCATCCAGTTTTTGTCTTAACCCTCTCTAATTTCTTGCACATGCTATGTGGGTGAAATGATGATACCATGCCAATTTCAACCTTTGCAGAGTTCATTTCAAACGCTTTTCAATTTCATGGTCTTATTGCTCAAAACAATCAGTAAATGCATGAAAAATAACAAATGAAGCCAGAAAGGGTTGAAAATCGATGATGTGGCTTTGAATGGTGCATTTTGAACACAGAAAAATTATGGAGTTCAAATAAGTTCAAAAAATGAAATCCCTTTGTAATAGACGAGTTTCGTGATGAAACCCTGATACTCCGAAAGAGATTGTTCGTTTTGTACACGAAGCGCATCCAGTTTTTGCTGTAACCCTCTCTAATTTCTTGCACATGCTATGTGGGTGAAATGATGATACCATGCCAACTTTCAACCTTTTCAGATTTCATTTCAAATGCTTTTCAATTTGATGGTCTTATAGCTCAAAATAATCAGTAAATGCATGAAAAATAACAAATGAATTCAGAAAGGGTTGAAAATTGATGATGTGGCTTTGAATATATGGTGCATTTTGAACACAGAAAAACTATGGAGTTCAAATAATTTAAAAGAAAATGAAATCCCTTTGTAACAGTCGAGTTTCCGTATGAAACCCTGATACTTCGAAAAAGATTGTCCGTTTTGTACACGAAGTGCATCCAGTTTTGACCGTAACCCTCTCTACTTTCTTGCACATGCTATGTTGGTGAAATGATGATAACCTGCCAACTTTCAACCTTTTCAGAGTTCATTTCAAATGCTTTTCAATTTCATGGTCTTATAGCTCAAAATAATCAGTAAATAAATGAAAAAGAACAAAAGAAGTCACAAAGGGTTGAAAATTAATGATGTGGCTTCACTACTAGGGAAAAGCCTATACACAGAATCTTATCAGCAGCGCGCTCCAAAATAACTCGCTGCTGCTAACTAGCAGTAGCGTGTATGGGCGAAACTCGCTGCTGAGACAAATATAGTAGTAGCGCGTCATCCGAAAGACGCGTTGCTGCTATAATTCCTACGAGGCCGCCGCGAGGCTAGTTATAGCAGCAACGCGTTAGAGTGATGCGCGCTACTGCTACGCGGCATAGTAGCAACAAGATTTATAGGATAAGCGCTCATCGCTAAGTTTCCTACAAAATTTAGTCCCACCTCGCTCCGTGAAGAGAGTTTCTACCACCTTAAATATGTTACTTCTCACACTTTGACAAACACTTGATCTTCATTGAACTCTATGTGTAGAATTTGTGGCTGCAATATGAGTCTTCACCTGTTCCTAAACCGGTGAGGACTCATATTGTCAAATCAGATTGTACACAAAAAGATCGTTGATGATCAATGTATTTTTGATATATTGAACAAAGTCTATTTTTGCATGCTGACACATAGCAGTAGCGCTTTACTGTGAAAAGCGTTGCTGCTAGATAGCTTAGTAGTAGCGTGTTTTCCTGTAGAGCGCTACTGCTAAGCCATCCATCTCCCTCATCTCCTCCCTTCGGATCCACTCACACACAGCCACTCAAAATCCTCTCCGGCCAATTAAATGCCACGCGCCCGTCGCCCTCCTCCGTCAAGGCCACTGGCAACTGTCACCTCCTCCTTGCTGGACTCGGTACCAGCCTCCTCCTCGCTCCGCCTTCCTCCTCCGCCCTCCCTCTCCACTCGCCGCTGGCCGGCCCCTCCTCGCTCCGCCTTCCTCCTCCGTCCTCCCTCAACTGGCCGCGCCGGCCGGCCCCTCCTCGCTCCGCCTTCCTCCTCCTCCATCCTACTCTCTTCTCCCTCCTCGAGTCGCCCTCCTTCTCCCTCCTGCTCATATGCAACATTTTGATTTAGTTGATATAATTTAGTTGACTTAGTAGGCTAGTTGATTTAGTTGACTTAGAACATTCTGATTTAGTTGATTTAGTAGGCTAGTTGATTTAGTTGACTTAGAACATTTTGATTTAGTTGATTTAGTAGGCTATTCATTTAGTTAATTTAGTTGACTTAGAACATTTTGATTTAGTTGATTTAGTAGGCTAGTTGATTTAGTTGACTTAGAACATTTTGATTTAGTTGACTTAGTAGGCTAGTTGATTTAGTTGACTTAGAACATTTTGATTTAGTTGATTTAGTAGGCTAGTTGATTTAGTTGACTTAGAACATTTTGATTTAGTTGACTTAGTAGGCTAGTTGATTTAGTTGACTTAGAACATTTTGATTTAGTTGATTTAGTAGGCTAGTTGATTTAGTTGACTTAGAACATTTTGATTTAGTTGATTTAGTAGGCTAGTTGATTTAGTTGACTTAGGAACATTTTGATTTAGTTGATTTAGTAATCCTTCGCTCATATTTCTTTAGGAAGAATGGTGCCGCCACCACCACCACTATGTCAATTGTGCAAGTCAAGATGCGCCACAGACCTTTGCAACCGGCAAGTTGTTCAAGATCTACTTCCAAATGAAGTTTTCGTCATGCGGCGGTAAGAAATTAGATGAAATGTAATAACTATTTTATTTTTAGTGTTGGCATTACTGCATTGTGTCATTTTGCTTATTTTACACAGATCGTCCCATGCAATGTGAGGTTGAAATTCAACAAGCTGACAGGAGACTCTGTGACATTTGAGGCTCCTAGGGGGCCGTACACTATGGAGGTCGAGAAAGGACGCAATATGTCGCAGATTGGAGGAGATGGATGGGCCCGTTTCATCGCTCGCATGCATCTTACTGGTGGTGAGTTGATCAGCTTCAACTTCCGAGCAGAAAGACCCAAGCTAGCTGTCATTTATCTCAACCTGGTGGAAGATGATGAAGATGACGAAGATGATGAAGATGATGAAGATAATGAGGACCCACTCGATGAAGATGATGAGGACCCACTTCATGAAGCCATCGATCTCAAAGAACAAGGCTGAGTGAGGAGGAGGTGTCCAACCTGTGGGACATAATTCCGCCACGTCTTGACTTTGTTGGGGTGCCATTCGTGACCCGCTTGACAAATACCATGGTTGATCGACATGATATGGTATGTTATACTTACAAATGCAAATTAATAGTGTGAATTACTTAGTGTACAGTCCAAAGGATATAGTATGTTGTGTGGAATCCAATGATGATATATATGTTTTAGTGTAGAGTTCGATCACATGCTTATTAATTGATATGTTTTGCTTATTCGAAATTGGCAAAGAGCATATCATGAGTTATGGTATCGAGCCCGATGAAGAAGGCTCACCGGACTACGCCTTCGCAAGGGGCTCCGTCACAACTCAGACTTACAAGGTGGACACGGACGGTCGCACACACTTAAGCTCGGTTGGGTGGAAGTAATTCCTCGATGGCAAAAATCTTCGTGTTGGACAGGCCATCCTAATTACTATCAGAACACCAACCGCCCAGCTTGAGGATGATGATTGTCTTCGATATCATCTAGAACTACATATGTGTGTGTGGCTATATCATCTAGAACTACATATGTGTGTGTGGCTATATCATCTAGAACTACATATGTGTGTGTGGCTATATCATCTAGAACTACATATGATGATCATCGTCGATATCAACTAGAACTACATATGATGATGGCCGTTGATATGACCATGTATCGCTTGAGGATGCATGTTGGCTATGCATGAAATTGTTATCTAGTATTTCTTCGTTTCCAAATTACTCGTCGTGGTTTGAACTAAAACCGCGACGAGTAATTTGAACGAAAAGTACTACCGCATCTAGTAATGGTTTATGAATGTGATATCTACTAGCGTACCTAGTATCTAGTATCCGAAAGGAGAACCGAAAGTGAAAGGAGAACCGAAAGGAATGGGGCGAGGGAAAATGATGAAAGATATAGCAGTAGTGAGGGATGACGAAATCGCTATTGCTAGTTAATAGTAGCGCGTTCAAAAAAAGCTGCTGCGATATATCGTCAACGATGAGTAGCGCGGGTTGGGGCGCGCTACTACTATGAGTTAGTTGTAGCGCCTTATTAGTAGCGCGCCACCAGCTACTTTGCTGCTAGCTCGAAAACCAGCTGCTACTAGCCTTTTCCCTAGTAGTGCTTTGAATGGTGCGTTTTGAACACAGAAAAAACTATGGAGTTCAAATAAGTTCAAAAAAATGAAATCCCTTTGTAACAGACGAGTTTTAGTATGAAACACCGATACTTCGAAAGAGATTATCCGTTTTGTACACGAAGTGCATCCAATTTTTGTCGTAACCCTCTCTAATTTCTAGCACATGCTATGTGGGTGAAACGATGATACCATGCCAACTTTCAACCTTTTCAGAGTTCATTTCAAATGCTTTTCCATTTCATGGTCTTATAGCTCAAAATAATCAGTAAATGCATGAAAACTAACAAATGAAGTCAGAAAGGGTTGAAAATTGATGATGTGGCTTTGAATGTGCATTTTGAACACAGAAAAACTATGGATTTCAAATAAGTTCAAAAAAATGAAATCCCCTTGTAACAGACGAGTTTCATGATGAAACCTGATACTTCGGAAGAGATTGTCTGTTTTGTACATGAAGTGCATCAATTTTTTGTCGTAACCCACTCTACTTTCTTGTACATTCTATGTGGGTGAAATGATGATACCATGCCAACTTTCAACCTTTTTAGAGTTCATCTGAAATGCTTTTCAATTTCATGGTCTTATAGCTCAAAATAATCAGTAAATGCATGAAAAATAACAAATGAAGTCAGAAAGGGTTGAAAATTGATGACGTGGCTTTGAATAGTGCATTTTGAACACAAAAAACTATGGAGTTCAAATAAGTTTAAAAAATGAAATCCCTTTGTAACAAACAAGTTTCGTGATGAAACCCTGATACTTCGAAAGAGATTGTCCATTTTGTACATGAAGTGCATCCAGCTTTTGCCGTAACCCTCTCTACTTTCTTTCACATGCTATGTGGGTGAAATTATGATACCATGCCAACTTTCAACTTTTTCAGAGTTCATTTCAAATGCTTTTCAATTTCATGGTCTTATAGCTCAAAATAATCAGTAAATGCATGAAAAATAACAAATGAAGTCAGAAAGAGTTAAAAATTGATGATGTGGCTTTGAATGGTGCATTTTGAACACAGAAAAACTATGGAGTTCAAATAAGTTCAAAAAAATGAAATCCCTTTGTAACAGACGAGTTTCCGTATGAAACCCTGATACATCGAAAGAGATTGTCGATTTTGTACACGAAGTGCATCCAGCTTTTGTCGTAACCCTCTCTAATTTCTTGCACATGCTATGTAGGTGAAATGATGATACCATGCCAATTTCAACCTTTTCAGTGTTCATTTCAAATGCTTTTTCAATTTCATGGTCTTATATCTCAAAACAATCAGTAAATGCATGAAAAATAACAAATGAAGTCAGAAAGGGTTGAAAATTGATGATGTGGCTTTGAATGGTGCATTTTGAACACAGAAAAACTATGGAGTTCAAATAAATTCAAAAAATGAAATCCCTTTGTAGCAGACGAGTTTCGTGATGAAACCTTGATACTCCAAAAGAGATTGTTCGTTTTGTACACGAAGCGCATCCAGTTTTTGCCGTAACCCTCTCTAATTTCTTGCACATGCTATGTGGGTGAAATGATGATACCATGCCAACATTCAACCTTTTCAGATTTCATTTCAATTGCTTTTCAATTTGATGGTCTTATAGCTCAAAATAATTAGTAAATGCATGAAAAATAACAAATGAATTCAGAAAGGGTTGAAAATTGATGATGTGGCTTTGAATATATGGTGCATTTTGAACACAGAAAAACTATGGAGTTCAAATAATTTCAAAAAAATGAAATCCCTTTGTAACAGTCGAGTTTCCGTATGAAACCCTGATACTTTGAAAAAGATTGTCCGTTTTGTACATGAAGTGCATCCAGTTTTTACTGTAACCCTCTCTTCTTTCTTTCACATGCTATGTGGGTGAAATGATGATACCATGCCAACTTTCAACCTTTTCAGAGTTCATTTCAAATGCTTTTCAATTTCATGGTCTTATAGCTCAAAATAATCAGTAAATGCATGAAAAATAACAAAAGAAGTCAGAAAGGGTTGAAAATTGATAATGTGGCCTTGATTGGTGCGTTTCGAACACACAAAAAACTATGGAGTTCAAATAAGTTCAAAAAAATGAAATCCCTTTGTAACAGACGAGTTTCCGTATGGAACCCTGATACGTTGAAAGAGATTGTCCGTTTCGTACACGACGTGCATCCAGTTTTTGCCGTAACCCTCTCTTATTTCTTGCACATGCTATGTGGGTGAAATGATGATACCATGCCAACTTTCAACCTTTTCAGAGTTCATTTAAAACGCTTTTCAATTTCATGGTCTTATAGCTCAAAATAATCAGTAAATGCATGAAAAACAACAAATGAAGTCAGAAAGGGTTGAAAATTGATGATGTGGCTTTGAATGTGCATTTTGAACACAGAAAAACTATGGAGTTCAAATAAGTTCAAAAAAATGAAATCCCCTTGTAACAGACGAGTTTCATGATGAAACCTGATACTTCGGAAGAGATTGTCTGTTTTGTACATGAAGTGCATCCAGTTTTTGCTGTAACCCTCTCTACTTTCTTGTACATGCTATGTGGGTGAAATGATGATAACATGCCAACTTTCAACCTTTTCAGAGTTCATTTCAAATGCTTTTCAATTTCATGGTCTTATAGCTCAAAATAATCAGTAAATGCATGAAAAATAACAAATGAAGTCAGAAAGGGTTGAAAATTGATGATGTGGCTTTGAATAGTGCATTTCGAATACAAAAAAATTACGGAGTTCAAATAAGTTCAAAAAATGAAATCCCTTTGTAACAGACGAGTTTCATGATGAAACCCTGATACTTCGAAGGAGATTGCCCGTTTTGTACACGAAATGCATCCAACTTTTGTCGTAACCCTCTCTACTTTCTTGCACATGCTATGTGGGTGAAATGATGATACCACTCCAACTTTCAACCTTTTCAGAGTTCATTTCAAATGCTTTTCAATTTCATGGTCTTATAGCTCAAAATAATCAGTAAATGCATGAAAAATAACAAATGAAGTCAGAAAGGGTTGAAAATTGATGATGTGGCTTTGAATATATGGTCCATTTTGAACACAGAAAAACTATGTAGTTCAAATAAGTTCAAAAAAATTAAATCCCTTTCTAACAGTCGAGTTTCCGTATGAAACCCTGGTACTTCGAAAGAGATTGTCTGTTTTGTACACGAAGTGCATCCAGTTTTTACCGTAACCCTCTCTACTTTCTTCCACATGCTATGTGGGTGGAATGATGATACCCTGCCAACTTTCAACCTTTTTAGAGTTCATTTCAAATGTTTTTCAATTTCATGGTCTTATAGCTCAAAATAATCAGTAAATGCATGAAAAAGAACAAAAGAAGTCACAAAGGGTTGAAAATTGATGACGTGGCTTTGAATGGTGCGTTTTGAACACAGAAAAAACTATTGAGTTCAAATAAGTTCGAAAAAAATGAAATCCCTTTGTAACAGACGAGTTACCGTATGAAACCCTGATACTTCGAAAGAGATTATCCGTTTTGTACACGAAGGGCATCCAGTTTTTGCTGTAACCCTCTCTAATTTCTTGCACATGCTATGTGGGTGAAATGATTATACCATGCCAACTTTCCACCTTTTCCGAGTTCATTTCAAATGCTTTACAATTTCATGGTCTTAGAGCTCAAAATAATCAGTAAATGCATGAAAAATAACAAATGAAGTCAGAAAGGGTTGAAAATTGATGATGTCGCTTTGAATGGCGCATTTTGAACACAGAAAAACTATGGAGTTCAAATAAGTTCAAAAAAATGAAATCCCCTTGTAATAGACGAGTTTCGTGATGAAACACTGATACTTCAGGAGAGATTGTCTGTTTTGTACAAGAAGTGCATCCAGTTTTTGTCGTAACCCTCTCTACTTTCTTGTACATTATATGTGCGTTAAATTATGATACCATGCCAACTTTCAACCCTTTCGGAGTTCATCTGAAATGCTTTTCAATTTCATGGTCTTATAGCTCAAAATAATCAGTAAATGCATGAAAAATAACAAATGAAGTCAGAAAGGGTTGAAAATTGATGACGTGGCTTTGAATAGTGCATTTTGAACACAAAAAAACTATGGAGTTCAAATAAGTTCAAAAAAATGAAATCCCTTTGTAACAGACAAGTTTCATGATGATACCCTGATACTTCGAAAGAGATTGTCCGTTTTCTAACGAAATGCATCTAGCTTTTGCCGTAACCTTCTCTACTTTCTTGCGCATACTCTGTGGGTGAAATGATGATATCATTCCAACTTTCAACCTTTTAAGATTTCATTTCAAATGCTTTTCAATTTAATGGTCTTATAGCTGAAAATAATCAGTAAATGCATGAAAAATAACAAATGAACTCACAAAGGGTTGAAAATTGATGATGTGGCTTTGAATATATGGTGCATTTTGAACATAGAAAAACTATGAGTTCAAATAAGTTCAAAAAAATGAAATCCCTTTGTAACAGACGGGTTTCCATATGAAACCCTGATACTTCGAAAGATATTGTCTGTTTTGTACACAAAATGCATCCAGTTTTTACCGTAACACTCTCTAATTTCTTGCACATGCTATGTGGGTGAAATGATGATACCATTCCAACTTTCAGCCTTTTCAGAGTTCATTTCAAATGCTTTTCAATTTCATGGTATTATAGCTCAAAATAATCAGTAGATGCATGAAAAATAACAAATGAAGTCAGAAAGGGCTGAAAATTGATGATGTGGCTTTGAATGGTGCACTTTGAACCCAGAAAAAACTATGGAGTTCAAATAAGATCAAAAAACGAAATCCCTTTGTAACAGACGAGTTTTCGTATGAAACCTTGATACTTCGAAAGAGATTGTCTGTTTTGTACACGGAGCGCATCCAGTTTTTGCCGTAACCCTCTCTAATTTCTTGCACATGCTATGTGGGTTAAATGATGATACCATGCCAAATTTCAACCTTTTGAGAGTTCATTACAAATTCATTTCAATTTCATCGTCTTATAGCTCAAAATAATCAGTAAATGCATGAAAAATAACAAATGAAGTCAGAAAGGGTTGAAAATTGATAATGTGGCTTTGAATGGTGCATTTTGAACACAGAAAAACTACGGAGTTCAAATAAGTTCAAAAATGAAATCCATTTGTAACAACAGACGACTTTCGTGATGAAACCCTGATACCTCGAAAGAGATTGTCTATTTTGTACACAGTGCATCCTGTTTTTGCCGTAACGCTCTCTACTTTCTTACACATGCTATGTGGGTGAAATGGTGATACCATGCCAACTTTCAACCTTTTAGAGTTCATTTCAAATGCTTTTCAATTTCATAGTCTTATAGCTCAAAATAATCAGTATATGCATGAAAAATAACAAATGAAGTCAGATAGGGTTGAAAATTGATGATGTGGCTTTGAATAGTGCATTTTGAACACAGAAAAACTATGGAGTTCAAATAAATTCAAAAAAATGAAATCCCTTTGTAACAGACAAGTTTCGTGATGAAACCCTAATACTTCGGAAGAGATTGTCCGTTTTGTACACGAAGTTCATCCAGTTTTTGCCGTAACCCTCTCTACTTTCTTGCACATGCTATGTGGGTGAAATGATGATACCATGCCAACTTTCAACCTTTTCGGAATTCATTTCAAATGCTTTTCAATTTCATGGTCTTATAGCTCAAATAATCAGTAAATGCATGAAAAATAACAAATAAAGTCAGAAAGGGTTGAAAATTGTTGATGTGGATTTGTATATGTGGTGCATTGGAACACAAAAAAACTATGGAGTTCAAATAAGTTCGAAAAAAAGAAATCCCTTTCTAACAGATGAGTTTCCGTATGAAACCCTGACACTTCATAAGAGATTTGCTGTTTTGTACATGAAATGCATCCAGTTTTTACCGTAACCCTCTCTACTTTCTTGCACTTGCTATGTGAGGTTAAATGATGATACCATGGAAACTTTCGACCTTTTCAGAGTTCATTTCAAATGCTTTTCAATTTCGTGGTCTTATAGCTCAAAATATTCAGTAAATGCATGAAAAATAACAAATGAAGTCAGAAAAGGTTGAAAATTGATGATGTGGCTTTGAATGGTGCATTTTGAACACAAAAAAAACTATGGAGTTCAAATAAGTTTTAAAAAAATGAAATGCCATTGTAACTGATGAGTTTCCGTATGAAACCCTCATACTTCGTAAGACATTGTCCGTTTTGTACACGAAATGCATCCAGTTTTTACCGTAACCTTCTCTACTTTCTTGCACTTGCTATCTGGGTGAAATGATGATACCATGCCAACTTTCAACCTTTTCAGAGTTAATTTCAAATGCTTTTGAATTTCATGGTGTTATAGCTCAAAATAATCAGTAAATGCATGAAAATAACGAATGAAGTCAGAAATGGTTGAAAATTGATGATGTGGCTTTGAATGGTGCATTTTGAACACAGAAAAAACTATGGAGTTCAAATAAGTTCAAAAAAATGAAATCCCTTTGTAACAGACAAGTTTCATGATGATACCCTGATACTTCGAAAGAGATTGTCCGTTTTCTAACGAAATGCATCTAGCTTTTGCCGTAACCTTCTCAAATTTCTTGCACATACTATGTGGGTGAAATGATGATATCATTCCAACTTTCAACCTTTTAAAATTTCATTTCAAATGCTTTTCAATTTAATGGTCTTATAGCTCAAAATAATCAGTAAATGCATGAAAAATAACAAATGAAGTCACAAAGGGTTGAAAATTGATGATGTGGCTTTGAATATATGGTGCATTTTGAACACAGAAAAACTATGGAGTTCAAATAAGTTCAAAAAAATGAAATCCCTTTGTAACAGACGGGTTTCCGTATGAAACCCTGATACTTCGAAAGATATTGTCCATTTTGTACACAAAGTGCATCCAGTTTTTACCGTAACACTCTCTAATTTCTTGCACATGCTATGTGGGTGAAATGATGATACCATTCCAACTTTCAGCCTTTTCAGAGTTCATTTCAAATGCTTTTCAATTTGATGGTATTATAGCTCAAAATAATCAGTAGATGCATGAAAAATAACAAATGAAGTCAGAAAGGGCTGAAAATTGATGATGTGGCTTTGAATGATGCACTTTGAACACAGAAAAAACTATGGAGTTCAAATAAGATCAAAAAACGAAATCCCTTTGTAACAGACGAGTTTTCGTATGAAACCTTGATACTTCGAAACAGATTGTCTGTTTTGTACACGGATAGCATCCAGTTTTTGTCGTAACCCTCTCTAATTTCTTGCACATGCTATGTGGGTTAAATGATGATACCATGCCAACTTTCAACCTTTTGAGAGTTCATTACAAATTCTTTTCAATTTCATCGTCTTATAGCTCAAAATAATCAGTAAATGCATGAAAAATAACACATGAAGTCAGAAAGGGTTGAAAATTGATAATGTGGCTTTGAATGGTGCATTTTGAACACAGAAAAACTACGGAGTTCAAATAAGTTCAAAAATGAAATCCATTTGTAACAATAGACGACTTTCGTGATGAAACCCTGATACTTCGAAAGAGATTGTCTATTTTGTACACAGTGCATCCTGTTTTTGCCGTAACACTCTCTACTTTCTTGCACATGCTATGTGGGTGAAATGATGATACCATGCCAACTTTCAACCTTTTAGAGTTCATTTCAAATGCTTTTCAATTTCATAGTCTTATAGCTCAAAATAATCAGTAAATGCATGAAAAATAACAAATGAAGTCAGAAAGGGTTGAAAATTGATGACGTGGCTTTGAATAGTGCATTTTGAACACAGAAAAACTATGGAGTTCAAATAAATTCAAAAAATGAAATCCCTTTGTAACAGACAAGTTTCATGATGAAACCGTGATACTTCGAAAGAGATTGTCCGTTTTGTACACGAAGTTCATCTAGTTTTTGCCGTAACCCTCTCTACTTTCTTGCACATGCTATGTGGGTGAAATGATGATACCATGCTAACTTTCAACCTTTTCGGAATTCATTTCAAATGCTTTTCAATTTCATGGTCTTATAGCTCAAATAATCAGTAAATGCATGAAAAATAACAAATAAAGTCAGAAAGGGTTGAAAATTGTTGATGTGGATTTGTATATATGGTGCATTGGAACACAAAAAAACTATGGAGTTCAAATAAGTTCGAAAAAATGAAATCCCTTTCTAAAAGATGAGTTTCCGTATGAAACCCTGATACTTCATAAGAGATTGGTCGTTTTGTACATGAAATGCATCCAGTTTTTACCGTAACCCTCTCTACTTTCTTGCACTTGCTATGTGAGGTTAAATGATGATAC
This sequence comes from Aegilops speltoides, assembly GCA_021437245.1. Taxonomy (NCBI): domain Eukaryota; kingdom Viridiplantae; phylum Streptophyta; class Magnoliopsida; order Poales; family Poaceae; genus Aegilops; species Aegilops speltoides. The sequence goes on from CM038144.1 coordinate 136,482,019, forward strand.
CATGGAAACTTTCAACCTTTTTAGAGTTCATTTCAAATGCTTTTCAATTTCATGGTCTTATAGCTCAAAATATTCAGGAAATGCATGAAAAATAACAAATGAAGTCAGAAAAGGTTGAAAATTGATGATGTGGCTTTGAATGGTGCATTTTGAACACAGAAAAAACTATGGAGTTCGAATAAGTTTAAAAAAATGAAATCCCATTGTAACTGATGAGTTTTCGTATGAAACCCTGATACTTCGTAAGACATTGTCCGTTTTGTGCACGAAATGCATCCAGTTTTTACCGTAACCTTCTCTACTTTCTTGCACTTGCTATCTGGGTGAAATTATGATACCATGCCAACTTTCAACCTTTTCACAGTTAATTTCAAATGCTTTTGAATTTCATGGTGTTATAGCTCAAAATAATCAGTAAATGCATGAAAATAACGAATGAAGTCAGAAATGGTTGAAAATTGATGATGTGGCTTTGAATGGTGCATTTTGAACACAGAAAAAACTATGGAGTTCAAATAAGTTCAAAAAAATGAAATCCCTTTGTAACAGACGAGTTTCCGTATGAAACCCTGATACTTCGAAAGAGATTGTTCATTTTGTACACGAAGTGCATCCAGTTTTTGCCGTAACCCTCTCTAATTTCTTGCACATGCTATGTGGGTTAAATGATGATACTATGCCAACTTTCAACCTTTTCAGAGTTCATTTCAAATGCTTTTCAATTTCATGGTCTTATATCTCAAAATAATCAGTAAATGCATGAAAAATAACAAGTGAAGTCAGAAAGGGTTGAAAATTGATGACGTGGCTTTGAATAGTCCATTTTGAACACAAAAAAACTATGGAGTTCAAATAAGTTCATAAAAATGAAATCCGTTTGTAACAGACGACTATCGTGATGAAACCCTGACACTTCGAAAGAGATTGTCTGTTTTGTACACGAAATGCATCCTGATTTTGCCGTAACCCTCTCTACTTTCTTGCACATGCTATGTGGGTGAAATGATGATACCATGCCAACTTTCAACCTTCTCAGAGTTCATTTCAAATGCTTTTCATTTTCATAGTCTTATAGCTCAAAATAATCAGTAAACGCATGAAAAATAACAAATGAAGTCAGAAAGGGTTGAAAATTGATGACGTGGCTTTGAATAGTGAATTTTGAACAAAGAAACACTATGGAGTTCAAATAAGTTCAAAAAAATGAAATCACTTTGTAACAGACGAGTTTCGTGATGAAACCCTAATACTTCGAAAGAGATTATCCTTGTGTACACGAATTGCATCCAGTTTTTGCCGTAACCCTCTCTACTTTCTTGCATATGCTATGTGGGTGAAATGATGATACCATACCAATTTTCAACCTTTTCAGAATTCATTTCATATGCTTTTCAATTTCATGGTCTTATGCTCAAATAATTAGTAAATGCATGAAAAATAACAAATGAAGTCAGAAAGTGTTGAAAAATGATGATGTGGATTTGTATATATGGTGCATTTTGAACACATAAAACTATGGAGTTCAAATAAGTTCAAAAAAATGAAATCCCTTTGTAACAGACGAGTTTCCGTATGAAACCCTGATACTTCGAAAGACATTGTCTGTTTTGTACACGAAGTGCATCCAGTTTTTGCCGTAACCCTCTCTAATTTCTTCCACATGCTATGTGGGTTAAATGATGATATGTAATAGCCTGGCTTATTAGGGATGATAGACTACTCATATCAATAAGGAATTCCTTCTTTTCCGGGATCCCATTCGGACAGAACTCCAAAGTTAAGCGTGCTCAGCTTGGAGTAGTTTCAGATGGGTGACCGACCGAAGTTGCTCCGGTGCGCATTTAGTGAGGACAAAGTGCGCAGAAAAGACTAGTATTGATCTGTGGGGCCAGTCTAGATCCCACCAGGAGTAACGTCCACCGGCGGGTGTGTCCGGGGCGTTACATGATACTATGCCAACTTTCAACCTTTTCAGAGTTCATTTCAAATGCTTTTCAATATCATGGTCTTATAGCTCAAAATAATCAGCAAATGCATGAAAAATAACAAATGAAGTCAGAAATGGTTGAAATTGATAAAGTGGTTGTGAATGGTGCATTTTGAACACTGAAAAACAATGGAGTTCAAATAAGTTCAAAAAAAATCCCTTTGTAACAGACGACTTTCGTGATGAAACCCTAATACTTCGAAAGAGATTGTCTGTTTTGTAGATGAAGTGCATCCTGTTTTTGCCGTAACCCTCTCTACTTTCTTGCACATGCTATGTGGGTGAAATGATGATACATGCCAACTTCAACCTTTTCAGAGTTCATTTCAAATGCTTTTCAATTTCATGTTCTTATAGCTCAAAATAATCAGTTTATGCATGAAAAATAACAAATGAAGACTGAAAAGGTTGAAAATTGATTATGTGGCTTTGAATGGTGCATTTTGAACACAGAAAAAACTATGGAGTTCAAATAAGTTCAAAAAAATGAAATCCCTTTGTAACAGACGAGTTTCTGTATGAAACCCTCATACTTCAAAAGAGATTGTCCGTTTTGTACACGAAGCGCATCCAGTTGCCGTAACCCTCTCTAATTTCTTTCACATGCTATGTGGGTGAAATGATGATACCATGCCAACTTTCAACCTTTTCAGAGTTCATTTCAAATGCTTTTCAATTTCATTGTCTTATAGCTCAATATAATTAGCAAATGCATGAAAAATAACAAATGAAGTCAGAAAGGGTTGAAAATTGATGATGTGGATTTGAATGGTGCATTTTGAACATAGAAAAAACTATGGAGTTCAAATAAGGTCAAAAAATGAAATCCCTTTGTAACAGACGAGTTTCCGTATGAAACCGTGATACTTCGAAAGAGATTATCCATTTTGTACACGAAGTGCATCCGGTTTTTGCCGTAACCCTCTCTAATTTCTTGCACATGCTATGTGGGTTAAATCATGATACTATGCCAACTTTCAACCTTTTCAGAGTTCATTTCAAATGCTTTTCAATTTCATGGTCTTATAGCTCAAAATAATCAGCAAATGCATGAAAAATAACAAATGAAGTCAGAAACGGTTGAAAATTGATAATGTGGCTTTGAATGGTGCATTTTGAACACAAAAAAACTATGGAGTTCAAATAAGTTCAAAAAAATGAAATCCCTTTGTAACGGATGAGTTTCGTGATGAAACCCTGATACTTCGAAAGAGATTGTCCATTTTGTACACGAAGTAAATCCAGTTTTTGCCGTAACCCTCTCTACTTTCTTGCACATGCTATGTGGGTGAAATGATGATACCATGCCAGCTTTCAACCTTTTAAGAGTTTATTTCAAATACTTTTCAATTTCATGGTCTTATAGCTCAAAATAATCAGTAACATAGGCCACTCAGATCATTTACCCTACACATAATCATCATGTCCAAATGACATGTCCAAATTCCAAATATGACATGTCCTAAACATCACATGTCCACATATCACATGTCCACTTCAAATTTGCATATAAAAGGAAGAAAAATATAGAACTTGAAGAAAAAACCTAGCTAAATTCATATCTAAATATATAGCCTAATTAACCATCTGCACAAATAAAACCTAAGTAAATTAACCAAAGAACCCTAGCTACCAGAGAGAGGCGGAGCGGTGGGGGCTTATAAAGGGTGCAGGCCCGACGACAGCCAAGGTTGGAGGGGTCGGGGTTGGGGTCGGAGTTGGGGTTGAGCGCTGGGGCCGAAGCCGGGGTCGGGGTTGGGGCTGGAGCCGGGTTTGGGGCCTGGGCCGGAGCCAGGGTCGGGGTCAGGGGCGAGCACAGGGGCGCGCCGAGGGCAGGGCTCTAGCGGCATGATGGGGGAAGAGAGAGTGTGGGGATTTGGGGAAAAAAGTGGGATGAAGAGAGGAGTGAGGATTTTGGGGATTAAGTGGGCATAGCAATAGCGCGTTTAAACAAAACGCGCTATAGCTACTCCAGGTAGCTATAACGGTTTTATGAAGAAACCGTTACTGCTATCTTGACTAGTTGTAGCTCTTTTCTCAGAAAAGCGTTCCTGCTATAACCGGTACCTATATAGCAGTTTTCCTGTTTGTTTCCTTCTATTTTCTTTTCCTTTATTTTCTCTCACTTTTCTTTTTTTTCCGAGACCAGTGAACGAAGGGAAGGCGATATATATTGCATCATTTGACGGTTAAGTATGTATACAAAATAGGAACATATATATTACATCATTTGATCGATAACATACGGTTCCTCGGTGTTGACGTTTTCGTTTTTGAGTGTGCTTCTTTCCCTTCTTTTTCGTTGAAGAATAATTGAGCCCCTCATTGTGACTTTTCCTTTTCCATGGAGTATGATTTTTCTTAGGTAATGTAGTGTTGCTACTTCTTTTGACGTATACTTCATAACCATCGTCATCTTCCCTCATTGGGTTGCCGTACTGGTCGTATCTTCCTCGTTGGTGACTCCATCCATTCCAATGATGTTCCTTTTGCCTATCCTCACGACAACACGGCTGGGATTAGATGGGTCGGCTTAGCGTGTACCCATGGCTCGTTTTTTGCGATAGCGTTCATGGTAGCGCTCTTGGCGTCGGGTATAATCATGGTAGTGAAATACCGGTTTTCTATTTCGGCATTCTTAGCCCATCTGACATGGAACATCGTCGTGTTATGCAGTCGAGAGTAGTCAAGCTCCAAGATCTCCTCGACCCTTCCGTCAAATCTATCAGTTGCACCGTTGTCACTGCCGGTCATGCATTCCATCGTCACCTCTGAGTTCTGATCATTACTGTCCATATCTTTGGCCTCCGTGTAGAACGTGTATCGGTTGATATCGTATGTCTGATAGGTTATGAGGTTGGGCGAGGGGCCATGTGCTAAGGCATATATGAGCAATCCGTCGTTAGAGCCCTCCTCCGAGGGATTAGCAATAATATGCTCTTTGAACCAATGCAGGAAAGTGAGTTGTGCTCTGTAGTAACTTCAGCGTCCGTCATGCATACCCCCCCGGTCATGATACTTCTCCTCGATAATTTCTTTGTGCAGTGCCACGAAAGTGCTCTGTCAAAGTCGCTTCATCGATCTAAGTATGCCACGTGTAGTTCCCTGCAGCCGTTGGAGTGACCTTCTCCTTCGAGCCTCCCATCATGCTTGTTAACAGGCAAACCAACACCAACACCAGGTGGCTGGTCTGCGCCATATAGAAAATTCTCGCAGAAAGAGATGCACTCTTGTGTCAGATAGCCCTGGACGATGCTTCCATCCGGACGGGACATGTTACGAACGAATCCATTGATGATCCCATTCATCCTCTCAAACGGCATCATGTTGTGCGGGAATGACGACCCCAGGTCTATTATGTCGTCCACAATATGGATACACAGATGCACCATCACGTCAAAGAACGCGGGCGGGAAGTACATCTCAAGCTCATTCAATATCACAATGATCTCTTCCTGTAGCCTTCAGAGCTGCTTCACACTGATCGACTTTCAAGAGATGACGTCGAAAAATTTGCAGAGACCAATAAGCGTATCCAGACGTGCTTGTCCATTATCCCTCTAACGGCAACAGGTAGTATCTGCGTCATCATCACATGAAAGTCATGAGACTTCATCCCCCTGAACCTTTTCTTGTCCGTGTCTAGATATCTGCTTATCTTGCCACAGCCTGACTTAAGGTGAAGCAAGAAGGGGGGCAATAATCCTCTTCCTTTATTTTCTTTCCCGTCTTCTCCCTCGCCTCTGTCTCCGTCTCTATCTCGTCTGACTTTTTACGGGGCGGCATGTGCAGATCTTCCCTGATATTCCAATCTTGCTAGTCTTTTCTTGCCTTTGGCCCATCCTTGGTCTTATCCAGCATGTTCATCAGTGTCGCGAGCAAGCTCTTGAGGACATTCTTACAGATATGCATTTGATCAAGGCAATGAGGTGTATCAAGTTTGTACCAGTACTCCAAGTTCCAGAACACAGACCTCATCTTCCATACCTTCAGCAGCGGCTCCGGTGCCTTTTTCATCGTCTTTCCCAGTGCAGGGCACTGCTTCCAGTTTTTCAACAGCTCATCGATCTCGGCGCCGCTCCGCTTACGTGGAGGTCTTCGATGCTCAGCGTGACCATTGAATAGATCTCCATGGTTTCTCCACGGGTCGTCCGGTTCGAGCCATCTTCGATGCCCCATGTACACGATTTTCCCAGACCTGCCATCTTTCCTTGACGTTAGCTGCTGAGACGTTGTATCATCCATGCACCGCTTGCATCCACAATATCCATGGCACACCTGGCCTGCGACATATCCGTAACCGAGATAGTCGTGCACCATCGTGATCAGTGCGGTTCTCATGTAGAAATACTCGCTTTTGCTGGCGTCCCATGTCTTGGCCGGTGTTTTCCACAACGTGTCTAACTCCTCTTAAAGTAGCCCTAGATACATATTAATATTATTTCCTGGTTGTTTCGGCCCTTGAATCAACATGCTCATGTGAATGTACTTCGACTTCATGCACAACCAGGGGGGAGGTTGTACATCCATACAAACACGGACCATGTGCTATGGTTGGTGTTCTGGTTGCCAAACGGATTCATGCCATCGGTACACGTGCCGAGCATGATGTTCCTTGCATCACATTCGAAATACCGATAGAAGCCGTTCAACGCTCTCCAATGGCTTCCGTCCTTGACGTGTCTCATCTTCGGATTATCTCCATCGTCGGGCTTCTTGCTCTCTGTGTGCCAGCACATTAGCTTTGCTTCCTTGGGATCTACGAAATACCGTTGGAGACGGGGAGTGATCGGTAAGTACCATACAACTTTCTGGGGACATTTCTTCCCAGCCTTCTCGTATTGAGAAGCATTGCACACCGGCCATCTTGTTTTTTCCGCGTGCTCCTTCCGATAAATTATGCAATCGTTGATGCATGCATGGTATCTAACATGCGGCAGATCAAGAGGGCACACAATCTTCTTGGCCTCATCAACACTAGTAGGACATAGATTCCCCGCGGGAAGAACATCCTTTAGGTAATTGAGATGCTCATCGAGGCTAGTGTCGGTCCATTGGTTTTTAGCCTTCGTCTTCAGGAGTTGGAGCGTGAAACTCAAGCGGGTCACCTCGGGATTGCAACCATCATACAATGGATTGTTCAAGTCTACCACCAGTTGCTGCAGCTTAGCCTCCTCTCTAGAAGCAGCTCTCTCAGTACTCGTCTCCTTGCGAAGTAGTGCTTGAACATGAGGGTCTCGCATGATTGAACTTAGTACCGACGAACTCTGCTGCGTGGAGTCCACGTTCTCTCCGCCGCCATGTCCGACCCCTTCTGCTCCGCCATGTCCGGGCCCTTCTCCGCCGCCATGTCCGGCCTCTTCCTGCGGCCATTATCATCAACTCTTCGTCTTGCCCCATATCGTCATTGCCTGCCCCGTCGGCGTCCTCAACATCATCATCCTCATCTTCAATTATCCACCGAGTATAGCCATCCATGAAACCAGTCATGAGCAGGTGCGCTTCGACACGACCATCGTCATGGGGGTCGAGCCAAACTATTCCTTTGCATTTTCTATACGGACATGAAACCTCTGTCAGGTTATTTTCATTCATGTCCTGCACCACCGACCGCAACCACCTGTCCACCATCGTTCCACTGACCATCATGAACGTTCGCACAGTAATAATAAACAAATTGATTATAAAAATGCATGCATGCATCAAAGTCATACAAAAATTTGGCATGACCTTCCCTAGAAATAGGACATATATATCTAGAGTTTGCCCGGAATTCGCCGAAACGAAAATAAATTGACATTTCAGAAAAACACAGGCAACTCAAACGCACAATTCGGCATCAACTCATGCCACACACACAATTTCCATCATATATCTCCCAATTATCATATCACACACACATACACATATTTCCATTCTTGCAAAAGCATGAAATTTTAATCACCTATCTCGAGATCGAGCACACGATGGAGATGATGATGTAGGGAGATCAAAAGTGCACAAAGCTCTTCTTGACAAAGATAGATCTAGTTAGGGGCCAAATAGGTCACTTAACTAAATGCTACATCTACCTAGCTAGCTAATTTGGGATGAGACAACTTCAACTAGTGGATGGAGAAGGAAAAGAAGAAAGGAGATGCATTAATGGAGGTGGTGTAGTTAGCTAGGAGTAATGATGAGAGAGAAAGGTAGGTAGAAGAGGGAGAGTAATGGGGGGAGAAGTATTGAGGAAGAAGCAAAGTGAGAGAGAGAGGATGTGGGAGGTAGGGGAAAGGGAAGAGAGGTGATGGGGGACGGGAGGACGGGGAGGGGAAAAAGGTGGTGTTGTGCTGCGTCTTAGTAGTAGCGCGGGCGGGAAATCGCGCTACTGATAAGAGCGTAGCAGCAGTGCGCTTTACACACATGCGCTACTGCTAAGAGGGGCCAACCATGTGCCCAATTTCAAAATTAGCAGCAATGACCGGAGTAAAAAGGACGCTACTACTATTGCATCAGCAGTAGCATGTGTCGTACGCGCTGCTTCTAAACTTAGGTTGGTGGGTACTGTCGGTTGATTTTTGTAGCAGCGCGGTTTCGCTCGCATGCGCTACTGCTAACTTTGTATCAGTAGCGACTGTTTTGGACCCGCGCTACTGCTAATTAGCATTAGCGCCTCTTTTTGTGCCGCGTTGCTGCTAAGATTCTGTGTATAACGTTTTCCCTAGTAGTAAATGGGGTATTATTTTGATCTCATCTCACACATTCAATTACTCTTTGTCCTACTACATGGCCATTTATTAATTATTTACACATACTTGATGTATTGCCATATGAATGTTTCTGGAAATCGGCATATCCCATATCCCCACAACCGTATTGCCATGTCTGGCGCTCTATCAGTGCTTCATTGGTCTTGGTAACAATGTGTAGATTTCCTCTATTATGCGCATATTCTCTTGAATCAACATCGTTACTTTCTGTGCTTGGTGTTTTATTCTAGCCAGATGCAAGCGGCAAATGCCGACTAGGATTAACAACCGATGCTGGTCTTCATGTCCAGATCCTGGCCTTTGTTGGTATGTACATGAGACAGGGGAAAGCCTGTTCTTAGAGAGCAGGATGTGGAAGGTACTATTTAAGAAATTCGATGCTTGCAATATTTTTACATTGTTTATTCATGTACATGTTCCTTTAGGATTTCTAAAATTGTTTGTTTACTCATGTACATTGTTTGCATCTGTGATTACATTTTTGTATTTAGGGATTTCCCACTGCCTCTAGAAAGTTGTTTGTTTCACCGAATGCTTATGTGTGGTTTTGCAACTACTAATTTCTGTTATTTCTGTGTTTGTTGGTGTATGGCTACTATTTTTGCCTTCATGGGAAATAATTAGACAAGCTGACTGCATAGTAATTCTTAGTACTCTTTGATGATAGAGAAGTAAAGATCTTGTTGTTACTGCAAACTCAGGCTATGCTGTTGAAAATGACATCAGGGGACAGGTATATTGAACATGTGTTGATCCACTAATGGAAAAGAAATTACAAGCTGGATATCAAGATTTTGCTTAGGTGTGATTAGCCGCCAGATCCTCTGCTTCATTGAGCCTCGACTCCCACTCTTCCGAGGCTTAGTCAGGTGATTGTCTGCTTCAATTATGCATTCTAGACAAAGTTGTAGGGTTAGCGACCTTGGTTGGGTGATTTTGACGATAGGATGCATTTATTAGGAAATAGCTCGAGAAGTGATGTGTGATACTGCCTGCAAATTGGCTTCTTTTGCTTAGAGCTTTTGGCATACGTGGTGATTAATTACTGATGATTAGAATTTAGAAGCATGCTGCTAGCCTCATGCTTGCTGTCATCATATACACATAGTATAGATGACGTTGGATGATAATTCACTCGTATCACTATGTGGAGCCCGAGCCTCATACTAATCTCGCACGGTCAAGATTATTCCTGCAATTTGATGTTACTATTCGTGCTAATGTAAACATGACCAAGCTAGAGGAGAGCTTTGGTTTTTTTGTATTTGTTCTAATAGCAGAATGTCTCCAAGGTTGGATATTGTCCCCTCTCCACTCTTGTTCCCTTCCCAACTTCCACCCATCTTCATGAGCAAGTGTAGCTCCGTCCATGACAAATGTATAGATTAGAGAGGTCTGAGGAGGGACGGGGTTGGAAGCTAGAAAGGGAAGTAAACTTCCTGAGCTTCAGCTCTAGGTGAAAATAGAGTGTTTTCTATTTTGTACTCCCTCCGTCCCATAATGTAAGACGTATTTTGACACTAAACTAGTGCTAAAAAACATCCTACATTATGAGACAGAGGGAGTATTTACTTATTTTTCGCTGACCAGAGAATTGTTTTGTTGGACCATACGACTGGATTAAAGTTGCTAGCCTGAATGCAAATTTCCTTGAGATGGTTTATCACCAAAATCTTTGAGAGATGTTCGAAGGTGGGTTAGTCTTTGAGTTGCTTGCCTAAAAACATATTTTAATTCTTCTATAGCCAACTTAGTCTTATTACTGTTGTTTTATAGAATCTAATGATTTCATTAGTTTGTTATGCTCATTCTGCGCTCCATGGTATGGTGGCTGATATTCACTTAGTCATTGCCATACAAAGGCATATTCATGTATCCTGTGGAGAAGAAAAGAGCCCGAATGAAGAACTTCTGTGTGCTGAGTAATGTAGAAGTATAGAATTATCATCATAGCAAACAGAATTAACTGGATACTATTTGAAGGATAACAGTTCCCCAAATTGACTCATTTAATATAGATTGCATGCATAGTTCTTGTTGTCTTGATTACTCCATTTGTCCAAACTGCAAAATACATTTTTTTGGAGTCATGTATAGTGGTACTGGCTTAATTAATTAACGCATTCATCGAATGACTTTGTTTATGATACTATCTCTTTACGAAAAGCTTAGTGATTGATCAGACTAAACTAAATGGAAACGGTTCTGTATATTGCCTCATGTTCTTGAGTATAAGTACAGTATGTTGCTTGCCATGTACAACAATATGTATTATAAGACAGACGTAGACACAAGAGCCGGCGCCGGCATGGGATGAATGAGGCCGCCAAACTACAGCAGTAGCAGGCACAGTGCCAGCAAAGGCGAGCAGCAGCAGGCGGCGGTGCTGGTAAAGCAATGGTCCACGGTGCCGTTGCCCTTGTCCTCGGCAGAAGGTCATGCGAAGATGAATCAACGACGCCACAACGGGAAAGGACCATAAATATTGGACCCGAGGTAACCCTCTCTCATCGTCTTCCTCCATTCTCATCCCTCCCATGATCAAATCAAAGCAATAAAAGGAAGGGGAGATCTAATTAAGAGATCATCTGTTGGCATGCCCTTGTTTATGATTTTATATTATTATTTTTGGCTCCCTCCAATTTCAGAAATCCGATCCCGTCTCACCCCTAATTTGACCTCAATGTACTATTGTTGCCATTGCCCTCCACCTTGCCCTAGGCCTAATACCGGTGGCCGGGTGAGGCAGAGACAAGCCAAGGATCAATCAGCAGTTCTTCCCAATGATGACGCCATAGCAGCAGCAGATGAAAATGTAGCGGTATGTCCTGATGGTACTAAGCTTCCTTATGAAATGTTTACGTCTTTGTTTTCAATTATTTCCAGCTTTGCCATGCATTTGTTTTTTTACTTCCTATGTCATTAGGTGCCAATGTTTTTTGATTCCTATATCATGCATGCAGTTATTATTTAAAGTTGTTTTGTTTTGTTTCCTACATTGTTTTTGTTGTTCTCGCAAGTGTTTTATATTCCTATATAGTTGTTCAAGTCACCAGTGAGTGGTGATGATGTTCGTGAGAATTCCCACACATTGGTAATTTTTGTATGGAGGTGCAGAGTGTCATGATTGTCATCACTATATTTGAAGCCGAAATCTAGAGCAATCTTATGTCAGTGTTCACGTATTGTAATTATCTATGTGGCATTGGCATAGTAAGTCCCCCCTGTTCATACAAGGGTGCTATTTACAATATGAGGGAACTTATGATTTATAATGTTGTTCTTCCATGGTTATATATATACAAAAAAGCAAATTAAGTCTTTCCTTTCTATTTCCATCTTCTCAGTTCCTTTTCATGATTTTGTAGACTGGAATGATTAGTTTGTTCTTCGATAACTTTTTCTTCAGTATCATAGTTAGTAACTATATGTGGTTTGGCAAGTTAGTATTTAGAATTGATGCTTGAAATAAATAGCATGACTGGTGTTGCACCATGTGTGTGTAGGTTTTTCCTTTTAGTTTTCTTATATATGCTTCTCCTATATTCTAAAACAAATTCGAACTGTTAGTATTTACCTTAATCTCTTCCACATGGAAGATAGGAAAAACTATATACGGAAGGATGAGTTCTATAGCGTCGAATGGGAACAGAAATTTCCTTCGGTTACGGTCCAGGCGCTTTCGCGCAGTATTTCTTACCACATGCTTCTTCTGGTGGACTCTGGTGAGGCCACTCACATGGGGAACAAAAACTCCTTTTCTTTCGAAATGGCATAGTTTGAACGAGAAGGCTTCTTGGATCTGATAGCCAAGAAATGGGCTAACACTAGTAGAAAACAGGGCTTTCAATTGGGCCTGGCCAACCCATTAGTCCCGGTTCAGTCACGAACCGGTACCCATGGGGGAATTCGTCCCGGTTCGTGAGCCCAAGGGGCCGGCCGGGGCCTCGTGGGCATTGGTCCCGGTTCGTAAGGACCCATTTGTCCCAGTTCCAGGCACGAAGCGGGACCAATGGTCCTCGCTCCTGGCCCACAACAATTGGTCCTGGTTCATGGCTTGAACCGGGATAGAATGCTAGGCTTTAGTCCCGGTTTCTACCATGAACTAGGACAAATGAGTTGCCTATATATACCCCATCGCCACAGCAGAGCACTCAATAGTGCTCTGTTTTTTTTGGCCGGCGAGGGTAGGGCATTTGGATGCTCTAGCTCACCTCCTATGCACATTAGGTGTTTGATGAAATGTCCGAGCCACACTAGTTAATCTTTCTCCTTTCGAAACTCGACCTCCGAGCTCCATTTTCCCCGAGATTTGTCTAGGTTTAGCGGTTCCCGTCACGTCCCGTCCCTGTCTTCACCGCCTTCGATTGCCCGCGCCGATCTCATCGCCGGCACCACCGTGGTGAGCCTCTTGTTCTTATCTTCTTTCTGAAAGAAAAAAATTCTTACTTCAGATAGATACTTGTCTAATTTTCTTAGTTTTATTATTCCTTGTTATTATAAAGTGCGATGGTTTTGGTATCCGCCCCCGTTGGCCCTCGTCCTGTCTATGATTCGGATGTGGTATATATAATCTTTTGATAACTATTTGGTTCATTTATTGTTTATGACAATTATGCCGACCAACGTGACATAGATTTTATTTATCTAGGAGGTGGTTGAACCGGAAATTCCAACCGACCCTGTTGTCGAGAGGTTAAATTTAGTTGAAGAAAAAAACAATTACTTGAAGGAAAAAATAAAAAATTGAGGAGGAGAAGATGATATTGGAGTTGCATGTTGCGGATGTCGTCGATGATCACAAGATCAAGATGGATGCAATGTGGTTGAAGATTAGAAAGATTAGAAAATATGCCATTCATACCGAGGCTTGGTATCATTATGCAGTTGGATCAGTTGTTACCTTGGTTGCAAGTATGATCGCATTTGTTGTTGCACTGAAATGTTTTACATAATTTCAATGTATGGTTTAATTAGATGCTCTGGAGAGCTATATGTTGTTTAATGAGAACTATGTATGTACTTTGGTTTTAATGTGATGATGAACTTCTATTAATTTGGTCGCTTATCTATTCATGAGAGGGTTGAAAGTTGATGATGTGGCTTTGAATGGTGCATTTTGAACACAGAACAACTATGGAGTTCAAATAAGTTCAAAAAAAGAAATCCCTTTGTAACAGACGAGTTTCCGTATGAAACCCTGATATTTCGAAAGAGATTGTCCGTTTTGTACACGAAGTGCATCCAGTTTTTATCGTAACCCTCTCTACTTTCTTGCACATGCTATGTGGGTGAAATGGTGATACCATGCCAACTTTCAACCTTTTCAGAGTTCATTTCAAATGCTTTTCAATTTCATGGTCTTATAGCTCAAAATAATCAGTAAATGCATGAAAAATAACAAATGAAGTCAGAAAGGATTGAAAATTGATGATGTGGCTTTGAAAGGTGCATTTTGAACACAGAAAAACTATGGAGTTCAAATAAGTTCAAAAAAATGAAATCCCTTTGTAACAGACGAGTTTTCGTATGAAACCCTAATACTTCGAAAGAGATTGTCCGTTTTGTACAGGAAGTGCATCCAGTTTTTGTCATAACCCTCTCTAATTTCTTGCACATGCTATGTGGGTGAAATGATGATACCATGCCAATTTCAACCTCTTCAGAGTTCATTTCAAATGCTTTTCAATTTCATGGTCTTATAGCTCAAAACAATCAGTAAATGCATGAAAAATAACAAATGAAGTAAGAAAGGGTTGAAAATTGATGATGTGGCTTTGAATGGTGCGTTTTGAACACAGAAAAACTATGGAGTTCAAATAAGTTCAAAAAAATGAAATCCCTTTGTAATGCATTTAGTTTCGCTTGAAACCACGATACTTGAAAGAGACTGTCCGTTTCATACATGAAGTGCATCCAGTTTCTGCCGTAACCCTCTCTAATTTCTTGCACGTACTATGTGTGTGAAATGATGATACCATGCCAACTTTCAACCTTTTCAGAGGTCATTTCAAATGCTTTTCAATTTCATGGTCTTATAGCTCAAAATAATCAGTAAATGCATGAAAAATAACAAATGAAGTCAAAAAGGGTTGAAAATTGATGATGTGGCTTCAAATGTGCATTTTGAACACAGAAAAATATGGAGTTCAAATAAGTTCAAAAAAATGAAATCCCCTTGTAACAGACGAGTTTTGTGATGAAACCTGATACTTCGGAAGAGATTGTCTGTTTTTGACACGAAGTGCATCCAGTTTTTGCCATAACCCTCTCTAATTTCTTGCACATGCTATGTGGGTGAAATGATGATACCATGCCAACTTTCAACCTTTTCAGAGGTCATTTCAAATGCTTTTCTATTTCATGGTCTTATAGCTCAAAATAATCAGTGAATGCATGAAAAATAACAAATGAAGTCACAAAGGGTTGAAAATTGATGATGTGGCTTTGAATGGTGCATTTTGAACACAGAAAAAACTATAGAGTTCAAATAAGTTCAAAAAATGAAATCCCTTTGTAACAGACATGTTTCGTATGAAACCCTGATACTTCGAAAGAGATTGTCCGTTTTGTGCACGAAGTGCATCCAAATTTTGCTGTAACCCTCTCTAATTTCTTGCACATGCTATGTGGGTTAAATGCTGATACCATGCCAACTTTCAACCTTTTTAGAATTCATTTCAAATGCTTTTCAATTTCATGGTCTTATAGCTCAAATAATCAGTAAATGCGTGAAAATAACAAATGAAGTCCGAAAGGGTTGAAAATTGATGATGTGGATTTGTATATTTGGTGCATTTTGAATACAGAAAAACTATGGACTTGAAATAAGTTCAAAAAAATGAAATCCCTTTGTAAAAGTTGAGTTTCCATATGAAACCCTGATACATCGTAAGAGATTGTCCATTTTGTACACGAAGTGCATCCAGTTTTTACCGTAACCCTCTCTACTTTCTTGCACATGCTATGTGGGTGAAATGATGATGCCATGCGAGCTTTCAACCTTTTCAGAGTTCATTTCAAATGCTTTTCAATTTCATGGTCTGATAGCTCAAAATAATCAGTAAATGCATGAAAAATAACAAATGAAGTCAGAAAGGGTTGAAAGTTGATTATGTGAATTTAAACATATGGTTCATTTTGAACACAGAAAAACTATGGAGTTCAAATAAGTTCAAAAAAACTGAAATCCCTTTGTAACAGACGAGTTTTGTGATGAAACCCTGATACTTCGAAAGAGATTGTCCATTTTGTACAGGAAGTGCATCCAGTTTTTGACGTAACCTTCTCTACTTTCTTGCACATGCTATGTGGGTGAAATGATGATACCATGCCAGCTTTCAACCTTTTCAGAGTTCATTTCAAATGATTTTCAATTTCATGGTCTTATAGCTCAAAATAATCAGTAAATGCATGAAAAGTAACAAATGAAGTCAGAAAGGGTTGAAAATTGATGATGTGGATTTGAACATATGGTTCATTTTGAACACAGAAAAACCATGGAGTTCAATTAAGTTCAAAAACTAAAATCCCTTGTAATGCATTTAGTTTCGTGATGAAACCCTGATACTTCGAAAGAGATTGTCCGTTTTGTACACGAAGTGCATCCAGTTTTTGCCATAACCCTCTCTACTTTCTTGCACATGATATGTGGGTGAAATGATGATACCATGCCAACTTTCAACCTTTTTAGAATTCATTTCAAATGCTTTTCAATTTCATGGTCTTATAGCTCAAATAATCAGTAAATGCGTGAAAATAACAAATGAAGTCAGAAAGGGTTGAAAATTGGTGATGTGGATTTGTATATATGGTGCATTTTGAATACAGAAAAACTATGGACTTCAAATAAGTTCAAAAAAATGAAATCACTTTGTAAAAGTTGAGTTTCCATATGAAACCCTGATACTTCGTAAGAGATTGTCCGTTTTGTACATGAAGTGCATCCAGTTTTTACCGTAACCCTCTCTACTTTCTTGCACATGCTATGTGGGTGAAATGATGATACCATGCGAGCTTTCAACCTTTTCAGAGTTCATTTCAAATGCTTTTCAATTTCATGGTCTGATAGCTCAAAATAATCAGTAAATGCGTGAAAAATAACAAATGAAGTCAGAAAGGGTTGAAAGTTGATTATGTGAATTTAAACATATGGTTCATTTTGAACACAGAAAAACTATGGAGTTCAAATAAGTTCAAAAAAACTGAAATCCCTTTGTAACAGACGAGTTTCGTGATGAAACCTTGATACTTCGAAAGAGATTGTCCATTTTGTACAGGAAGTGCATCCAGTTTTTGACGTAACCTTCTCTACTTTCTTGCACATGCTATGTGGGTGAAATGATGATACCATGCCAGCTTTCAACCTTTTCAGAGTTCATTTCAAATGATTTTCAATTTCATGGTCTTATAGCTCAAAATAATCAGTAAATGCATGAAAAGTAACAAATGAAGTCAGAAAGGGTTGAAAATTGATGATGTGGATTTGAACATATGGTTCATTTTGAACACAGAAAAACCATGGAGTTCAATTAAGTTCAAAAATACTAAAATCCCTTTGTAATGCATTTAGTTTCGTGATGAAACCCTGATACTTCGAAAGAGATTGTCCGTTTTGTACACGAAGTGCATCCAGTTTTTGCCGTAACCCTCTCTACTTTCTTGCACATGATATGTAGGTGAAATGATGATACCATGCCAACTTTCAACCTTTTTAGAATTCATTTCAAATGCTTTTCAATTTCATGGTCTTATAGCTCAAATAATCAGTAAATGCGTGAAAATAACAAATGAAGTCAGAAAGGGTTGAAAATTGGTGATGTGGATTTGTATATATGGTGCATTTTGAATACAGAAAAACTATGGACTTCAAATAAGTTCAAAAAAATGAAATCACTTTGTAAAAGTTGAGTTTTCATATGAAACCCTGATACTTCGTAAGAGATTGTCCGTTTTGTACATGAAGTGCATCCAGTTTTTACCGTAACCCTCTCTACTTTCTTGCACATGCTATGTGGGTGAAATGATGATACCATGCGAGCTTTCAACCTTTTCAGAGTTCATTTCAAATGCTTTTCAATTTCATGGTCTGATAGCTCAAAATAATCAGTAAATGCATGAAAAATAACAAATGAAGTCAGAAAGGGTTGAAAGTTGATTATGTGAATTTAAACATATGGTTCATTTTGAACACAGAAAAACTATGGAGTTCAAATAAGTTCAAAAAAACTGAAATCCCTTTGTAACAGACGAGTTTCGTGATGAAACCCTGATACTTCGAAAGAGATTGTCCATTTTGTACAGGAAGTGCATCCAGTTTTTGACGTAACCTTCTCTACTTTCTTGCACATGCTATGTGGGTGAAATGATGATACCATGCCAGCTTTCAACCTTTTCAGAGTTCATTTCAAATGATTTTCAATTTCATGGTCTTATAGCTCAAAATAATCAGTAAATGCATGAAAAGTAACAAATGAAGTCAGAAAGGGTTGAAAATTGATGATGTGGATTTGAACATATGGTTCATTTTGAACACAGAAAAACCATGGAGTTCAATTAAGTTCAAAAATACTAAAATCCCTTTGTAACAGACGAGTTTCGTGATGAAACCCTGATACTTCGAAAGAGATTGTCCGTTTTGTACACGAAGTGCATCCAGTTTTTGCCGTAACCCTCTCTACTTTCTTGCACATGATATGTGGGTGAAATGATGATACCATGCCAACTTTCAACCTTTTTAGAATTCATTTCAAATGCTTTTCAATTTCATGGTCTTATAGCTCAAATAATCAGTAAATCCGTGAAAATAACAAATGAAGTCAGAAAGGGTTGAAAATTGGTGATGTGGATTTGTATATATGGTGCATTTTGAATACAGAAAAACTATGGACTTCAAATAAGTTCAAAAAAATGAAATCACTTTGTAAAAGTTGAGTTTCCATATGAAACCATGATACTTCGTAAGAGATTGTCCGTTTTGTACATGAAGTGCATCCAGTTTTTACCGTAACCCTCTCTACTTTCTTGCACATGCTATGTGGGTGAAATGATGATACCATGCGAGCTTTCAACCTTTTCAGAGTTCATTTCAAATGCTTTTCAATTTCATGGTCTTATAGCTCAAAATAATCGGTAAATGCATGAAAAATAACAATTGAAATCAGAAAGGGTTGAAAGTTGATTATGTGGATTTGAACATATGGTTCATTTTGAACAAAGAAAAACTATGGAGTTCAAATAAGTTCAAAAAAATTGAAATCCCTTTGCAACAGACGAGTTTCGTGATGAAACCCTGATACTTCGAAAGAGATTGTCCGTTTTGTACATGAAGTGCATCCAGATTTTGCCGTAACCCTCTCTACTTTCTTGCACATGCTATGTGGGTGACATGATGATACCATGCCAGCTTTCAACCTATTCAGAGTTCATTTCGAATGCTTTTCAATTTCATGGTCTTATAGCTCAAAATAATCAGTAAATGCATGAAAAATAACAAATGAAGTCAGAAAGGGTTGAAAGTTGATTATGTGAATTTAAACATATGGTTCATTTTGAACACAGAAAAACAATGGAGTTCAAATCAGTTCAAAAAAACTGAAATCCCTTTGTAATGCATTTAGTTTCATGATGAAACCACGATACTTGAAAGAGATTGTCCATTTTGTACGTGAAGTGCATCCAGTTTTTGCCGTAACCCTCTCTACTTTCTTGCACATGCTATGTGGGTGAAATGATGATACCATGCCAGCTTTCAACCTTTTCATAGTTCATTTCAAATGCTTTTCAATTTCATGGTCTTATAGCTCAAAATAATCAGTAAATGCATGAAAAATAACAAATGAAGTCAGAAAGGGTTGAAAATTGATTATATGGATTTGAACATATGGTGCATTTTGAACACAGAAAAACTATGGAGTTCAAATAATTTAAAAAAATGAAAACCCTTTGTAATGCATTTAGTTTCGTATGAAACCCTCATACTTGAAAGAGATTATCCGTTTTGTACACAAAGTGCATCCAGTTTTACCGTAACCCTCTCTACTTTCTTTCACATGCTATGTGGGTGAAATGATGATACCATGCGAGCTTTCAACCTTTTCGAGTTCATTTCAAATGCTTTTCAATTTCATGGTCTTATAGCTCAAATAATCAAGAAATCCGTGAAAATAACAAATGAAGTCGAAAAGGGTTGAAAATTGGTGATGTGGATTTGTATATATGGTGCATTTTGAATACGTAAAAACTATGGACTTCAAATAAGTTCAAAAAATGAAATCACTTTGTAAAAGTTGAGTTTCCATATGAAACCATGATACTGTAAAGAGATTGTCCGTTTTGTACATGAAGTGCATCCAGTTTTTACCGTAACCCTCTCTACTTTCTTGCACATGCTATGTGGGTGAAATGATGATACCATGCGAGCTTTCAACCTTTTCAGAGTTCATTTCAAATGCTTTTCAATTTCATGGTCTTATAGCTCAAAATAATCGGTAAATGCATGAAAAATAACAATTGAAATCAGAAAGGGTTGAAAGTTGATTATGTGGATTTGAACATATGGTTCAT
This sequence comes from Aegilops speltoides, assembly GCA_021437245.1. Lineage (NCBI taxonomy): Eukaryota > Viridiplantae > Streptophyta > Magnoliopsida > Poales > Poaceae > Aegilops > Aegilops speltoides. The sequence goes on from CM038144.1 coordinate 136,502,320, forward strand.
TTTGAACAAAGAAAAACTATGGAGTTCAAATAAGTTCAAAAAAATTGAAATCCCTTTGCAACAGACGAGTTTCATGATGAAACCCTGATACTTCGAAAGAGATTGTCCATTTTGTACATGAAGTGCACCCAGATTTTGCCATAACCCTCTCTACTTTCTTGCACATGCTATGTGGGTGACATGATGATACCATGCCAGCTTTCAACCTATTCAGAGTTCATTTCGAATGCTTTTCAATTTCATGGTCTTATAGCTCAAAATAATCAGTAAATGCATGAAAAATAACAAATGAAGTCAGAAAGGGTTGAAAGTTGATTATGTGAATTTAAACATATGGTTCATTTTGAACACAGAAAAACTATGGAGTTCAAATCAGTTCAAAAAAACTGAAATCCCTTTGTAACAGACGAGTTTCATGATGAAACCCTGACACTTCGAAAGACATTGTCCATTTTGTAGTGAAGTGCATCCAGTTTTTGCCGTAACCCTCTCTACTTTCTTGCACATGCTATGTGGGTGAAATGATGATACCATGCCAGCTTTCAACCTTTTCATAGTTCATTTCAAATGCTTTTCAATTTCATGGTCTTATAGCTCAAAATAATCAAGAAATGCATGAAAATAACAAATGAAGTCGAAAGGGTTGAAAATTGATTATATGGATTTGAACATATGGTGCATTTTGAACACGAAAAACTATGGAGTTCAAATAATTTAAAAAATGAAAACCCTTTGTAATGCATTTAGTTTCCGTATGAAACCCTCATACTTGAAAGAGATTATCCGTTTTGTACACAAAGTGCATCCAGTTTTACCGTAACCCTCTCTACTTTCTTTCACATGCTATGTGGGTGAAATGATGATACCATGCGAGCTTTCAACCTTTTCAGAGTTCATTTCAAATGCTTTTCAATTTCATGGTCTTATAGCTCAAATAATCAGTAAATCCGTGAAAATAACAAATGAAGTCAGAAAGGGTTGAAAATTGGTGATGTGGATTTGTATATATGGTGCATTTTGAATACAGAAAAACTATGGACTTCAAATAAGTTCAAAAAAATGAAATCACTTAGTAAAAGTTGAGTTTCCATATGAAACCATGATACTTCGTAAGAGATTGTCCGTTTTGTACATGAAGTGCATCCAGTTTTTACCGTAACCCTCTCTACTTTCTTGCACATGCTATGTGGGTGAAATGATGATACCATGCGAGCTTTCAACCTTTTCAGAGTTCATTTCAAATGCTTTTCAATTTCATGGTCTTATAGCTCAAAATAATCGGTAAATGCATGAAAAATAACAATTGAAATCAGAAAGGGTTGAAAGTTGATTATGTGGATTTGAACATATGGTTCATTTTGAACAAAGAAAAACTATGGAGTTCAAATAAGTTCAAAAAATTGAAATCCCTTTGCAATGCATTTAGTTTCGTGATGAAACCACGATACTTGAAAGAGATTGTCCGTTTTGTACATGAAGTGCATCCAGATTTTGCCGTAACCCTCTCTACTTTCTTGCACATGCTATGTGGGTGACATGATGATACCATGCCAGCTTTCAACCTATTCAGAGTTCATTTCGAATGCTTTTCAATTTCATGGTCTTATAGCTCAAAATAATCAGTAAATGCATGAAAAATAACAAATGAAGTCAGAAAGGGTTGAAAGTTGATTATGTGAATTTAAACATATGGTTCATTTTGAACACAGAAAAACAATGGAGTTCAAATCAGTTCAAAAAAACTGAAATCCCTTTGTAACAGACGAGTTTCATGATGAAACCCTGATACTTCGAAAGAGATTGTCCATTTTGTACAGGAAGTGCATCCAGTTTTTGCCGTAACCCTCTCTACTTTCTTGCACATGCTATGTGGGTGAAATGATGATACCATGCCAGCTTTCAACCTTTTCATAGTTCATTTCAAATGCTTTTCAATTTCATGGTCTTATAGCTCAAAATAATCAGTAAATGCATGAAAAATAACAAATGAAGTCAGAAAGGGTTGAAAATTGATTATATGGATTTGAACATATGGTGCATTTTGAACACAGAAAAACTATGGAGTTCAAATAATTTAAAAAAATGAAAACCCTTTGTAACAGACGAGTTTCCGTATGAAACCCTCATACTTCGAAAGAGATTATCCGTTTTGTACACAAAGTGCATCCAGTTTTTACCGTAACCCTCTCTACTTTCTTTCACATGCTATGTGGGTGAAATGATGATACCATGCGAGCTTTCAACCTTTTCAGAGTTCATTTCAAATGCTTTTCAATTTCATGGTCTTATAGCTCAAATAATCAGTAAATCCGTGAAAATAACAAATGAAGTCAGAAAGGGTTGAAAATTGGTGATGTGGATTTGTATATATGGTGCATTTTGAATACAGAAAAACTATGGACTTCAAATAAGTTCAAAAAAATGAAATCACTTTGTAAAAGTTGAGTTTCCATATGAAACCATGATACTTAAAAGAGATTGTCCGTTTTGTACATGAAGTGCATCCAGTTTTTACCGTAACCCTCTCTACTTTCTTGCACATGCTATGTGGGTGAAATGATGATACCATGCGAGCTTTCAACCTTTTCAGAGTTCATTTCAAATGCTTTTCAATTTCATGGTCTTATAGCTCAAAATAATCGGTAAATGCATGAAAAATAACAATTGAAATCGAAAAGGTTGAAAGTTGATTATGTGGATTTGAACATATGGTTCATTTTGAACAAAGAAAAACTATGGAGTTCAAATAAGTTCAAAAAATTGAAATCCCTTTGCAATGCATTTAGTTTCATGATGAAACCACGATACTTGAAAGAGATTGTCCATTTTGTACATGAAGTGCACCCAGATTTTGCCATAACCCTCTCTACTTTCTTGCACATGCTATGTGGGTGACATGATGATACCATGCCAGCTTTCAACCTATTCGAGTTCATTTCAATGCTTTTCAATTTCATGGTCTTATAGCTCAAAATAATCAATAAATGCATGAAAAATAACAAATGAAGTCAGAAAGGGTTGAAAGTTGATTATGTGAATTTAAACATATGGTTCATTTTGAACACAGAAAAACTATGGAGTTCAAATCAGTTCAAAAAAACTGAAATCCCTTTGTAACAGACGAGTTTCATGATGAAACCCTGATACTTCGAAAGACATTGTCCATTTTGTACAGGAAGTGCATCCAGTTTTTGCCGTAACCCTCTCTACTTTCTTGCACATGCTATGTGGGTGAAATGATGATACCATGCCAGCTTTCAACCTTTTCATAGTTCATTTCAAATGCTTTTCAATTTCATGGTCTTATAGCTCAAAATAATCGATTATATGGATTTGAACATATGGTGCATTTTGAACCACCAGCTTTCAACCTTTTCATAGTTCAAAATGCTTTTCAATTTCTATGGAAATGCATGAAAAATAACAAATGAAGTCAGAAAGGGTTGAAAATTGATTATATGGATTTGAACATATGGTGCATTTTGAACACAGAAAAACTATGGAGTTCAAATAATTTAAAAAAATGAAAACCCTTTGTAATAGACGAGTTTCCGTATGAAACCCTCATACTTCGAAAGAGATTATCCGTTTTGTACACAAAGTGCATCCAGTTTTTACCGTAACCCTCTCTACTTTCTTTCACATGCTATGTGGGTGAAATGATGATACCATGCGAGCTTTCAACCTTTTCAGAGTTCATTTCAAATGCTTTTCAATTTCATGGTCTTATAGCTCAAATAATCAGTAAATCCGTGAAAATAACAAATGAAGTCAGAAAGGGTTGAAAATTGGTGATGTGGATTTGTATATATGGTGCATTTTGAATACAGAAAAACTATGGACTTCAAATAAGTTCAAAAAAATGAAATCACTTAGTAAAAGTTGAGTTTCCATATGAAACCATGATACTTAGAAGAGATTGTCCGTTTGTACATGAAGTGCATCCAGTTTTACCGTAACCCTCTCTACTTTCTTGCACATGCTATGTGGGTGAAATGATGATACCATGCGAGCTTTCAACCTTTTCAGAGTTCATTTCAAATGCTTTTCAATTTCATGGTCTTATAGCTCAAAATAATCGGTAAATGCATGAAAAATAACAATTGAAATCAGAAAGGGTTGAAAGTTGATTATGTGGATTTGAACATATGGTTCATTTTGAACAAAGAAAAACTATGGAGTTCAAATAAGTTCAAAAAAATTGAAATCCCTTTGCAACAGACGAGTTTCATGATGAAACCCTGATACTTCGAAAGAGATTGTCCGTTTTGTACAGGAAGTGCATCCAGATTTTGCCATAACCCTCTCTACTTTCTTGCACATGCTATGTGGGTGACATGATGATACCATGCCAGCTTTCAACCTATTCAGAGTTCATTTCGAATGCTTTTCAATTTCATGGTCTTATAGCTCAAAATAATCAGTAAATGCATGAAAAATAACAAATGAAGTCAGAAAGGGTTGAAAGTTGATTATGTGAATTTAAACATATGGTTCATTTTGAACACAGAAAAACTATGGAGTTCAAATCAGTTCAAAAAAACTGAAATCCCTTTGTAACAGACGAGTTTCATGATGAAACCCTGATACTTCGAAAGAGATTGTCCATTTTGTACAGGAAGAGCATCCAGTTTTTGCCGTAACCTCTCTACTTTCTTGCACATGCTATGTGGGTGAAATGATGATACCATGCCAGCTTTCAACCTTTTCATAGTTCATTTCAAATGCTTTTCAATTTCATGGTCTTATAGCTCAAAATAATCAGTAAATGCATGAAAAATAACAAATGAAGTCAGAAAGGGTTGAAAATTGATTATATGGATTTGAACATATGGTGCATTTTGAACACAGAAAAACTATGGAGTTCAAATAATTTAAAAAAATGAAAACCCTTTGTAACACCGTATGAAACCCTCATACTTCGAAAGAGATTATCCGTTTTGTACACAAAGTGCATCCAGTTTTTACCGTAACCCTCTCTACTTTCTTTCACATGCTATGTGGGTGAAATGATGATACCATGCCAACTTTCAACCTTTTCAGAGTTCATTTCAAATGCTTTTCAATTTCATGGTCTTATAGCTCAAAATAATCAGTAAATGCATGAAAAATAACAGATGAAGTCAGAAAGGTTTGAAAATTGATGATGTGGCTTTGAATATATGGTGCATTTTGAACATAGAAAAACTATGGAGTTCGAATAAGTTCAAAAAAATGAAATCCCTTTGTACCAGACGAGTTTCGTGATGAAACCTTGATAATAAATGAAATCCCTTTGTAAAAGACGAGTTTCCGTATGAAATCCCTTTGTTTCAGAGTTCATAAATAACTTTTTTTACAAACTTTAATAGCAGAAAGAATTATCATAAAATAAAATAAATATGTAATGTGAAACAAAATGATGTAAACTTTAATAAAGTATATAAGTAGAAACAAAATAAATATAATATAATAAACATTAATAACATAAATAAAATTTATGAAACTAAAATTATCAAAGTATTTTCTGTTCAAAATCATTAAAAGCAAAAAGAATTTTCATAAAGATCTTTTTTGTTAGAAACTTTAATAGCAAAAAGAATTATCATAAAATAAAATAAATAAGTAATTATAAACAAAATAAAATAAAATAAATAAGTATTTTGTTGTAAGCAGAAACAAAAAAAATAAATAAAGCAAAAAAGAAAACAAAAAAACTGGGAAAAAATGAAAAAATTGCCACCTACTTGGCCACCACGGCCTGAATACGACCAGAAACCCATCCGTTTGCTAGGATTCAGGCCCACACAAGGCCCAAGAGCCCACAGCATATCATCGTGTCGGTTTGGCCCATAGGCCTGCAGTTCGATGAGTTCGAGAAGGAAGAGGCAACGGGCTTATAAACAGGTGTCGGGCGCTTCCAACTTGCGAGGTGGGACTAAACTCCCACCACCAACCCGCTGTGCAAGGCCACTGGTCCCGGTTGGTGGCACCAACCGGGACTAAAGGGTGGCTTTGGTCCAAGTTGGTGGCACCAACCGGTACCAATGCCCCTTTAGTCCCGGTTGGTGCCACCATCCGGGACCAAAGGCCTCTCGCTTCCCACCCTTTGGGCTGCTGAAAAGTGACCTTTGGTCCGGTTGGTGGCACCAACCGACTAAAGGGGCATTGGTCCTGGTTGGTGCCACGACCCGACCAATGCTCTGGTATATAAGTAGCACTTAGCAATTTTGCGAGTTCATCACCACAGTTGCCCCGACGACGCCGAGCACATCGTCGCCGCCAGCCCAGCCCAGACGCCGCCGCCGCCTCGCCGCCGCTGCCGCCGCCGCTTCGCCGTCGCCGCCGTCGCGCCCTCGCCGTCGCCAACGAACTCGCAACATGCCGCTCCGCGCCATCCTGCCCTAACGCCACGCCGCCTCCCCCTGCGCCGCGCCTCGCCTCGACGCCGTGCCATGCCTTCTTCTCGCCTGACGCCACCACCACAAGTGCTCCTCCTCGATGAACACCGCGCCTTTGCCGGCCCTGCCACCGTTGTGCTATTTTTTTAGTTATACATGCTATTTTTTTACATGTTTTTAGATTTTTCATATATGTATGTATGTATTTTTTAGATATATTTATTTTTTATGTATGTATGTATTTTTTACATGTTTTTTGTATGTATGTATATTGTAATGATGTTTAAAAGTATACATATATGCAAAACTTAGATTTTTAGAAAAAAATTATATATCTTGATAGGAAAGGAAGAAGAAGAACAATAATAAGAGGAAAAAGGAAAATAAGAAGAGGAAGAAAGGAGAAGAAGAGGAGAGGAAGAAGAGGAGAAATAAATAAGAAGAGGAAAAAAGAAGAAAAAGAAGAGGAGTTAGTCCCGGTTGGTGCCACCAACCGGGACCAGTGGCCTTGCACAGCGGGTTGGTGGTGGGAGTTTAGTCCCACCTCGCAAGTTGGAAGCGCCCGACACCTGTTTATAAGCCCCGTTGCCTCTTCCTTCTCGAACTCACTGAACTGCAGGCCTATGGGCCAAAACTGACACTGATATGCCTGTGGGCCTGCTGGGCCTTGTGTGGGCCTGAATCCTAGCAAACGGATGGGTTTCTGGTCGTATTCAGGCCGTGGTGGCCAAGTAGGTGGCAATTTTTTCATTTTTTCCTCTTCTCTTCTTCTCCTCTATTCCTTTCTTCTTCTCCCCTTTTTTTTCTTCTTTTTTTCTTCGATCTTCTCTTCTATTCCTTTCTTCTTCTCCTCTTTTTATTTCTTCTTTTGTCTTCTTATTTTTTTTTATTGGGTATGTCGTTATCGATATATCCCCTCCCGATAACTTCAACACGAGTGGAGGCCAATATAGCCCCTCCCCGATAACATTATTTTCCCACGTATGTATGTCGTCGTTGTCGATATAACCCCCTCCCGAATAACTTCGACATGAGGGGCGGTCGATATATATACCCCCTCTCGACCGTGATAACTTATACCACGGGAGCACCCTCCCCCCCCCCCCCGGCCCTCTCGCTCGACCAAAACTCTCGAGGACACCCAAACCCTAGAAAAAAAGATGTTACTCTCCTACCTCCTCCTTCCGTGCCCCTACCCGACAAACTCTCTCGAGGACACCCAAATTTACCAAGATAAAAGAGCTTTGTCGTCGAGGCCACCCCAAACCCTTGAAGTGTTGTCGAGGCCACCCTAAATCCTAGAGAAGCAGTGTCGAGGCCACTAATATGATTCCTTATTGTGATTAGCTAGCTAGTTCTATGTTTGCCACTAATATATCCATTTGTCATGTTTGAATAATAATTGCCATGTTGTAAATATTTGCAGAAACTATGGAGCACCCCCGAGACGAAGCAACAGAAGCGATGTTGGGGGACATAATCGCAAAAGGAAGTGATGCCGTCTTTTCGTATCTCAACAAAACACCGATGGTCTGGAAGGACAGGGTGAAGAATAAGACTATGATTATGATGGATCCGATGACCCAATGCCGGTACAAGAAGGAGACCGTGATGACGGCTCCGGTGATCGAACCGAGTCCTGCCAGGTATATATATTAGTTAAGCTTGTGCTGACTAGCTAATTGACGCATTCATTGTTTTCGTATGTACACATATTAATTAACTCTCATCTTTCTTCTTTTTTCTAGCCCTCCGGATCGAGCACAACTTCGGTAAAGAGACGAGGCCCGAAGAAAAAGTTGCGCTCGGATGAAAGGTTTGAGATCACAGCAATCGAGCGCGATGGCAAGCCGATTGAACCCATCCGGACAAAGGATGCATTTGCTGCTCAGTGCGAGGTTCTTGTTAGGGACAAGATCCCGATCAGTATCCACCAATGCTTAAAGCCTAAGAATGAAGACCCTGAGGTGTCTTATGTCTCCGATATGCGGAAAGATGATCTTTGGACAATGCTTAAGGCAAATTTCACCCTACCGCCAGAGGAGGATCCTGAGAAGCCAGTTAAAGAGCAATTGATCAAGTCTCATGCTCTTAAGAAGATGGCAGAACTATTCAGGTGGTGGAAGAATGAGCTGAAAACAGAGTTTGTCGACGAAGAAAAGACACCAGAATTCACCGGAAAGTATGAGAAGATCAGAGATCACTGGCCCACATTTGTGGCCCACAAGACATCGGACAAGAGTAAGAAGATGTCAGCGACAAACAAGAAAAATGCTGAGAAGAAGAAGCATCACCATCGCACGGGGTCAGGTGGCTACGTCAAAGCCCGGCCGTTGTGGGCCAAGGCTGAGAATGACCTGATTGATAAAGGGATTGAACCAGAGACATTGAACTGGCCAGACTGTTGCCGGACTTGGTTCTTCGGGGTTGGCGGAACCTTGGACCCTGTATCAAGGAAGTGCGTTTGGACGGACGAGCAACTGCGCATACCCGTCATGAGGCTTCAGGAGTATATCGAGAAAGCGCAGCAAGGGACGTTCATTCCAGACAGAGAGAAGGACGAGCTCACAATGGCCCTCGGGAATCCTGAGCACCCTGTACGGACACGAGGCACGCCAGGCTCCGTTCCGTGGAAGGCTGGGTTTCTGGACGCAGGTGGTTACAAATGCGAGGAGAGGAGGAAGAAAGCAGAGCATAGACAACTACAGGCGCTGCACGCAAGGGTACAAGGGCTAGAGGAACAATAAGCAAATCGCAGCAAACAACCTGACGAAGCTTCCCCTGAAGCTACCCCGCCATCTCAACGGAGAAGCAGCATGGCTTCCACCGAGCAACTTCAGCTGGAGCCTGTCTTCACGGCTCTTGCTAGCTACCCCGTGGATGCTATCACGGAGTCTCAACATTGCCACCTTATGACGCAATGGATGAAATTCAAAGTCAAGGCGGCTGTTGGCTCTGTTTTACCTACTGAACCTGGCGCAACCTACCACTGCCGGTCGATTCCAGAAGGATATGCTAGGGTGATGGTGGATGAAATAACGGACGGATTTGAGGACCTCGAGCTTGACCATCCTACGGGTGAACGGGAGATTCGGCTGGGTTCTTCTCTGAAGACTCGATTCCTATGGTGGAAGGAGCTCATCAACCTTCCGAACTGGACGCCTCTGCCTCCTCCTCCTCCTCCGGCAAGTCAGGGAACTCCGCCTCCTCCTCCGCCTCCTCCTCCGGCGAGTGATGAGGGCACTCAGCCTCCTCCGACGACGAGTGATCAGGGCACTCAACCTCCTTCTCCAGCGCATGGCGGCACTCCGCCTCCTTCTCCGCCTGCACCGGTGCGACCGAGCAGCCAGCCTCCTCCTTCTCCGCCTCGTCAACAAGGGCGGAAGAGACCCGCCACTGCTCCGGCTGCTCCGGCACGTCGTAGTCCTTCTCCTCCACCTCGTAAGAAAGGAAAGACAGTCGCAGCCGCTCCGTCTGCTCCGGCATCTAGTAGTATAGCCAGAGGCGGGAGGCAATACATATTTGGTCCTTCTCTAAAGACTCTAGAGAAGTTACCATATGAGAGGAGCCTGGAGGAAAACGCGAAGATCGTGCGAGCCGAAGTGAAGAACTTCTTTGAAGGGGTGAAAGCAAAGAGACATCCACCTCCGGAGGAGAAGATAGTTCCGCTAAAAGCGAAGCATACTCTGTCTTCCCTCAAGAAACCACCAAAGTCTCTGGCGAAAGGCAAGTATGAGCGCATTATTGAAAAGTCATTTATCGAAGCAGAGCAGTTGGGAAGTATCGTCAGTGATCAAAGGTTAGCAGAACGATGAGCTGGTAAAAAAATTGCCCAGCTCGGCGAACAAGCGAACCAATCGTTCCCCCCGCTCCACGTGTCTAGCGATATCGTCGCTAATGATCCAGGGATGGTGCCCGGTTATAACAATCTTGGAGATTACCTGCCCGACGATGTACATTATGATTTCTTGGAGGTGGACGAACACAAATACGAGTACGGGAAGCCTCTCGTCAAAGATGAAAGATCTCTAACAACGATGATGCGAAGATCCCTGCAGAGAGTCTGAGAGGAGGATTATTTTGACACTGAGAGTTAGAGAGGAGCATGACCTCGTTGGAATTGAACTGTTGAATGTTCCATTTGAGAAGTTCTTCACGTTTTTCAATCAAAAGGCCCTCGATAAATTAACAGTCACTTGCTACTGCATGTAAGTAGTACTACTTCTGTCATTAAGTCTCTATATATAGGTCAGCTCTTTCATTGCATGTATTTTTAATTATCCTCACTATATTATGCAGATTGAAGATCGCCGAATTGAAGAAAAGACAAATCGGTGATATTGGGTTCATTAACACAAATCTCATAGATGCATATATGGTTGAATTTCAGGCCAGAAATACCAAGGCCAAGTTGCTACAATCGTTTGTATTAAATCAAAACAAAGCTATAAAACTCTTTCCTTACAACTTCAAGTGAGTGTTACTGTCTTGTGCATATTCGGTTTCCCTTATTAGTCGAGGTTATAGTATTGTAATTGATGAGTTATGCATGTGTGTGCAGCTTCCACTATATTCTCCTAGAGATTAAGCTTGAGCAGGGACTAGTAATCGTCTTAGACTCGAGACGAAAAGATCCCAAGGAGTATGCGGACATGACTGAAATTCTAGAGAAGTAAGTTAAGTCGATCATTATCGCACCATATCAGCAACTTTGTTCATTTCCTGATATCAAGTAATTGTTTTCTTTGTCTGGCAGGGTTTGGAAAAAATTCACCTCAAAAACTCCAAGACTGCCGAAGAAGCTGCAATTTAAACACCCGGAAGTAAGTACTATAGTAGCATGTTCTGTGCATCCCCTAGCTATTCAAGCGCTAGTTTCATCAATACCATTTAGCATGCTTGCTTATTAGTTTGATTGACCTCTATTTCTTGTAAGGTGGTAGTGGTAGGAACAAGCGAATGATTGCTGTGGATACTACATTTGCGAGTCCATCCGCCACACGACCTGTGAGCGGGGCTACTCTGACAAACAATATGAAGTGCGTAAATAATAATATTCACAATTTTATTTTATTACCATCATTTGTGTTTCATTTATTCATATATATGTATTGACCCCCTTCTTCAAATTAGATATTTCGGATGCGGGATGAACTCCTACCACCAGATCGTATGCGAGCAATTCAAGAGGAATTGGCGGCATTCTTTCTTGACCACATGATCGGTAAAGACGGAGAATACCATGTGGACCCTGAGTTCATATATAATTAGGAGATTATATTCTAAGAGATAATTATAATGTATATATGTAGCCAGTAGCGATCGGATAGATATACGAGAACTTGTTGTTCGACCAATCTCTCAGAGAAGGAGAGGTGGCCGATATCACTTCTCTCTGTATGCATATTTTCATGACGATCTTCTGTTTCCTTCATATGCTTACTAGCTAGCGTGTCTAGTCCTCTCTATACGTATAGTACGTAGCGTCGACCAGGCACGGAGATAAGAGAGGACACTTCTCTCTATTAATTAACCCCCAAAAAACCCCTAAACCCCCTCCCTTTAAAAAAAACCCAGCCCTTGAAATGCTGACGCATGGATGCCTATTAGTCCCGGTTGGTGCCACTAACCGGGACCAAAGGGCCTACTGCCTGGGCTCGCCGCACCGGCCACGTGGAGGCCCATCTGTCCCGGTTTGTATAAGAACCGGGACTAAAGGTCTAGGGCATTAGTAACGACACTTTAGTCCCGGTTCAATAACCGGGATAGATGGCCCTTACGAACCGGGACAATATGCCCTTTTTCTACTAGTGTAAGGATGCAGGAGGTAGGACTGTGGTTGAGCGCTGGTAGAATAAGATAAGACACTTGAGGAGTTTCTTGCGTGGGTGGGCTAAGCATCTTAGTGGGATTTATAAGGTTTAAAAGGAAAGGCTCCTTACACTTATTAAGTCCCTAGATCTAAAAGCCGAGTCCACAATTCTTCCAGCCATGGAGCTGCATGCAAAGCTTGAGGCAAAGATGCGATTGAAAGAGCTTCTCCATGAGGAGGAACTGAAGTGGGCGTTGCGGGCTAAAGTTTGCAAAGTAGTCCAAGGGGACGCGAACACTCAATTCTTTCACATGATCGCTAATGGCAAGCATAGAAAGAAGAGATTCTTTCAGCTTGAACATGCCGAAGGGACGATTTTAGGGCAGGATAACCTAAAACTTTTCATAACCGAATACTACAAGCAGTTGTTTGGGCCTCCAGAGGATAATTGTGTATCCCTGGATGAGTTTAGGATTGAGGATATTCCTCAACTAGCTGCTAATGATACCGACATTTTGACCGCCCCATTTTCGGAGAAGGAGGTGTTTGAAGCTATTTCACAAATGAAAAATAATAAGGCTCCAGGGCCGGATGGATTTCCGGTGGAGTTTTATAAGAAGTGCTGGCATATTATTAAGGGGGATTTGTTACCGATGTTCTATGATTTATTCTCTGGACAGCCTCAGTTGTTTCATCTCAATTTTGGAACGATAACCCTGCTTCCTAAGAAAACAGAGGCTGTGAGGGTTGAGCAGTTTAGACCGATCTGTCTTCTTAATTTTAGTTTCAAAATTTTCACCAAGGTTTGGACTAATAGGCTCACGGAGATTGCGCATTCTGTGGTGCAACACTCCCAAACAGCTTTCATGCCAGACAAAAACATCCTAGAAGGGGTTGTGGTCCTTCATGAAACGCTCCTTGAAATCCACACGAAAAAACTAGATGGAGTGGTCTTTAAGGTGGATTTCGAGAAGACTTATGATAAAGTCAAATGGCCTTTCCTTCAACAGGCCTTACATATGAAAGGTTTCGATGAAAGCTATTGTCTTTTTTCAAGGTTCTAGTAGGAGTAAGGAAAAGGCTGGACTTCTATCGATCCCGTTTCTTCTGGCAGAGTGATGAGCTTAAAAGAAAACACAGACTTGCCAAATGGTATATCATTTGTCGACCAAAAGACCAAGGGGGTCTTGGCATTGAAAATCTTGAAACAAGAACAAATGTATTCTCAGCAAGTGGCTATATAAGTTATCTATTGAGACTGAGGTCACATGGGCGCATATTCGCCGTAGTATCTTCATTCCAAAACTTTGTCCCAGGTGACAGTGAGGCCAATGGACTCGCCTTTTTAGAAAGGGCTTATGAGAGTTTTTTTTTGCGAGGGTAAAGGAGATTTTATTCCATAATCACGCGGTTACAATCAAGAGGCAAAAGTTCCTCCACGCAAGGTGGACCTCTACCTAGCCATACAGCAGTGGTACTCTCCGTACAACTATATGAAGCCAATCGATCTGCTACCCTGTTTTGTTCACGCTTAATTTTCGACGGAATAAACTCTCTTACACCCATGTGCCTCTTAATCTCAGCAACCAAATGTCCATAAGCGAAGTATCGAAGATTGTCCCCTTTCAAAGCCATGAAAGCTTCTGACGAATCGGTTTGGACAATAATAGGCCCCTCCACGTGCTCAATAGCAAGTGCCATTCCCTGCATTAAAGCATGTAGTTCCGCTTCTAGGGCGTCATTGCAATTAAAGATACATCGATACGCCGCAAAGATGATGCTACCATCGCTTCGTCTCAGCACCATCCCCGTTGCTGCTGAGCCATCTGCCTCCGAGAATGCACCGTCGACCGACAGTGCGGTTTGACCAGGGGAGGGTTTTGGCCAAGGCAGCACCGGTGCATGTATTCGCGCCTTGGCTGGCTCAGCGACGAACGTAGACATCTTGCCCTTGATTATATCTTCTGTAGTATACCTTCTGGCTAGTTGAAGTGAGGACATGTAGCTCTAGAGATAATCTGCCGTCGCCATGGTCGTTGGGATAGACTTTGCGTGGGTGAGGTCATTGCGTAACGACCAAATCCTCCACAAGAGCATGATTGTGCAGTCCCGCATAGCATCATCGCAGTTCATCAGTATGTTCAGGAGCCAATCCTTCCCGGTGTCCTTCAACATCTGATTGTCTGGCAAAGGCCAAACCCGGCGCATATGATTCCATAGCAATTGCGCGTGATTACATATGATGAGAGCATGGAAACTTGATTCCTTCTCTGAGCCACACAACGGACAAGTGTTCCTAGTAGCTATGTGTCTATATTTCTTGCATGCGTTGGTGGCTAAAGCCCCGGCCACCACTTTCCAGGCTAGAATACGCATCTTCAGGGGCAACTTGGCCTGCCAAATACGTCGCCAAATCACCCGCCATCCTCCCGGAGCCGAACTAGAAGACCCCAGGCCTGCTTGACCATCGGATGTAGCGAGCCGGTAAGCGCTTCTAACCATAAAACCGCCACTTCTTTCCGGGAACCAAGCCAGGAAATCTTGCTCTCCTCTAGGTGATACCCGGATCTTCAAGATTTCAGCGACGTCCATATCCCAAAAGTACTGCCTTAGCCTGTTTACATTCCATGCTCCAGACTCCTCTAAGAAATCAGCCACCCAGTTGTATCTGCAATTTCTTTTTGGGGTTATTGGTTTGAAGTCGTTCCTCCTGGGGATCCACGGGTCCCTCCAAGTTCTGATCATAGTGCCGTTTCCAACTCTCCAAATCAAGCCTTTCTTCAACAGTTCGAGGCCATGAGTGATTCCTTTCCAAACTGCAGACGAGCTGGACGGAAACACCATGTCTAAAAGATTACCGTTGGGGTAATATTTCGCCCGAAGTAGGCGAGCACAAAGGCTGTCTGGGGTATGTAGTAATCTCCAAGCTTGCTTTGCAAGCAACGCTTGGTTGAAGGCGCGCATGTCTCGAAACCCCATGCCCCCATATCCTTAGGTAAGGTCATTTTCCCCCAGCTTAGCCAGGCCATTTTCCTCTTGCCATTCTCCACACCCCACCAATACTGCCTCATCAACCTTGTTAGGTCATCACACACGGAAACCGGCAGGCGGAAGACACTCATCACGTAGGTTGGAATTGCTTGTGCCACCGCCTTAATCAGTATTTCCTTATTTCCGACTGACACATACTGTTCACTCCAATCCACTAATCTTTTCCTTAGCCCATCTTGCATGGTCTCAAATTGCCCTTTATGTACTCTGCCTTCCGGAACAGGTAAGCCCAAGTACTTAGGTTCAAAAACTTGTTGTGTCACTTCCAGAATACCCTTCATCTCGTCCGCCACCGCCTCGGGACAGTTGTCCGAAAAAATGATGAAACACTTTTCAGGGTTAATAAGTTGACCTGTCGCTCTGGCATAAGTGTTCAACAAACCTTTCACAATGGTAGCTTGGTGGCTCGAAGCTTCAAACAATAACATAGTATCATCGGCGAACAATATATGCGAGATAACAGGAGCACCACGGCAGATTGAAACCCCCTTCAACTCCCCCTCATGCACCGACTTGGACAGCAAGGAGGACAGGGCGTTAGCTATAAACAAGAAAAGAAAGGGAGACATGGGGTCACCTTGCCTTAATCCCCGAGAAGGGGAAAATGACTCCAGTAGCTTTCCATTATATTTAACCGAGTATTTCACAGACTTCACACAGGCCATAATCCATGTTATCCACTCCATCAAGAACCCCCATCATATTAGGGCTTGCTCCAAGAATTCCCAATCTACACGGTCATATGCGTTCGAGAGATCCAACTTGTAAGCACAAGCAGCATGACTGTTTGGTTTCATAGTTTGTATATGGTGGATGCACTTGAAGGCAATTATTGAGTTATCTGAGATAAGCCTCCCAGGGATGAATGCGCTCTGATTCTCCGATATCAGCTCATCCAACAACGGTCGCAACTGGTTGACCAAGCACTTAGACACGACCTTGTACAACACGTTACATAGGCTTATTGGTCTGAAATCCTTTAGTTCCTTAGGATGAGGAACTTTTGGAATCAGGAGGATGGCCGTGTCATTCACTCCCTCTGGCATATTTCCTGTTTTAAAGAAATCCAACACAGCGGCAACAATTTCCGTCTTCAGCACCGCCCAATTGCGCTGGAAGAACCTTGCCGGCAGGCCATCCGTGCCCGGCGCTTTGATCGGCCCAATCTGAAATAGGGCATTAGACACCTCCTCCTCTGAAAACGGCGCACACAGCACGTCATTCATACCCTATGTCACTTTAGGAGTTATACCTTCAAGCACCTCCATACGTGTAAGTGTTGGATCTTTGGTGAACACTTCCTGAAAATAAGAACTCGCCATGCGTTCCATGTCTGACAGTACAGTGCACCAAGACCCATCTGTTTTTCGTAGACGCTGGATATAGTTCCGGCGCGCTCGCCACACCGCCCGTCGGTGCAAGTATGCAGTGTTCCGCTCTCCCTCCTTAAGCCACGTGATCCGTGACTGCTGTAACCATAGCATCTCTTCTCTATAGAGCAGTTCATCCAATTGGTACATTTTCTATTTTGTCAATGATCTATCCGCATCTTGAAGTTGTAAGTCAGACAGCTGTCGTCGTAGTTTTTTGATCTCAGATGTGACGTGACCGAAATTTTCCGTGCTCCACGCACGCAGCTTCGCCATCATCTCCTTCAACGCATCCCGAACAGCACCAAGAGTTCCACTCGGCTTGCTTTGCCCCCACCGGTCCGCAATGACTGTGGCCAGTGCCGGGTGTCTCTCCCACATAATCTCGTACCTGGCTGCGGCTCTGGTTTTAGGTGGCCCACATGCGATAACCGAACCATCAAAGGACAGTGGTCCGAGCAAGACGACGCCAGATGATCCACCTGCGTAAATGGAAACATGTCCTTCCACGCTTCATCAGCACAGGCTCTGTCCAGACACACCCGGACGGTTCTATTCCCATCCTGCCCATTATCATATGTATATGGGATCCCGGAAAACCCCAAGTCCATTAATTCACAAGCTAGTAGGCAATCCCTGAACTGCTGCATCTATCTTTCAGATCGTTGTGTTCGAGAGACGTGTTCATGTTGCCACATGGCTTCATTAAAATCCCCACACACAAGCCACGGCTCCGTAGATGTGGCACGTAAATTTGACAACGCACGCCACATACGGTGCCTATTCTCCACCCGTGGCTCTCCATACACATAGGTCGTCCTCCATGTTTTATCGTTAGCTGCATCCACAATACGCACGTCTATATACCGTGCACACGAGTCCAAAACAGTCACTTGTAAGTTTTCATCCCAATAGAGGGTCAGGCCCCCACTCAACCCATCACTAGAAACACCTGCAAATCCTCTCATCTGCAGTCTGAACTTGATCTTCTCCATCGTGCTTGAGGCTTGTCTGGTTTCAGAAAGAAAGACCACACCCGGGGAATTGGCTTTGCAGAGGGCCAAAACCTCACGAACTGTCCGGCGGTCCCCCCCCCCCCGGCAGTTCCATACTAGCGAACTCATTGGACCCGGCGGTCCTCCTCGAGGGAGGCCGCCGATCTAACATCAGAAGCATCTTCAGAAACTATTTTTGCCCGCTTACTGCCCGAGCTGCTGGTTGGTGAATGTACATCATCACCCTCTTCCCCCTTCCCATGGGTCAGCGTGAGGATACCAGGGGGAGCCATGGACCCACCGGTCATGTCCCCTTTACCCGCCTCGTCCATCGCCAGTCGCTTCCGCACAGATGGATCGACTTGCATGAGTGTGTTCGTGGCCTTCGACGGGCTTGTAGCTGTATCCAGCGTTTCAGGATCCACCTGCTTAGGTAGATTGTTTACACGACTTGGGGTAAATTCCGGCTTCTTCTCACTTCCCCGATTCCCACTTTCCGGCCGTGGCTTATTAGGGCCATCAGCATATAGCCACGCGAAACTTCTTGTTTTTCTCGTCATGAATCCCGTTCTCACACTCCTTGAACTCATGGCCTATGATGCCACATACATTGCAGAAACAAGCATGCTTCTCATAACGCACCAAGAAAACCTGACGCTCTTTACCTCTAACAATACTGACGAACTTGGTGAGAGGCTGACGTACATCATGTCTAACCCTAATTCTCACATAGTCCCCACATGTGTTGCCGTTTAATCTCATCTCTAAAATCATCCAAGAGTTCCTAAGCAGATGTTCCACAATGCCCTTCTTACAGAAACCTTCTGGAAGTTTATGAATCTAGAGCCAAACAGGCATATACACCATAGGCACCTCCTCTGCCTTCGTAAAACCATCATAGGGACACATCAGCACCAAGAAATTCCTGAATAGCCATGGGCCTTGATCGATCATCCGTTCCCAGTCGCCGACCAAGCGGCCTGAACAACGAACAAATTTGGGCCAACCGGGCGGAAGTTCACATGCTGTGCTGGATTCCACGCCGCCCGCATCTCCCTATAGAAGGTCGTCGGGTTGAAAGTTTTGTCCGTATGAACCCTAGCTAGGGCTAGCCATCTGACGCTCTCATTGATCTCCTAGTCGTTCTCATCAATTACCAGATCATCAAAGACTTCTTCCTCTAGATTCAACTGCTCTATGAAATCATCAAGATCCGATCTCGTGGCGGCCCCGTTGCCGCCACTCGTACCAGACTGTGCATCCGCCGCCGGATCCATCGCAGCAAGCCAGGGGGAACTTCCTTCGATGTGTAGGGGAACCCTACGTAGGGGAGGCGAGGATATTGGATAGAGACTCTCTCGTGATTAGATCACCAGAGAGGACATGAAAACCCTAGCCGCCGCTAGGGGAAAGGACTCTATTCAGAGCGTTTTTTCAGATGGCTTATGAGAGTTAAATCAACCTTTTTCAATAGGACAAAGTTTATTATCAGAAATGGCGGCAACACGCAATTCTAGGAGGATACTTGGCTAGGAGAGACACCCCTCGTGCCTCAATACCCATCTCTTTATAGTATTTTTCAATGACGTGATGCTTACGTTGCAACGGTACTTCAGTCCGTCCCCCTTAATATGCAATTCAGAAGGACGCTAGTTGGCCATCGTTGGGAATCGTGGCTCCCACTACTAGGAAAAGGCTATACGAGATCTTAGCGGCGGAGGGTTAAAACCTCGCTATCGCTATTTACTAGCAGCGCAGGTTTTAAACCTCGCTACTACTAAGTTGATAGCAACAACGCGGTTTGTAACCTCGCTACTACTAAGCGGTCTCTACCGTGCCCCCCGGGATATGCCATAGTAGTAGCGAGGGTTTTTAACCCTCGCTACTACTAAATTGATAGCAGTAGCGCGGGTTTTTAACCCTCGCTACTACTAACCCGCGCGGGAACCCCGTTAAACATTTTTAAAATCCTCAAAAGCCTAACAGAAAAAAAAAGTTACGGGCTTTTAAGATCCGAGGCAAAAAGCTCAAAAGAAATCAGTTTTTTAATTTTGTTAAATCTGGTCAAACTATGGTCAAACTAATTATTCAAGAATATTAGTGTTACTAAATAATTATTTTAGTTTTTTTGAATTTTGGTCAAATCTGGTCAAACTATGGTCAAACTGTGGTCAAATCTGGTCAAACTGTTGTCAAACTATGGTCAAACTAATTATTCAAGAAATATTAGTGTTACTAATTTTTTAGAACAATAGTTTCAAACTCAAACAGTGAAATGTGTGACTTCATGCTCAAGCTAAATTCCTGAGGTTAATAGGATTGACATCTTACTATTGTCAGGAAAACAACAAGTGCAGACTTGGAAACGAGGGAGAATAGAACCCGGAAGCTAAGCGTGCTCAGGCTGGAGTAGTGAGAGGATGGGTGAATGTCCGGGAAGTTAGATGATTTGGAATGATGAGGGGTGCATAGAGATTAAATTGAGCAGTGATGAGGGGTGATTAGAGATTTGAGGTTAAAATAATTCAGAAATTTGAAAATTAGGGAAAAAAATTCAAAAACAAAATTTCGAAAAAATTCAAAAAAAAAATTCAGAGATTACAGATTAGTAGTAGCGCGGGTTTCTACCCACGCTACTGCTATACGTTAGTCAGTAGCTGGTTGCACCTGCTACTGCTAAAGTTAGTCAGAAGCCTTATTAGTAGCGCGGGTACCCGCGCTACTAATAGGCCCAAAACCCGCGCTGCTGCTAGGCTTTTCCCTAGTAGTGTCCATTTAGTGAGTAGACTGATGGAGGTTCAGATGTCTCAACAGCCCAATTAGTTGCACTGGAAGCTTACTAGGACTAGGGAGTTTACAGTAAAATCAATGTATCTTGATGTTATCAATTCTAGTTCCATTCCTAGTTCCAAATATGTTTGGAAATTCAAGTTTCCATTGAAAATTAAAGTGTTTATGTGGTTTGTACATAAACAAGTCATTCTAACTAAGGACAATCTGGCAAAGTGAAACTGGACAGGACCTACTAGGTGTAGCTTTTGTGATCGGGATGAAACTATCAAACACCTCTTTCTGGATTGCCCGCTGGCCAAGGTTCTATGGCGCACGGTGCACATAGCTTTTAATATTAATCCTCCGAGTTCTGTAAGCACGTTATTTGGAACATGGCTTAACGGGATAGAGTCCGAAACAGCAAGCCATATTCGCCTCGGAGTATGTGCTTTATTGTGGGCAGTCTGGAACTGCAGAAATGATTTGGTCTTTAACAGAACATCAAATATTCATTTTTTGTAGGTTATCTTCTGGTCCACTGCGTTGATCCGTATATGATCGCTACTCACTCCGACGGAGGCCAGGTAGCATTTGGTTACTGGATCTATCCGGTGGGAGATGGTAGCACTGGATATTTTCAACCGGTTTGGATGGCGGTCATGTAATAGGATAGGCAATTAGTTTCCTATCTCTCGTGTGCCAGCCGGTTGTGGCTTTCTTTGGCTATTTTAATTTGGCTCTTTGTGAGCTTCTCTTTACGTTTTCGAGACTGTAAGTTGAACCTATTTGCGTTTAATTAAAGTGGTCGTATGCATCGTTCTGATGCAGAGGCCGGGGAGCCCCCCTTTTCGAAAAAAAAACTATTTTCCTAATTACCTCACTATGATTATTGTTGTAGACTTTTAGTATATTCCTCATAGGCAAACACGTATTTTCTTCAGATCTATAGCACACATCTTTTTCCTGTAGTTATTTCGCCATGGATGCAATGGTCTAGGAAAACAAGGTACCTGTCTGTTTCATTCATTTGCATTTTTTGTGAGAAGTGCCTCCATGGTATTAGCAAGGTGTATTTATGATTACTCCTTCTAGTGTTTGGTGAAGCCGAGGGACAGTGATTATGTACCACATATTGTGGCCTTCTGCCTTTTTATCGTCTTTCGCTCTGCAAACATGCTCAAAAATAGTAGTCGTCCATTGAGACTTATTAGTTTATTGTTTCCCATATCTCAGTAGCGAGTAGGAGCCGGCTTCCCGTGTCAGAGTTGCATGTACTTATGGGCTACATCACCGTCACCAGCCCATCTGCAGTATGCTAGCTCCTCCTCTTCTCTTCTTTGATGTGAATGCACAAAAGGAGAGGCTCAAATCTGAGAGTAGTGAAAGTGCAACTATCCCTAGGTGGTTTTGGTAATTCATAACAACATATAGCTCATTGAGCTAATGCTATTCCAAAACTATTATTTCGGAAAGCTCAATGAATGGCATGGCATGGATGATGAAACCGGATCCTCAAAATACTAAGGACGAGGATTGGCTCAAGCTCAAAAGCTCAAGACTCTTCATTTTATATTTTAGTGATCCAAGATCACATTGAGTCTATAGGAAAAGCCAATACTATCAAGGAGGGATGAGGTGTTGCTTAATGAGCCTCTTGCTTCATGTGCTTAGTGATATGCTCCAAACCGTCACTACTTTCTCACATCCACAAATGACCTAAACCCAAAGCCAAAATCGGTCACACCGATTCTTCCTATCGGCGCCACGAGTTTGAAAGTCATAGCCACTACCACAAACCCTAAGCAAATCGGTTCTACCGATAGGGATCTCGGTCTCACCGAGATGGGATTGTAATCTCTCTGTTTCCCTTCGTAACGTTTCGGTCTAACTGAAGTGAGCGATCGGTCCCACCGAGATTGCAATGTAAACTCTCTGTTTCCCTTTTCTAACATTTTGGTCTCACCGAAAAGAGCAAATCGGTCCCACCGAGTTTACCTGACCAACTCTCTGGAAAGCTTATTACCAAAATCGGTCTCACCGAGTTTGTGTAATCGGTCTTACCGAGATTACGTTATGCCCTAACCCTAACCAAATCGGTCTCACCGAGTTGCATGTCAGTCCCACCGAAAATCACTAACGGTCACTAGGTTTACTAAATCGGTCCGACCGAGTGTGTTGAATCGGTCCCACCGAGTTTGGTAAATTGTGTGTAACAGTTAGATTTTGTGTGGAGGCTATATATACCCCTCCACCTCCTCTTCATTCGTGGAGAGAGCCATCAGACTAAACCTACACTTCCAACTTACTATTTCTGAGAGAGAACCACCTACTCATGTGTTGAGACGAAGATATTCCATTCCTACCATATGAATCTTGATCTCTAGCCTTCCCCAAGTTGCTTTCCACTCAAATCTTCTTTCCATCAGATCCAAATCCTATGAGAGAGAGTTGAGTGTTGGGGAGACTATCATTTGAAGCACAAGAGCAAGGAGTTCATCATCAACGCACCATTTGTTACTTCTTGGAGAGTGGTGTCTCCTAGATTGGCTAGGTGTCCCTTGGGAGCCTCCGACAAGATTGCGGAGTTGAACCAAGGAGTTTGTAAGGGCAAGCAGATCGCCTACTTTGTGAAGATCTACCGCTAGTGAGGCAAGTCCTTCGTGGGCGACGGCCATGGTGGGATAGACAAGGTTGCTTCTTCGTGGACCCTTCGTGGGTGGAGCCTCCGTGGACTCACAAGAACTGCTACCCTTCGTGGGTTGAAGTCTCCATCAACGTGGATGTACGATAGCACCACCTATCGGAACCACGCCAAAAACATCCGTGTCTCCAATTGCGTTTGAATCCTCCAAACCCTTCCCTTTACTTTCTTGCAAGTTGCATGCTTTAATTTTCGCTGCCCATATACTCTGCATGCTTGGTTGAATTGTGTGATGATTGCTTGACTTGTCCTAAGATAGCTAAAATCTGCCAAACTCTAAAATTGGGAAAAGGTTAAGTTTTATCACCCCCCCCCCTCCTCTAGACATACTTCAAGGTCCTACAAGTGGTATCAGAGCATTGGTCTCCATTTGCTTTGATTTCCATAGCTTTTGGTGGTCATAGCCTTGGTTTCACAACCGAGGAGAGTATGGCGTCTAGCGAGGGAAATTATCACCGTAGAGGTCCTTACTTTGACGGTACTAATTTTGCTAGTTGGAAGCATAAGATGAAAATGCATATTCTCGGACATAACCCCGCCGTTTGGGCAATTATTTGTATTGGCTTGCAAGGTGAATTCTTTGATGGGAGAGAACCGAACCGTGAAGCTAATGCGGAAGAATTGAAGATGTTGCAATACAACGCTCAAGCTTGTGATATCATCTTCAACGGATTGTGCCCCGAAGAATTCAACAAAATCTGCCGTCTTGAGAATGCAAAGGAAATTTGGGATACTTTGATTGATATGCATGAAGGTACCGAATCCGTCAGGGGATCCAAGTTGGATGTGCTCCAAAGTCAGCTTGACAAGTTCAAAATGAAGGATGGTGAAGGTGTCGCTGAAATGTACTCTAGGCTTGCTCTTATCACAAATGAGATTGCCGGCTTAGGGAGTGAAGAGATGACCGACAAATTCATCATCAAGAAGATCCTAAGAGCATTGGATGGAAAGTATGATACCGTGTGCACATTGATCCAAATGATGCCAAACTACAAAGATCTCAAGCCAACGGAAGTCATTGGAAGAATTGTTGCTCATGAGATGTCACTCAAGGATAAGGAGGAACTTCACAACAAGTCAAGTGGTGCTTACAAAGCCTCAAGTGAAGCCCCCACATCATCAAGTGAGAATAAACCTTTAATGAAGAATTGAGCTTAATGGTGAAGAACTTCAACAAATTTTACAAGAGTAGAAGCAAAGAAAGAAGCTCCAAGTCAAGGTCTTACCATGACAAAAGATCTTCTAGTCGAGAGCGCAATTGCTACAATTGTGGGAGACCCGGACACTATTCCAATGAGTGTACGGCACCCTACAAAAGAAGAGAAGATTCTCCAAAAAGAAGAAGCAAAAGAGAAGAATCACCACCAAGAGAGAGGAGGAGTAAAGATGATCGTTATGAATGAAGACCCTCACGAAGAAGCAAGGATTCGGAAATAAAGGACAAGTCATCAAGGAGCTACACAAAACGAAGACATCAAGCTCATGTTGGTGAATGGGTATCCGGCTCCGACTCCGACAATCACTCCGAGAGAAGCTATCACTCCGACTCTGAATATACTCAAGATGAAGGTGTTGCCGGTCTAGCACTTGTGTCAACCAACTCCTACGACATATTTGATTCACCAAATGAAGGAATTGGAAGATGCTTCATGGCCAAAGGTCCAAAGGTAACGCATCCTGAGTATGTTTATTTCAATAGTGATGAAGATGACTTGCCTGTGGATGATGATTTACTTGTTGACAACTCTAGTGATGAATACTATGATGAAACGTCAATTAATCATGCTAATCAAGATAAAACGAATGACAATGATAAGGATAAGATTGAGCTTCTAACTAAAGAACTAAACACTCTTAAGTTGGCTCATGAAACTATCTTCGAAGATCATCGAGACCTTTTAAGGGCTCATGAGAAGTTACGCTTTGAAAAGCTCAATCTTGAGCAAGAGCATGAGTTCTTAAAAGCAATCAATGATGATCTCCGTAACAAAAGTTCTTCTTACATTGCCAAGCGTTTACTCTTATCTACTTACATGCCTCAAGTCAAGTCTAGTAACAAGTACAAGAAAGATACTTCCTCTAGTAGTAACAATCATAATGTCAAATCCAATATTGTTGCTTCTAGTAGTTCTCTTGATTCCACTAATGATTCTCTTAGCCCAGTTACACTTGAGCAAGAAAATAGCTTATTGAAGGGAATTATAGAGAAAGGTGTTTACAAGAGCCTTGCCGGGAGTAAGCAATTCGAGGAAATTGTACGCAAGCAAGGAAGGCACCGGAAGAATCAAGGTGTTGGTTTTGAACGAAAGTTCAATGCCAATGGAGTTGAGTGGGAAGAAGATCAATACCCTAAGACGAAGTTTGTTCCTCAACAAGAGAAGTATGATCCTACTTCATTCAAAGCAACACAAGCACAAGATGATCTTCCACCACAAGACCACAAGAACAAAGGCAAGGACAAGTTTCAAGAAGAGATTGATGCATTTGAAGAAGCACCTAAGACCTCGTTCAAGTGGGTTCCCAAGACTACGTCAAGTTCTACTTCATCAAGTACAACTACAACTCCAAGGATTCCCATCAAGATGATGTGGATCCCGAAGAAGAAGAACTAGAGAGTTCTTATGACGCCCCCGATTCAATCGTACACTAATCATGCACGCAAACGTGTACGATCAAGATCAAGGACTCACGGGAAGATATCACAACACAACTCTAAAAACATAAATAAGTCATACAGGCATCATAATACAAGCCAAGGGCCTCGAGGGCTCGAATACAAGTGCTCGATCATAGACGAGTCAGCGGAAGCAACAATATCTGAGTACAGACATAAGTTAAACAAGTTTGCCTTAAGAAGGCTAGCACAAACTGGGATACAGATCGAAAGAGGCGCAGGCCTCCTGCCTGGGATCCTCCTAAACTACTGCTAGTCGTCGTCAGCGGGCTGCACGTAGTAGTAGGCACCTCCAGCGTAGTAGGAGACGTCGTCGACGGTGGCGTCTGGCTCCTGGACTCCAGCATCTGGTTGCGACAACCAGAAAGAAAGTAAAGGGGGGGAAAAGGGGGAGAAAGCAACCGTGAGTACTCATCCAAAGTACTCGCAAGCAAGGAGCTGCACTACATATGCATGGGTATATGTGTAAAGGGTCATATTAGTGGACTGAACTGCAGAATGCCAGAATAAGAGGGGGATAACTAATCCTGTCAAAGACTACGCTTCTGGCAGCCTCCGTCTTGCAGCATGTAGAAGAGAGTAGACTGAAGTCCTCCAAGTAGCATCGCCAAGTAGCATCTCCAAGTAGCATCGCCAAGTAGCATCTCCAGTAGGATCTCCAAGTAGCATCTCCAGTAGCATCGCATAGCATAATTCTACCCGGCGATCCTCCCCTCGTCGCCCTGTGGAAAAGCAATCACCGGGTTATCTGTGGAACTTGGAAGGGTGTGTTTTATTAAGTATCCGGTTCTAGTTGTCATAAGGTCAAGGTACAACTCCGGGTCGTCCTTTTACCGAGGGACACGGTGTAACACCCCGGATCCGATGCGCCAGGTGTCCGCCAGTTATTCGCCTTCGTTACCATGTCGTTTGCTTGCGTGTTGCATTTGCCATGTCATCATATGCATTTCATATCATGTCATCATGTGCATTTCATTTTGCATACGTGTTCGTCTCATGCATCCGAGCATTTTCCCCGTTGTCCGTTTTGCAATCCGGCGCTCCTATGTCCTCCGGTGTCCCCTTCTTCTCTCCTGTTGTGAGCGGGTGTTAAACTTTCTCGGAATGGCCCGAGGTTTGCCAAGCGGCCTTGGTATAGCACCGGTAGACCGCCTGTCAAGTTTCGTGCCATTTGGAGGTCGTTTGGTATTCCAACGGTTAACCGGGTAACCGTAAAGCCCTCTTTTGTTTCCAGCCCAACACCCCTTACAAAGTGGCCCAAAACCCACCAAACTCCCCTCCATACTCTCGGTCGTTCGATCACGATCGCGTGGCCGAAAACCGCTCCTCATTTGGACTCTCCTAGCTCCCTCTATGCCTATTTATACACCCCCCATTCCAAATCCTGGATGTTTTCCCCCGAGACCCTAGATCTCCTCCTCTGCTTGGACACGTCCTTGCTTGCCGCCGGACGCGTCCGGCCGCCACGCCCTCCGGGCCAATCGAGGGCGCCACCTCAGCGCGCCGCCTCCTCCTCCAATCTCCGCGCGCACACGTGGCAAACCGGCCACCAGCGCGCGCCACCAGCCCCGCAAAGCCGCAGCCCAGGCCCGCGAGCCCGTCCGCCGCCGCCGCCTCCGATCGCCGCTTCCCGCCAGCCGCCGCCGCCGCCGCCGCCCTTCCGCCGCCGCCGCCGTGCCGCTGCTCCCCGCCGCCCGCCTCGCCCTCCGCCGCCGCTTAGCGCCGCCGCCCGCCGCCGCTCTGCCGCCGCCATTGCCGCCGTCGACCGCGTCGCCCACGGCCATGCCGCCGCCTCGCCTCCATGGCGCGCCGCCATGGCCAGGAGCTCCGCCCGGCCGGATCCGTGCCCTCTCGCGGATCCTCCTCTCCGGCCTCCTCCCGCATCCCCGGCGAACCCCGGCGACACTCCGGCGAGCTCTCCGTCGCCGCATCGAAAAGCGTGCAGATCTGAGGTTGCCCCCGTTTCACTAAGTCCCCAGTTTTCGTTATTTTCATGCATTTTCATCGCATCACATCTCCGCATCCGTAGCTCCGTTTCGTGCGTATAATATGTCAAATTGTTCGTCTCGAAGAGTACATCATTTCATTCCATTGCATCATTTGCATTTGAGCTCATCTTGATGCCCGAAATGCTGTTGGAAGATAGCTTCAGATCGTTAGTTCCAGAATCTTATCAGCTCGAGCTCTTTTGTCATTTTTGCCATGATTTATGTGTGCATCCTATGAGTATGAGCTCTACATGAATGTTGGACTAGGACATGCCATCTTTCCAGGGGTGTTGACCTTGTATTTTTGTGAGTTGTGTGCTGAGTGCATTGAGCTTGTAAAGTAGGGTAGTTGCTGTTACTGTTTTCCTGGCAGATTCTGTTATAATTTGATGCTATGTTAACATGCTTCTAGTAAGCATTCTATGCATAATCTGGAGATGCTCCATAAACATGATTTGATATACATGTCTTGCTCTATCCATTCATGCCCTTGGTTGCATTTATAGCCTGCTGGTACATGTTCATTTCTTGCTCCAAAGTTGCTTGAAAATGTTTCCTGACAGATTGTTTGGATGAGATTCAATTTTCACGGGGTCGTTGTAGTTGATCCGTGTATGCTATGACCTTGTTCTTGCCATGCTTAGCTTCATAATCATGCCTTCTTACTGTTGGTTGCCTTGACATGCCATGTATTGCTCTGTAGTGAGTGCATCGAGCTCACGAACATGCCATGTTGAATCTGTTTTTGCCATGTCCTGATATTTCACTAAGTCTGAAATCTGTAATAAAACTTGCAATGTTTACATGGGTGCCATCATTTCTTAAGGTCCCTTTTGGCTTATGGTCAGTAAGGGTCTATTGAAATATGCTTTGAGTAGAATCATGTCATGCCTTGCTTTGCTATTATAAGTTCCTGTAGCATGTTGTTTGCTTGCTCTAAACATGCCTTCCTGATGTTAATTCCTGGCATGTTAGTATTTTCACTAAGTCTGTGAACCTGATATTTTGAGCACTTTCTCCATGCTTGTTTGAACATGTTATGATGTGATTTAGCCGTAGCTCAGTGTTCCTCTTTTGTTAAACATCTCCTGTAGTTCGTTGTCATATGCTTTGTTTTTATGTTGGGGTGCTGTAGCATAGTTTGGTGTTGCGTGCTAAGTGGCATCGGGCTGTTAAACGCAGATTTGCATCATTCTTGTTTTGCTTGTCATTTGCAAACCGTGCATCCGATTCCGGTGATCTTTATATCGATTTCAACCGAAATCACCCCATCTTTCCAGCGGCATACTTGGTTTGCCAAGTTGATGCCCGGTTCATCATTTTCCTTCCGGAGCATACATATGCATTGCATATCACATCTCGCATAGCATGTCATGTATTGCATCATATTGCTTGTGCATTGTTCCTTGTTTGATTGTGGTTCCGTTGCTTGTGTTCTTGCTTTGGGTAGAGCCGGGAGACGAGTACGTGTACGAGGAACCTGTTGAGAACCGCTTACGAGGATCAAGCCTTCGTCGACTCGAGAACCTTGCAGGCAAGATGATCATACCCTCGAAATCACTACTATCTTTGCTATGCTAGTTTGCTCGCTCTTTTGCTATGCCAATGCTGCGATGCCTACCATTTGCTTGTCAGCCTCCCAAATTGCCATGTCAAACCCCTAACCTTTGACACCTTTCCTATGCAAACCGTTGTTTGGCTATGTTACCGCTTTGCTCAGCCCCTCTTATAGCGTTGTTAGTTGCAGGTGAAGATTGAAGGTTGTTCCTTGTTGGAACATGAAGATGTTGTTCCTTGTTGGAACATGTTTACTTGTTGGGATATCACAATATATCTTATTTAATTAATGCATCTATATATTTGGTAAAGGGTGGAAGGCTCGGCCTTATGCCTGGTGTTTTGTTCCACTCTTGCCGCCCTAGTTTCCGTCATATCGGTGTTATGTTCCCGGATTTTGCGTCCCTTACACGGTTGGGCTATAATGGGAACCCCTTGACGATTCGCCTTAAGTAAAGCTTCTCCAGAATGCCCAACATTGGTTTTACCATTTGCCTCACCTAGCCCTTTTCTTTCCCTTGGGTTCTGCAGACTCAAGGGTCATCTTTATTTTAACCCCCCGGCGGTGCTCCTCGAGTGTTGGTCCGAACCGAGCTACTGCTGGGCCACCTCGGGAAACTTGAGGGTTGGTTTTACTCGTAGCTAGACTCATCCGAGTGTGCCCGAGAAAGAGATATGTGCAGCTCCTATCGGGATTTGTCGGCACATTCGGGCGGTGTTGTGGTTTAGTTTTACCTGTCGAAATGTCTTGTTGTACCGGATACCGAGTCGATCGGAGTGTCTTGGGTGGAGGTCTATTCCTCCGCTGACCGTGAGAGCTTGTCATGGGCTAAGTTGGGACACCCTGCAGGATTTGATCTTTCAAAGCCGTGCCCATGTTATGTGGCAGATGGGAATTTGTTAACGTCCGGTTGTAGAAGACACAAGTTGACCTTAATTAAAATACATCAATGTGTGTGTAACCGTGATGGTCTCTTTCCGTGGTCCGGAAGTGAACACTGTGTTGGAGTTATGCTTGACGAGGTTGCTATAGGATCACTTCTTGATCATACTTTTATCGACCGTGATTTGCCTTCTCTTCTCGCTCTCATTTGCGTATGTTAGCCTCCGTGTATGCTAGTCGCTGCTGCAGCTCCACCTCATGCCTTTACCTTTCCTATAAGCTTAAATAGTCTTGATCTCATGGTGCGAGATTGTTGAGTCCTCGTGACTCACGGATACTTCAAAACCAGTTTGCGGTGCCTATGTTGCCGAAAGCGGTGACGCAACCAAGCTCAAGGAGGAGTTTGAGGAAGATCTTGCCCTTTGTGTTGTTTCGTTCTAGTTGATCAAGAGTGGAGCCCGGTTGGGGTCGATCGAGGTCCTTTGTCGCATTTGGGGTTCTTCTTTTATTTTGGTTCCGTAGTCGGACCTTGATTGTATCTGAATGATGTAATGCTTTATTCATGTAATTGTGTGAAGTGGCGATTGTAAGCCAACTATGTATCTCTTTCCCTTATGTATTACTTGGGTTGTGTGAAGATTACCTCACTTGCGACATTGCTTTCAATGCGGTTATGCCTCTAAGTCGTGCTTCGACACGTGGGAGATATAGCCGCATCGAGGGCGTTACAAGTTGGTAATCAGAGCCTTCCCCGACCTTAGGAGCCCCACTGCTTGATCGTTTTTAGTGGCCGAGTTGTGTCTAGAAAAAAATGTTTTGAGTCATTTAGGAATTATATATCGGAGAGTTAGGAATTCTTTTTACTCCCCAGTCCCTTCGACCTTCTGGTGAGGTATCCTGACGTAGAGTTTTGACTCTTCTCTTCTCAAATTTCACTAAAATTTTTTTTAGGATCATGCGGGTATCTTAGAATCGTTCCGATGGTTTTATGATGACAACATTGTCTTGGTGCCTCCTGTCTTTTAGGGGTTGTGGCAGTGTCCCGGGGAGTTGAGCTCCGAGGTGTTGTCGTCATAATTTTATCGTTGCAGATTCGAATACCGAGTTTAGTACGCCGACATCGAAAATCTCTTTTATGCAGTTGTTGGTGAGATAATCCCGCTAACCCAATCTCGAGGTGAGTACGGAGTATTGCCATGACTTGTATAACGGATGCTTTTGAAGGTTGAGGTAGACGATTTCGAAGGTTTCTTGGTTATGTGTTGACGGATGGATACAATTGGATGTAGGGATTGTTAGCTTGGGGAGATATATATTGCTCCCTGTATCCCCAACACCTGATTGCATAACCGTAAAGTTTGGGAGTTTCATAGGTGGGAATTCAAGTAGCTCTTAGGATATCTTTTTGACGGATGTATGATATGAAATTGGGGTTCGACGTCTAGTGGTCCGCCTATTCACGGTTGGTTTCTGATGGTCTCGTTGTGTCTTAAAGAGTCCTTGGCTATGCCGACTGGGGGCGCTTCAGATGTCATGTGCACCGCCTTGTACATGATGGTGTTTGTCTGATTGAGCCCGTGTAGGCCCCACCACGAAAACTTCGGACGAAATCCCTATCATATGTTTGTTCCGGCTTATTCTGCAAGCCAATCCTTTGTTTTGTTTTATTTGTGGTATTCGAGTTGCTTCAAAGTCAAATGTTGAATCCATACCTTTCCGAAATGGTGTTCTCATACTCCGATGTGAATACCAATCCTTCTCGACAATCGAGATTGTCATGTTAATTCTTTTCCTACCGGCGTGCTTCTCTTCGAGATGATCCCATCATTCTCCCCATCCGCAAGATAAATTCTAAGTTTTCTCAACGGTGTTTGTTTCATCCGTCCCAAGTTGCCTTTGTTTTCCGCCTCCCACCCTTTTTCTTCAAGGACTCAGATTTTGTTAATCAAGCATCCATTTATTCATGTGAAGTTTCTCCATTCTTTTCCGTCAATGTTCTTACCGGGGTTCTCAAGAAGATGTTCTACTAGTTCGTCATTCCCCATTCTTTTATCTTCTCCGGTGGATTCAAGTCAAGTTTTGTTGATCATACCTTTTTCCTCATTTCAATGTCTTCTCATACCGGTGCACCTTATTATCGTTCTTCTTCTCACTATTTGTTAGTCCGGAGTGCTCAAGATATCTTGGAAGATTTGCGTTTCCATTCTCAATCCCTTCAAGATATTTCGAGATTGGTATCCCATTCAAGTCATTTAATCCAACCGGTGCAACATCTCTTTTAAATCTTTTCAACGGTGTTCTTTTGAGTGGGCCCTAACCCACAGGTCTTTTCCCAGGATCTTACCTGACTCTTCTATTATTCCGGAGCTATCCCAAATTCTTTTCCAAGTTTGACGTAAGAATGAGTTATCATCAGTTAAATGCTTTTATCCAAGTTCTTTCAAATTCTTTTCATAGTTGGCTCAACCTCTTCGCTTTTGATTCTTCCGGTGTGCCTCAATAATTCTTGGTGGTGTTTTTCGTTGTCATTCTCATCATTTGAAGACCGAAGAAGAGTTTCTCTTTAATCTTGCTCTATTCTCTTCAAGATGCGTGGTTCTAGCTTGTTGCCATCCTCTCATAATTGTTTTCGACTGTGAGAATTCTTTTCACCCATCCGGAGCATTTCATGAGTTGTTTCCATTTTTTCCTCCGAAGGCCATCATGTCATAATTCTTCATTCTCAGCGTGTAGCTATCGTTCTCCAAATCTTACCGGTGCATCGTTCAAATATCCTCTAGTCAGTTCTTGATCTCTTCGTTCTAATGTATCTAAATCTCTTCAAGTATCTTCATTCGTTTTCAAACTCTTTCCAGTGAATTGTGCCTTTGCTACGTTCATTTTCAATTCTTACGGTGGTTCTTTCAAGATCTCTCTTCCTTGTTCATCATATCAATGTTTGTTGTTTTCAAATCCCACCGGTGGTTCCATCAATGCCTTCTCAAGTTTTGATATATCTCTTTTAATCCTTTCTACGAGAATAAGTAGTATGCCAAATCCGTTGATTGTCATCAATTTAATTGGTGAAGGATATGCATAACATAATTCTTATTCTTGTTTATAAGTGATTCATCTTTCTTTCCGGAGTTGGTCATCATATCATAATTCTCGGTTTCATTTGTTTCATCTTCTCTTTTCCCGGAGTTCCAACTCTAATTATCACGGAGATCCATCTAAATCATTGCAAGGATTCACCTTGTGTTTTCAATTTATCTTTCTTTTCATTCCTTTTGTTTACCGGAGTTCTTCATGGAGGCTCAACATGGTGGTTCGTCAAAGAAGCTTTCATCTCTTTGGTGCTCTCAATCAAATCAATGGTTTCCGTTAGTGGCTGGTTGTCACCTCATAGTTTTGAGATGTTTTCCATAAGCCCACTACAAGCTTGTTCTTTTCGTTGTTGGTTTACCAACAATTCCGTTCTAACCTTCTTGGAAGGATGCTTTCCAAGTTCACTTGTGGTAAAAGTTGTCATTTTCTTCTCCGTCCCTTTATCCCAATGATCTAACTTCTATTCTTTCGTTACGGAGGCATTGTGATGTTGCTCTTTTCACTCATCATCTCGATTGTGAGGATCGCCTTCTTTTCTGGCTTATCCATTTAACCGGAGTGTTGTATCATCTCTTCAATATCTTTTCATCTCATCAAGCCTTGCATCTCTTTTCACGTCAGTCTTGCCCAAATTATATCAATCTTATTCCTTCTCTATCTAGTTTTAACCGGAGTGGTTTCAATATCTATCTTATCACTAAACCTCTTGGTTCTCGTTGTATCCCTTGTTCCCCTTTTCTAACGGAGTATTTTCAACTTTGCTCATCTTCGTTGTTTTCTTCATTTCAATTTGCTCAACCTCTCAAGGTTCATGGTTTCACTCGTTCGTCAAATAAGCAACTTAGTTTTACCTTTCTTTTTCTCTTCCGTTTTCCCTCCGGTGCCATCCTAGATCTCGGGACGAGATCCTCTCGTAGTGGTGGAGTGTTGTAACACCCCGGATCCGATGCGCCAGGTGTCCGCCAGTTATTCGCCTTCGTTACCATGTCGTTTGCTTGCGTGTTGCATTTGCCATGTCATCATATGCATTTCATATCATGTCATCATGTGCATTTCATTTTGCATACGTGTTCGTCTCATGCATCCGAGCATTTTCCCCGTTGTCCGTTTTGCAATCCGGCGCTCCTATGTCCTCCGGTGTCCCCTTCTTCTCTCCTGTTGTGAGCGGGTGTTAAACTTTCTCGGAATGGCCCGAGGTTTGCCAAGCGGCCTTGGTATAGCACCGGTAGACCGCCTGTCAAGTTTCGTGCCATTTGGAGGTCGTTTGGTATTCCAACGGTTAACCGGGTAACCGTAAAGCCCTCTTTTGTTTCCAGCCCAACACCCCTTACAAAGTGGCCCAAAACCCACCAAACTCCCCTCCATACTCTCGGTCGTTCGATCACGATCGCGTGGCCGAAAACCGCTCCTCATTTGGACTCTCCTAGCTCCCTCTATGCCTATTTATACACCCCCCATTCCAAATCCTGGATGTTTTCCCCGAGACCCTAGATCTCCTCCTCCTTTGGGACACGTCCTTGCACGCCCGGCGCGCGTCCACCGCCACGTCCTCCGGGCCAATCGAGGGCGCCACCTCAGCCGCCGCCTCCTCCTCCAATCTCCAGCGCACACGTGGCAAACCGGCCACCAGCAGCCGCCGCCCGCCATAAAGCCGCAGCCCGCCAAGCCCGTCCGCCGCCGCCACCTCGGTCCGCTTCCGTGCAGCCGCCGCCGCCCGCCGCCGCCTTCCGCCGCCGCCGCCGTGCCGCTGCTCCCGCCGCCGCCTCCGCCCTCCGCCGCCGCCGCCCGCCGCCGCTTCTGCTGCCCACGCCATCGACCGTCGTCGCGCGCGGCCGCCGCGCCGCCTACGCCTCCATGGCCGCCGCCGCCATGGAGCTCCGGCCCGGCGGATCCGGTGCCCTCTCGCGGATCCTCCTCTCCGGCCTCCTCCGCATCCCAGCGAACCCGGCGACACTCCGCGAGCTCTCGTCGCCCGATCGAAAAGCGTGCAGATCTGAGGTTGCCCCCGTTTCACTAAGTCCCCAGTTTTCGTTATTTTCATGCATTTTCATCGCATCACATCTCCGCATCCGTAGCTCCGTTTCGTGCGTATAATATGTCAAATTGTTCGTCTCGAAGAGTACATCATTTCATTCCATTGCATCATTTGCATTTGAGCTCATCTTGATGCCCGAAATGCTGTTGGAAGATAGCTTCAGATCGTTAGTTCCAGAATCTTATCAGCTCGAGCTCTTTTGTCATTTTTGCCATGATTTATGTGTGCATCCTATGAGTATGAGATCTACATGAATGTTGGACTAGGCCATGCCATCTTTCCAGGGGTGTTGACCTTGTATTTTTGTGAGTTGTGTGCTGAGTGCATTGAGCTTGTAAAGTAGGGTAGTTGCTGTTACTGTTTTCCTGGCAGATTCTGTTATAATTTGATGCTATGTTAACATGCTTCTAGTAAGCATTCTATGCATAATCTGGAGATGCTCCATAAACATGATTTGATATACATGTCTTTCTCTATCCATTCATGCCCTTGGTTGCATTTATAGCCTGCTGGTACATGTTCATTTCTTGCTCCAAAGTTGCTTGAAAATGTTTCCTGACAGATTGTTTGGATGAGATTCAATTTTCACGGGGTCGTTGTAGTTGATCCGTGTATGCTATGACCTTGCTCTTGCCATGCTTAGCTTCATAATCATGCCTTCTTACTGTTGGTTGCCTTGCCATGCCATGTATTGCTCTGTAGTGAGTGCATCGAGCTCACGAACATGCCATGTTGAATCTGTTTTTGCCATGTCCTGATATTTCACTAAGTCTGAAATCTGTAATAAAACTTGCAATGTTTACATGGGTGCCATCATTTCTTAAGGTCCCTTTTGGCTTATGGTCAGTAAGGGTCTATTGAAATATGCTTTGAGTAGAATCATGTCATGCCTTACTTTGCTATTATAAGTTCCTGTAGCATGTTGTTTGCTTGCTCTAAACATGCCTTCCTGATGTTAATTCCTGGCATGTTAGTATTTTCACTAAGTCTGTGAACCTGATATTTTGAGCACTTTCTCCATGCTTGTTTGAACATGTTATGATGTGATTTAGCCGTAGCTCAGTGTTCCTCTTTTGTTAAGCATCTCCTGTAGTTCGTTGTCATATGCTTTGTTTTTATGTTGGGGTGCTGTAGCATAGTTTGGTGTTGCGTGCTAAGTGGCATCGGGCTGTTAAACGCAGATTTGCATCATTCTTGTTTTGCTTGTCATTTGCAAACCGTGCATCCGATTCCGGTGATCTTTATATCGATTTCAACCGAAATCACCCCATCTTTCCAGCGGCATACTTGGTTTGCCAAGTTGATGCCAGTTCATCATTTTCCTTCCGAGCATACATATGCATTGCATATCACATCTCGCATAGCATGTCATGTATTGCATCATATTGCTTGTGCATTGTTCCTTGTTTGATTGTGGTTCCGTTGCTTGTGTTCTTGCTTTGGGTAGAGCCGAGACGAGTACGTGTCGAGGAACCTGTTGAGAACGCCTCGAGGATCAAGCTGATGGATTCATGTACCTAGGGTAGGGTCATAGGCCCGACCTAAACGTCCTACCCAAGGGTACTCACGGAAGAGATCATCTTCGATCGACCAAAGAGGAATTCACTTTCGACCAGACCGGAAGGACTCGACCATGGAAGACCCACTCGACCATGAAGAAGCACTCGACCACCGAAGGTCG
Source organism: Aegilops speltoides (assembly GCA_021437245.1). Taxonomy (NCBI): domain Eukaryota; kingdom Viridiplantae; phylum Streptophyta; class Magnoliopsida; order Poales; family Poaceae; genus Aegilops; species Aegilops speltoides. Next base: position 136,539,306 of record CM038144.1, read on the forward strand.
AAGGCACTCCAAAGGCAACGGTTTATTATTGAATAGACTTAATGATAGTTAAAGCTCCTTATGAGGGCGTTACGAAGAACCCCCGGCTTAATGTACTTTAATCCCTCCATTATGTGAGCGGCTGGGGTCTGGCGCACTCTATATAAGCCACCCCGCTCCACATATAGAAGGGTTCGAGACTCTTGTAATACACATACTCATAATCCACTCGACCGCCTCGGGGCTCAGGGACGTAGGGCTGTTATTTCTTCCGAGAAGGGCTGAACTCGACATCCTTTGTCTCCACAACTGCTCCATAGCTAGGACATCGCCTCTCCTTAACCTACCCCTACTTCTCTTGTCGGACTTAGAACCACGACGGTTGGCGCCACCGTGGGGCGGTGTTTTAGCGATTTGTGGAGGAGTTGCTGTACTTCCGAGTACCTTCATCACGATGACTTCTGGAGTTTTGGGTGCGGGGTGCGAGATCCGTCTCGGTGCTCTCACTTTTGTCGCTGTCGACTCCGCATGGCTCCAGGAGGCCCCTCTTGACATCGAGGCGCTCCCCGTCCGCGGGGCGACGCACTTTCGTGCATGTGTCCGCGGCGTTTTCTTTGCGGCAACCGTCGACTCAGTGTCGGTCGACTTCCTTGTCGATCGCCCACCCAGCTTCCCGCCAAATATAGCGCCTCTGGTCGGTCGAGACTCCAGCGGTGGGTGAAGCACGCGATGGCTCGCCATCGGCCACCGCCAGTCAGCGCGATCGAGCCCGACGAATCCCTCGGCTGTTCGATCGTCGGTAGCTCGTGAGAGCGCATCCGAATGTGATAGCGGTGATCCAACGCGGAGATCCTCATGGTCGACGGCCCTCGCAGTCCCCCCGGCTTTGCCCACGGTGGTGGAGCCGCAGGAGGAGATCCCGTGCAAGAACATGAGGAGTATCAACCCGAGACACTCGACTCTCTGCAGAGAGAGGAGCTTCGTCGCAGGAACGTGGATGCGCTACATACTCCTATCATTGGAGAGACCCCTGAGGCTCGTGCCTTGGAGGAAGCACGTTTGGCCAATGTGGCTGAACGCACTCGCCTGGAGAATCTTCAGCGAGCACTTTCGGCAGCGTCTTGCGGCAACGACTCCCGAATCCAGTCGGCGTCGGCTCTTCCCGCCGACTTCGGTATACCGTTCGCCAATTCAGAATTTAGCAGTAACTCGCATTGCGAGTCCATTCAGCCGTCCCACGGAAGCTGGAAGAGGCTTGCAGCAGATCGAGAGATTTACTCCGGCAGCGGTGACGAAACTCAGCCGTGTCACGGTCGCGCAACAGATTCACGATCGATCCGTCGCTGCGAACACCGCGATCGGCTCACAGATCCCAGACGCCTCCAGCGGCGGGAAGAGCGCGACAACAAAGAGAGCAGTTCGGAGACCGACTCGACCGGGATGATAGGCGTCGGATGCCCTTTCCCCTCGGGAAGGGTCATCGCTCCCGGCGACAAGATGACGAAGACGATTCGATGCGGCGAAGGGTTCCAATCGATCCCGGAACCCGAGCTTTGATGCGCTCCATTATCGTGCAAGGCCTGGTCGACCGAACGAGCTCATCGAGGAGGACCGAGAGGATGCACCCACCAGCGATCGAGTGCATGTCTACGGTCCGGAATGTTTTAGCGGGCTATCGAGCCGCATGATTCCCCAATTTCAGATTGGCGGCGAGTCTGCAAGTTCACTTGGAGAATCTAAGCTCAAACTTGGCTCAAGATTACCGAGTGGCTGTTCAGATTGGTGGTGGAAATGACGAGGTGGCCATGAAACATTTGCCCCTCATGTTGGAAGGTTCGCCAGAGCATGGCTGAGTCAATTACCTCACAACAAGATATATACTTGGGAGGATTTGTCCCAGTGTTCGTCAGACTTTTGAAGGGACTTGTGTTTAAGCGGCCGCTGGTTTGTGAGTTGCAAGTTTGTGTGCGAAGACCAATGAAACTCTCCGAGAGTACATTCAGAGGTGGATTACCCCGCACAATCTTGTGGAAAATGTGTCGACCATCGGGCGATTTATGCTTCAAGGACGGGTCAAAACAGAGAATTGAGTCTGAAGTTCGGTCGAACGGGGACATGACCCGAGTCGAATGATGGAGATTGCTAGCAACACGCCTAACGGCGAGGAAGAAGACCGACTCGGCGGCAAGTACAAGCCGAGTCGATCGGAGAAGGGTAATTCTAATCGGAAGCAGAAGCGCAAAGCCGAGCCAGCAGCTCCCGGAGAGGCCCTGGCCGTCACTCAGGGGAAATTCAAGGGGAAACCCAAAGGATCCGGAATCAAGAAAGTGAAAGATAAGGAAGGGAATGACGTGATGGATATGCCATGTCATATTCACACAAAGAAAGATGAAGAGGGCAACATTATTTACCGAAGCACACCACGCGCCGATGTCGACTCGATCCAGCGGTTTGAGGCAAACAATCTAAGGACAAGGAGAAAGAGCGGACAAGGCCGGAGATAAAGAGGACGGTGAGGAAGAATACCGCATGTGTCAACTCCACTCTGATGATCTTCGCGGATGTGGAGAGTAAAAGTCGACTGAAAGTCATCAATCGAGAGGTGAATATGGTTGCCCCAGTTAAGCCAAGTTATGTGAAATGGTCCCAGACGCCCATCACATTCGACCAGTCTGATCACCCAACTCACATTGCCACCCCTGGGCGGCAAGCGTTAGTGGTCGATCCAGTTGTCGAAGGCACTCGACTGACAAAAGTGCTGATGGATGGTGGCAGTGGGCTGAATTTGTTATATGCGGATCGTTGAAAGGGATGGGCATTCCGATGTCGATTGGCGCCAAACAATATGAGTTTTCACGAGTCATACCAGGAAGAAGGCCAACTCACTCGGCCAAATAGCCACGGGCGTAGTTTTGGCGATTCAAGCACTTCCGCAAAGAAAAGTTGACCTTTGAGGTCGTAGATTTTCAGAGTGCATACCACGCCATTTTGGGAGGCTCGCCTACGCACGCGATTCATGGCTCGACCATGCTACGTGTACCTCAAACTGAAAATGCCGGGCCCAAGGGAGTGATCACCGCCACCGCGACGGAAAAAGGCAGAGGAGTGCTTTTAAGGGCTCAAGATTGCCGACTCTCGGTGACAGCGGTCGAATTCAAGAGTATATGCAAAACGCGGATCCGAGTGATTTGCTAAAATCTAAGAGGCCAGCCACGAGTGCGATTCAAGTCGTCCGGGAGACAAAGCCCGTCCATATTCACCCGACCGACCCGAAGCAGCTCCGACTCACATATCCACAACACTCGGCGAAATAGGAAGAAGCGCCATCCAGTTCCTCCGTGAGAATCGGACATTTTGCATGGAAGCCACCGACATGCCGGTGTTCCTGTGGAGCTGGCTGAGCATCGCCGAGTCGACAAATCGCGAAACCAAAGAAAGAGCATCTTGGCGGTCCGCCGTCCAGAAGAGAAAAGCTATTGGAGAAGAAGTGGCTCGACTGTTGACAGCAGGATTTATCCGAGAGATTTACCACTCCGAGTGGCTCGCCAATGTTGTCATGGTTCCCAAGAAGGATAACTCCCTCCGCATGTGCATTGATTTTAAGCACATTAACCGGGCCTGCCCGAAGGATCATTTTCCTCTCCCCCGCATCGACCAAATTGTCGACTCGACCGCGGGGTGTGAGAGATTGTCTTTTCTTGATGCATATTCCGGGTATCATCAGATCCGTCTGTATGGACCCGACGAAATAAAAACAGCTTTCATCACTCCATTCGGGTGCTTCTGCTATATCACCATGCCATTCGGCCTCAAGAATGCCGGAGCCACATTTATGCGAATGATTCAGAAGTGTCTTCTCACTCAGATCAGTCGGAATGTGGAAGCGTATATGGATGATATCGTCGTTAAGTCGCGAAAAGGTTCCGACCTGCTCGTGACCTCGCCAAACATTTGCCAACCTCCGACGATGCGATATCAAGCTCAATCCGTCAAAGTGCACATTCGGGGTTCCCGTGGAAAACTACTCGGTTTTCGTTTACGACGAGGAATCGACGCTAACCCGCAGAAGATCGGCACTATTCTCCTAATGAAACGCATACTGCGAAAGTGCACGATGTCCGAAGCTTCTTGATGCTTGGCGCTTTAAGTCGATTCATCTCACGACTCGGTGAAAAGGCATTACCTCTTTACCGATGATGAAGAAGGCGACAAGTTCGAGTGGACTCGGAAGTCGATGCAGCGTTTGCCGAGCTAAAAGCTCGCTCTCCACCCAGCCGGTGCTTGCTGCTCCAATCAGCAAAGAGCCTCTGTTGCTTTACATTGCAGCCATTGGACAAGTTGTCGGCTTACGCTTACGGTCGAGCGGGAAGAAGAAGGAAAGGCCTTCAAAGTTCAACGCCGGTGTATTATTTATCTGAAGTTTTGACTCCATCCAAGCGAGAGATACCCTCATTATCGAAGCTTGTGTATGGCATATACATGACCACGAAGAAGGTTGCTCACTATTTCTCCGATCATTCTCATCACGATCGTCGCCGACGCCCTTTATCGAGAGATCTTGCATAACAGAGACGAACCGGTCGAGTGGCAAAGTGGCGATTGAACTTCTTCCCTTGATATCAAATTCGAGGCAAAGAAAGCCATTAAGTCCCAAGCTATAGCGGATTTCCTTGCCGAGTGGATTGAACAACAAACAACCGATGAAGTTCACTCGGAGCATTGGACCATGTTCTTTGACGGCTCCAAAATGCTGAATGGTTCTCGTGTCTTTGGGGTTGTTCTGGTTTCCCCGGAGGAGATAAGCTTAAGTATGTGCTCCAGATTCACTTTGATTCCTCCAACAATGAGGCAGATCGAGGCCCTCTTATATGGATTGCGCATGGCCATCTCACTCGGCGTCCGTCGCTCGATGGTTTATGGCGACTCAGATTTAGTAGTCAATCGGTGATGAAGGAGTGGGGCGTGAAAGCCCGGCTATGACCGGATCTTGCAATGCGATGAGGAAGCCGGAAAAGAAGTTTGAGGGTTGAACTCCATCACATCCCCGATCGAAAAATCGGCGTGAGATGATCCGCAAAGATAGGGTCCAAGAGGGAAGCCATTCCGAGTGGCGTGTTTTTGGAACATATACACATTCCGTCAGTCAAGGAAGATCCTTACACAGAAGAAGCTCCACAACCCAAGAGTGCCACAGATTCGACTGAAGTTGAGGTCCCTGCAGTGGTCGACTTGGTCATGGAGGTTTTAGTAATCACTCCCGATTGGACAATTCCATACATTGCGTACATTCTGAGAAAGGAACTCCCAGAGGATGAGGAAGAGGCTCGACAGATCGTCCGTCGATCCAAAGCCTTCTTCGTTATCAATGGGCGTTATATAGGGAAAGCCCAACGAGTCGGACAAAAATGCATAACGCCGAAGAAGGTCGAGTCATTCTCAATGATATCCACTGGGGACTGTGGTCACCATCGTCCTCTCGGACCATTGTAGCCAAAGCATACCGAGCAGGATTTTACTGGCCAAGAGCAAATGAGATGGCGAAAGAAATAGTAGACAAGTGCGAAGGATGTCAGTTCTACTCCAATATGTCACATAAGCCTGCGTCAGCCTTGAAGACAATTCCGCTCGTCTGGCCTTTTGCAGTATGGGGGTTAGACATGATCGGTCCCTTGCGAACGGGTCGGAGCGGCTTCACGCACGTACTGGTAGCAGTCGACAAGTTCACCAAGTGGATTGAGGCTAAGCCAATCAAAAAACTTGATGCCGGTACTGCTGTTTCCTTCATCAGAAAGTTGACGTTCAGATATGGAGTCCCACACAGTATTATCACGGACAATGGGTCAAATTTCGACTCGGAAGAATTCAAGGATTTCTGCAACTCTCAAGGCATACGAGTCGACTACGCTTCAGTCGCTCACCCACAGTCGAATGGACAGGCAGAACGAGCCAATGGATTGATCCTCAAGGGTCTGAAGCCCCGTTTGATGCGAGATCTCAAGCATGCGGCTGGTGCTTGGGTCGATTTAACTTCCTTCGCTTTGGGGTTCTGCGGACCACGCCTAATCGGTCGATGGGAGAACTCCTTTTTCCTGGTCTATGGGGAAGCAGTTTTACCGAGTGATCTCCTTCATAATGCTCCACTTAATTGAACTTTATAATGAAGCGAAGTTGAGCGGTAGCGTCAGATGCAATCGACCTCTGGAAGAGGAAAGGAAATGGCTCGATCCGCCGACCATTTACCAAAGAAGACTTGCGCCGCCAGACGCCCGAAATGTGAGAGGTCGAGCCTTCGGAAGGGATCTGGTCCTTCGGGTAGATCAGCAGAAGCAACATAAACTTGCTCCCTCCTGGGAAGGTCCCTTCGTCGTCACAAAGGTTCTCCACAATGGGGCATATCGTCTCTACAATGTCGAACACGATATCGATGAGCCCCGAGCTTGGAATGCGGATCTGCTCCGCCCGTTTTACACTTAAAGTTTTTCACTCGGAAGAATTGTAATAAAGTACTCTTGTAGCTCACGAGCTTTGAAGTAACAGTGTCATAATTCCTTCATAATTTTTGTCACTTTTTATTTTTGCGTCGAGTAAAATCTTCACTTCCCCCAGTGGGTGGCTTAGGCGCGAATCCGTTCGCCTAAGTTTACAAATCCCACCGAGTGGTAAGCGGACTTCCACTCGGGGCTTAGCTGCAGCCCAGCTTCGCCTAAGTTATTAAAAATCCCACCGAGTGGTAAGCCGACTTCCACTGGGGGGCTTAACTGCAGCCCAGCACTCGACTAAGTTATTAAAATCCTACCGAGTGGTAAGCGGACTTTCACTCGGGGCTTAGCTGCAGCCAGTAGCTACGCCTAAGTTATTAAAAATCCTACCGAGTGGTAAGCCAGACTTCCACTCGGGGGCTTAGCTGCAGCCCAGCGCTCGCCTAAGTTATTAAAAATCCTACCGAGTGGTAAGCCAGACTTCCACTCGGGGGCTTAGCTGCAGCCCAGCGCTCGCCTAAGTTATTAAAATCCTACCGAGTGGAGAGCAAACCTCCCGCTCGGGGGCTTAGCTGCAGCACAGTGCTCGCCTAAGGTACAAGAAATCCTACCGAGTGGAGAGCAAAACTCCCACTCGGAGGCTTAGCTGCAGTCCCAGGACTCGCCTAAGTACAAAGTATATTAGCAAGGAAAACAAGGCGCAGGTCGACTGCGACCCTCTCCTCCGAGCTTCGACACAAATACAAAGTGTCGATCAGTGACCCTCTCCTCAGAGCTTGACACAAATACAACAGAAATCCCACCGAGTGGAGAGCAAACCTCTCACTCGGGGGCTTAGCTGCAGCCCAGCGCTCGCCTAAGATAAAAGAAATCCCACCGAGTGGAGAGCAAACCTCCCACTCGGGGGCTTAGCTGCAGCCCAGTGCTCGCCTAAGATAAAAGAAATCCCACCGAGTGGAGAGCAAACCTCCCACTCGGGCTTAGCTGCAGCCAGTGCTCGCCTAAGATAAAAGAAATCCTCACCGAGTGGAGAGCAAACCTCCCACTGGGGCTTAGCTGCAGCCCAGTGCTCGCCTAAGATAAAGAAATCCTACCGAGTGGAGAGCAAACCTCTCACTCGGGGCTTAGCTGCAGCCAGCTGCGCCTAAGATAAAGAAATCCTACCGAGTGGAGAGCAAACCTCTCACTCGGGGGCTTAGCTGCAGCCCAGCGCCCGCCTAAGATAAAAGAAATCCTACCGAGTGGAGAGCAAACCTCCCACTCGGAGGTTTAGCTGCAGCCCAGTGCTCGCCAAAGGAATAAGTCGACTGCAGTCAGCATCTCGCTGTTAACCTGCAAAGAGCAATTCAAGCCAAGAGCAATCATATTCAAACATCCAATCCAAATTTAGGTCGATACCTAAAAGAACCGAGAGTGCTCAGGCACTAAGCCTGTTAAAGTTTTATCGGTTACAACTTCACTCGGCATACCGAGGCAAATTTAAGGTCAAGTAAAGTTTTTACCCTCCCGTGGAGGGCTGGATGGAGCAACGAACTCGTCAAGATCGATCCGTCGGCGATCCGCGTGGCAGCAGCAATGAAAGTCTCCATGAAGGTCCCGAAGTCGTGCTTTTGGTGTTGGCCACTCGGAGAGCCGCCAGCTTGTCTTCTCGGGCTTCCTTGCAATGGACACGCCCGGACACTGTGGCTACGTCTCACACCACACCGAGTCAAGATTTCTTCCACTCTTGCACTCGATCGGGGCGGCGTTCAGTCGAGCCATCAATGACTCGAGGTCATTTTGGAGCGTCTCATTGGGCGAGAGCGTCCGAGTCGATGCGGGGCGTAGTAACCTTCAATCTTGCGAGGTAATCCACAACAGCTGCAACGCTGACTCGATCGGAAGATGTTCATGGCAGTTTAAATGCTGCTCACGGAGAATTGATGAGGTCAAGGTTCGCTCCAGCTAGCTAGTTTCTTCTTGAAGTTGCGCGAATTCTGCAGAGATAAAAACCGAGTCGGAAAAGCGATCGAATGGAAACATAACAGTTGGGAGGATTGGTCGAGTGGAAAAGGTTACCTTGAGCTTAAGAAACAATTTTTGGCGAGGCCGCCCAAGAGGCTTTCCATCTCATTCTTCTTCCCAAAGAAGTTGGAGGATCTTATCGGTCGAGTTCTTCTTGTCGACTTCATTCGCCAAAGATCCTTGTTAGCGATGGCTAGAGCGGCCTTGGATCGGCGTTCTCCTGTTCAAGCTTGGCAACCGAGGCCAGCTTTTACGTCAACAAGCTTAATCTTATCGACAGCTCAAGCTCCTTCTTCGTTGAGCTTCCTCACCTTGCTCAAATCGCAGCAAAGTCAAACTTGAAGCAAGTGGGAAGAAGACAGAGTTGTCGAAATCTCACCAAACATACCTTTGGTCTCCTCCTTCGCCTTCGTCGATTTTCTTGCACCAGCTTTCAAGTCTAACTCGAGCTGAATATGCTTCGCTCCGATTCGTATAGCGCCCGCAAGATCACAAGATTTCTCTGAAGAGTCGATTCATAAAATATCGAGATAATTCACTTCCGAGTGAATGAAGAAGAATTGTGCGTTTCTAAGACTACAGTCGAACGCAAGCATTCAACCGTAGTCTCGGGGACTACACCCAGTGGGTGCACTCAGCGTGCCCCCACCGGTCTTATTCAAGACATAGTCGACCAGTCGACCAGTAAAAGAACGCAAGTCGACCAGTCGACCAGTTTCATTCTTAGTAAGCTTAAGGCGAGTCGACCAAATCGACCAACAAAAAAAGGTCGCAAAGTCGACCATTGTCTTCTTCAGATCGTAATCAATCGCGGCGATCGACCACGATCTCGGGGACTACACCGATGGGTGCACTCAGCGTGCCCCCACTGGACTCGGAAACTTATTCGTTCTACTCGGACAATGATCAACATCTACTTAGTAAAGCCTAAGACCGACTGCCAGCAGTCGACCTTAGCCTTGGGGACTACACCCAGCGGGTGCACTCAGCGTGCCCCCGCTAACACCGAGTTTTTATCGACACACCCACTGGGTGACTGCTATTGCTATAAATTTCAGAAAGAAAAGTTTCGATAGCATATCCTAATGAGCAGTGGTGGTCGACTAACTTTGAACATTGCTCAAGAAGGCGAGTGGCGTCAGAAGTCGCTTGGCTCGCTTCGGCGATCTTCACCGCTCCATCATGATTCCTGCTTGACGGATCGCCTCTCTAGCAGCGTCAGCCTGGTCCTCCGGGACGTGGTGCGTGGTGAAGATCGAAGGTTGTCCAGCACTCGACGAAGTGGGTCGCGCACTCGTCAACGGATTCGCAAAAGATACAGTATGTCGAGTGCCGACCTCTCCTTCTGTCACAATGTTCTCGGGCACCGTCGCACCTTGGGCTTCCCCGCCAGTAGACGTCTTCCGGCTCCTCCTAGTCCTCAATGGCTCCTCATCTTCTTCATCGTCGTCAGGAAGGGTGATGATGTCACTAGTTGGAGCTTCAGAAGAAAGTTAAAGTCAGAAATCGTGAGTCAGTCGACTAAGAACAAGAGTTTAAGGATACAGTACCGGGATTTGAGGTGACGGCGTCCTCCATCTCGTGGTCGTCAACCTTAACTGAGGTTTCGGAAGTCGCAGCGCTGAAAATCCAAAAGATCAGTCGACCAGTTCAAATACCAAACAAGAGTCAAAATTTGTATAGAGCAAGAAGATTTAAGCAATATGTTTACCCTGAGATGGTGGGGATGACCACTTTCATTTTTGGCAAAGGCTTGGTCGTTCTCGGCGGAACTACCTTCGGTTGCTTCGGCGCCTTCTCAGCCGGCACCGGAGAAGCGGTCCGAGGCGTTTGGTCGATCATGAGGCGTCGCGACCCTTTACCGCGTTCACCAAGGGTCGTGCACAAGCTTTGACCGCCTTTCCAAGCGCGGTGGTGCAACTTCCTCCTCCTCATCCTCGTCGTCCTCGTCGTCCTCGTCATCATCATCATCGCCGTCGCCGTCTCTGCGTCATCTGAATTCCACTCCTCCCGGCTCTCACCTCCACCGCTTCCTCCTCGATCGGAACTTGGGCGCCGTTGGGCATTGAGTATAGCTCTGTGAGGGCCTCGAGATATCAAAGCGAGTTCATCGACCAAATTACGAAGCACACTCGACATACATGCAATGTAAAATATAACAAGTGTACCTTATGCGAACATTGTCGCGATCAGCGGAGAAATCCTCCGGGATCCGCGAGATTGTCCTTGTTTCGGTGATCGAGGTCATCCATCTTTCCACTACGGCATCGCCGACCGCCTCCGGGTGGGCGCTGGTTTCGCCTTTGATGCCGCAATACAACCACATACAATGACTCCGAACCAAGGGGCTGGATTCGCCTCGAAGAAAAACCTCCAGAGATCCATGCCACCCTCCATCCCTAACCAGCTGCACCACTCGGTCCATCAGCATCTTCACTTCAGCTCTTTCTTGAGGACAACCTTGAGGAGGAGGGCCTGTTCACTCGACTCATGGTGAATTCTGGGAGACCGGTCGACTGCCCCGGCGTCGCCTCATTCCGGCAATAGAACCAGGTCGACTGCCAACCCCTAACTGACTCAGGAAAATGCATAGCTGGGAAAGTGCTTTTGTTCCTCAGCTGGACTCCTAAACCACCACACATCTGGACTACCTGGGTCTTCTCGTCACCAGGACTTGCTTTCTTCACAGTCTGAGAGCGACATGTGAAGATGTACTTGAACAAGCCCCAGTGCGGTCGACATCCCAGGAAGTTTTCGCACATAGATACAAACGCAGCAAGGTATGCAATGGAGTTTGGTGTGAAATGGTGAAGCTGGGCTCCAAAGAAATTCAGAAAACCTCGGAAGAATACACTCGGTGGCAACGAAAAACCTCGGTCGACATGAGTGGCCAAAAGCACGCACTCACCCTCTTCTGGTTGAGGCTGCCACTCGCCAGAAGTCTTGCGGCGTTGTGAGGAATCAATCCGTCGTTGGCCATATCAAGGAGATCCTTCTCCCTGATCGTCGACTGGATCCAGTCCCCCTGGACCCAGCCTTTCGGCAGCTTGGATCTCGACGAAGAACCACCGCGACCGGTGGATCTCCCCTTCGCCTTCTCGGCCGCCGGCGCCTTCTCCGCCGCCGACGCCTTCTTCGCACGCTCCAGCATCGTCGTCCTCTCTTTGCCCATGGCCGCCGGCGGAATGCGCAAGGGGAGAGATGGCAAGGGAGCAGCAACGGAGGTGGAGAGCGGAGACGGAGAGAATGGAGGAGAAAGAACAAGGTACTGTGCACGAGCCTCCGGGAGTTACATTTATAGCATCTCTTCCGAGTGGATGACATGTGGACCCAAGCGATCCAATCATATCCCGAGCGGCCGCCTTCAAGCGCGATCGTGGCGGAGAAAGCGGCGCCAAAATCGAGGCGCCCTATTACGTCCCATCCAAGCGCCGCTTGATCTGTTCCGTTTGCTGCGTCCCCAAATTCAGATCCGTGAGATCCGCGGACGACGGATCGATCTGTCAAGTCTTGAGATTTTCTCGATTTGTTACTCAGGTATAGCAGAGAAAGTCACTCGACTAAAGAACAAGAATGGATCAAGTCGACTGAAGGAAAGTTTCTTGTTATCAACAAAGAAGATCTTGATCCAAGACAGCACGTAGCCGGAATGCAAAAGCAGTCGGAAACAACGTCAACTCCTCCTTCACTCAAGCCTCAATCCATTCGGGGGCTAATGATGGATTCATGTACCTAGGGTAGGGTCATAGGCCTGACCTAAACGTCCTACCCAAGGGTACTCACAGAAGGGATCATCTTCCAGTCGACCAAAGAGGAATTCACTCGACCCGACCGAAGGACTCACCATGGAAGACCCACTCGACCATGAAGAAGCACTCGACCACCGAAGGTCGTCAAGGCACTCCAGCGGCAACGGTTTATTATTGAATAGACTTAATGATAGTTAAAGCTCCTTATGAGGGCGCACAAGAACCCCGGCTTAATGTACTTTAATCCCTCCATTATGTGAGCCGGCTGGGGTCCTGGCGCACTCTATATAAGCCACCCCGCTCCACATATAGAAGGGTTCAGACTCTTGTAATACACATACTCATAATCCACTCGACCGCCTCAGGGCTCCGAGACGTAGGGCTGTTACTTCTTCCGAGAAGGGCCTGAACTCGTACATCCTTTGTCTCCACAACTGCTCCATAGCTAGGACATCGCCTCTCCTTAACCTACCCCTACTTCTACTGTCAGACTTAGAACCACGACAAAGCCTTCGTCAACTCTGAGAACCTTGCAGGCAAGATGATCATACCCTCGAAATCACTACTATCTTTGCTATGCTAGTTTGCTCGCTCTTTTGCTATGCCAATGTTGCGATGCCTACCATTTGCTTGTCAGCCTCCCAAATTGCCATGTCAAACCCCTAACCTTTGACACCTTTCCTATGCAAACCGTTGTTTGGCTATGTTACCGCTTTGCTCAGCCCCTCTTATAGCGTTGTTAGTTGCAGGTGAAGATTGAAGGTTGTTCCTTGTTGGAACATGAAGATGTTGTTCCTTGTTGGAACATGTTTACTTGTTGGGATATCACAATATATCTTATTTAATTAATGCATCTATATATTTGGTAAAGGGTGGAAGGCTCGGCCTTATGCCTGGTGTTTTGTTCCACTCTTGCCGCCCTAGTTTCCGTCATATCGGTGTTATGTTCCCGGATTTTGCGTCCCTTACACGGTTGGGCTATAATGGGAACCCCTTGACAGATTCGCCTTAAGTAAAGCTTCTCCAAAGAATGCCCAACATTGGTTTTACCATTTGCCTCACCTAGCCCTTTTCTTTCCCTTGGGTTCTGCAGACTCAAGGGTCATCTTTATTTTAACCCCCCCGCGGTGCTCCTCTGAGTGTTATCCCAACCGAGCTACTGCGGGGCCACCTCGGGAAACTTGAGGGTTGGTTTTACTCGTAGCTAGACTCATCCGAGTGTGCCCCGAGAAAGAGATATGTGCAGCTCCTATCGGGATTTGTCGGCACATTCGGGCGGTGTTGCTGGTTTAGTTTTACCTGTCGAAATGTCTTGTTGTACCGGATACCGAGTCCGATCGGAGTGTCTTGGGTGGAGGTCTATTCCTCCGCTTGACCGTGAGAGCTTGTCATGGGCTAAGTTGGGACACCCTGCAGGATTTGATCTTTCAAAGCCGTGCCGCGGTTATGTGGCGGATGGGAATTTGTTAACGTCCGGTTGTAGAAGACCAAGTTGACCTTAATTAAAATACATCAATCGTGTGTGTAACCGTGATGGTCTCTTTCCGTGGTCAGGAAGTGAACACGGTGTTGGAGTTATGCTTGACGTAGGTTGCTATAGGATCACTTCTTGATCATACTTTGATCGACCGTGATTTGCCTTCTCTTCTCGCTCTCATTTGCGTATGTTAGCCTCCGTGTATGCTAGTCGCTTGCTGCAGCTCCACCTCATGCCTTTACCTTTCCTATAAGCTTAAATAGTCTTGATCTCGCGGGTGCGAGATTGCTGAGTCCTCGTGACTCACCAGATACTTCCAAAACCAGTTTGCAGGTGCCTATGTTGCCGAGCAGGTGACGCAACCAAGCTCAAGGAGGAGTTTGAGGAAGATCTTGCCCTTTGTGTTGTTTCGTTCTAGTTGATCAGTAGTGGAGCCCAGTTGGGGTCGATCAGGGTCCTTTGTCGCATTTGGGGTTCTTCTTTTATTTTGGTTCCGTAGTCGGACCTTGATTGTATCTGAATGATGTAATGCTTTATTCATGTAATTGTGTGAAGTGGCGATTGTAAGCCAACTATGTATCTCTTTCCCTTATGTATTACTTGGGGTGTGTGAAGATTACCTCACTTGCGACATTGCTTTCAATGCGGTTATGCCTCTAAGTCGTGCTTCGACACGTGGGAGATATAGCCGCATCGAGGGTGTTACAAGTTGGTAATCAGAGCCTTCCCCGACCTTAGGAGCCCCACTGCTTGATCGTTTTTAGTGGCCGAGTTGTGTCTAGAAAAAAAAATGTTTTGAGTCATTTAGGAATTATATATCGGAGAGTTAGGAATTCTTTTTACTCCCCAGTCCCTTCGACCTTCTGGTGAGGTATCCTGACGTAGAGTTTTGACTCTTCTCTTCTCAAATTTCACTAAAAATTTTTTAGGATCACGCGGGTATCTTAGAATCGTTCCGATGGTTTTATGATGACAACATTGTCTTGGTGCCTCCTGTCTTTTAGGGGTTGTGGCAGTGTCCCAGGGAGTTGAGCTCCGAGGTGTTGTCGTCATAATTTTATCGTTGCAGTTCTGAATACCGAGTTTAGTACGCCGACATCGAAAATCTCTTTTATGCGCTTGTTGGTGAGATAATCCCGCTAACCCAAGATCGAGGTGAGTACGGAGTATTGCCATGACTTGTATAACGGATGCTTTTGAAGGTTGAGGTAGACGATTTCGAAGGTTTCTTGGTTATGTGTTGACGGATGGATACAATTGGATGTAGGGATTGTTAGCTTGGGGAGATATATATTGCTCCCTCAGATCCCCAACACCGATTGCATAACCGTAAAGTTTCGGAGTTTCATAGGTGGGAATTCAAGTAGCTCTTAGGATATCTTTTTGACGGATGTATGATATGAAATTGGGATTCGACGTCTAGTGGTCCGCCTATTCACGGTTGGTTTTACAAATGGTCTCGTTGTGTCTTAAAGAGTCCTTGGCTATGCCGACTGGGGGCGCTTCAGATGTCATGTGCACTGCCTTGTACATGATGGTGCTGTACGATTGAGCCCGTGTAGGCCCCACCACGAAAACTTCGGACGAAATCCCTATCATATGTTTGTTCCGGCTTATTCTGCAAGCCAATCCTTTGTTTTGTTTTATTTGTGGTATTCGAGTTGCTTCAAAGTCAAATGTTGAATCCATACCTTTCCGAAATGGTGTTCTCATACTCCGATGTGAATACCAATCCTTCTCGACAATCGAGATTGTCATGTTAATTCTTTTCCTACCGGCGTGCTTCTCTTCGAGATGATCCCATCATTCTCCCCATCCGCAAGATAAATTCTAAGTTTTCTCAACGGTGTTTGTTTCATCCGTCCCAAGTTGCCTTTGTTTTCCCGCCCTCCCACCCTTTTTCTTCAAGGACTCAGATTTTGTTAATCAAGCATCCATTTATTCATGTGAAGTTTCTCCATTCTTTTCCGTCAATGTTCTTACCCGGTGGTTCTCAAGAAGATGTTCTACTAGTTCGTCATTCCCCATTCTTTTATCTTCTCCGGTGGATTCAAGTCAAGTTTTGTTGATCATACCTTTTTCCTCATTTCAATGTCTTCTCATACCGGTGCACCTTATTATCGTTCTTCTTCTCACTATTTGTTAGTCCGGAGTGCTCAAGATATCTTGGAAGATTTGCGTTTCCATTCTCAATCCCTTCAAGATATTTCGAGATTGGTATCTCAGATGTGACGTGACCGAAATTTTCCGTGCTCCACGCACGCAGCTTCGCCATCATCTCCTTCAACGCATCCCGAACAGCACCAAGAGTTCCACTCGGCTTGCTTTGCCCCCACCGTCCGCAATGATCGCGTGGCCGGCCGGTGTCTCTCCCACATAATCTCGTACTTGGCTGCGGCTCTGGTTTTAGGTGGCCCACATGCGATAACCGAACCATCAAAGGACAGTGGTCCGAGCAAGACGACGCCAGATGATCCACCTGCGTAAATGGAAACATGTCCTTCCACGCTTCATCAGCACAGGCTCTGTCCAGCCACACCCGGACGGTTCTATTCCCATCCTGCCCATTATCATATGTATATGGGATCCCGGAAAACCCCAAGTCCATTAATTCACAAGCTAGTAGGCAATCCCTGAACTGCTGCATCTATCTTTCAGATCGTTGTGTTCGAGAGACGTGTTCATGTTGCCACATGGCTTCATTAAAATCCCCACACACAAGCCACGGCTCCGTAGATGTGGCACGTAAATTTGACAACGCACGCCACATACGGTGCCTATTCTCCACCCGTGGCTCTCCATACACATAGGTCGTCCTCCATGTTTTATCGTTAGCTGCATCCACAATACGCACGTCTATATACCGTGCACACGAGTCCAAAACTGTCACTTGTAAGTTTTCATCCCAATAGAGGGTCAGGCCCCCACTCAACCCATCACTAGAAACACCTGCAAATACTCTCATCTGCAGTCTGAACTTGATCTTCTCCATCGTGCTTGAGGCTTGTCTGGTTTCAGAAAGAAAGACCACACCCGGGAATTGGCTTTGCAGAGGGCCAAAACCTCACGAACTGTCCGTGTCCCCCGGCAGTTCCATACTAGCGAACTCATTGGACCCGGCGGTCCTCCTCGAGGGAGGCCGCCGATCTAACATCAGAAGCATCTTCAGAAACTATTTTTGCCCGCTTACTGCCCGAGCTGCTGGTTGGTGAATGTACATCATCACCCTCTTCCCCCTTCCCATGGGTCAGCGTGAGGATACCAGGGGGAGCCATGGACCCACCGGTCATGTCCCCTTTACCCGCCTCGTCCATCGCCAGTCGCTTCCGCACAGATGGATCGACTTGCATGAGTGTGTTCGTGGCCTTCGACGGGCTTGTAGCTGTATCCAGCGTTTCAGGATCCACCTGCTTAGGTAGATTGTTTACACGACTTGGGGTAAATTCCGGCTTCTTCTCACTTCCCCGATTCCCACTTTCCGGCCGTGGCTTATTAGGGCCATCAGCATATAGCCACGCGAAACTTCTTGTTTTTCTCGTCATGAATCCCGTTCTCACACTCCTTGAACTCATGGCCTATGATGCCACATACATTGCAGAAACAAGCATGCTTCTCATAACGCACCAAGAAAACCTGACGCTCTTTACCTCTAACAATACTGACGAACTTGGTGAGAGGCTGACGTACATCATGTCTAACCCTAATTCTCACATAGTCCCCACATGTGTTGCCGTTTAATCTCATCTCTAAAATCATCCAAGAGTTCCTAAGCAGATGTTCCACAATGCCCTTCTTACGTAAACCTTCCGAAGTTTATGAATCTAGAGCCAAACAGTATATACACCATAGGCACCTCCTCCGCCTTCAGAAACCATCATAGGGACACATCAGCACCAAGAAATTCCTGAATAGCCATGGGCCTTGATCGATCATCCGTTCCCGATGCGCCGACCAAGCGGCTGAACAACGAACAAATTTGGGCCAACCGGCGGAAGTTCACATGTCAGGCCGATTCCACGCCGCGCATCTCCCTATAGAAGGTCGTCGGGTTGAAAGTTTTGTCCGTATGAACCCTAGCTAGGGCTAGCCATCCGACGCTCTCATTGATCTCCTAGTCGTTCTCATCAATTACCGATCATCAAAGACTTCTTCCTCTAGATTCAACTGCTCTATGAAATCATCAAGATCCGATCTCGTGGCGGCCCGCTGCCGCCACTGCATTGAGATGCAGCATCCGCCGCCGATCCATCGCAGCAAGCCGGGGGGAACTTCGCCGATGTGTAGGGGAACCCTACGTAGGGGAGGCGAGGATATTGGATAGAGACTCTCTCGTGATTAGATCACCAGAGAGGACATGAAAACCCTAGCCGCCGCTAGGGGAAAGGACTCTATTCAGAGCGTTTTTTCAGATGGCTTATGAGAGTTAAATCAACCTTTTTCAATAGGACAAAGTTTATTATCAGAAATGGCGGCAACACGCAATTCTAGGAGGATACTTGGCTAGGAGAGACACCCCTCGTGCCTCAATACCCATCTCTTTATAGTATTTTTCAATGACGTGATGCTTACGTTGCAACGGTACTTCAGTCCGTCCCCCTTAATATGCAATTCAGAAGGACGCTAGTTGGCCATCGTTGGGAATCGTGGCTCCCACTACTAGGGAAAAGGCTATACACAGAATCTTAGCAGCAGCGAGGGTTAAAAACCCTCGCTACTGCTACTTACTAGCAGCGCAGGTTTTTAAACCTCGCTACTACTAAGTTGATAGCAGCAACGCGGGTTTGTAACCTCGCTACTACTAAGCGGTCTCTCACTGCGTGCCTCGATATGCCATAGTAGTAGCGAGGTTTTTAACCCTCGCTACTACTAAATTGATAGCAGTAGCGCGGGTTTTTAACCCTCGCTACTACTAACCCGCGCGGGAACCCCGTTAAACATTTTTAAAATCCTCAAAAGCCTAACAGAAAAAAAGTTACGGGGCTTTTAAGATCTGGAGGCAAAAAAGCTCAAAAAGAAATCAGTTTTTTTAATTTTTGTTAAATCTGGTCAAACTATGGTCAAACTAATTATTCAAGAATATTAGTGTTACTAAATAATTATTTTAGTTTTTTTTTGAATTTTGGTCAAATCTGGTCAAACTATGGTCAAACTGTGGTCAAATCTGGTCAAACTGTTGTCAAACTATGGTCAAACTAATTATTCAAGAAATATTAGTGTTACTAATTTTTTAGAACAATAGTTTCAAACTCAAACAGTGAAATGTGTGACTTCATGCTCAAGCTAAATTCCTGAGGTTAATAGGATTGACATCTTACTATTGTCGAAAAACAACAAGTGCGACTTGGAAACGAGGGAGAATAGAACCCGGAAGCTAAGCGTGCTCAGCCGGAGTAGTGAGAGGATGGGTGAATGTCCGGAAGTTAGATGATTTGGAATGATGAGGGTGCATAGAGATTAAATTGAGCAAAGGATGAGGGGTGATTAGAGATTTGAGGTTAAAATAATTCGAAATTTGAAAATTAGGGAAAAAATTCAAAAACAAAATTTCAAAAAATTCAAAAAAAATTCAGAGATTACAGATTAGTAGTAGCTGGTTTCTACCCACGCTATCGCTATATCGTTAGTCTGTAGCGCTGGTTGCACCCGTGCTCTTGCTAAAGTTAGTCAGAAGGCTTATTAGTAGCGCTGGTACCAAGGCTACTAATAGGCCCAAAACCCGCTCTGCTGCTAGGCTTTTCCCTAGTAGTGTCCATTTAGTGAGTAGACTGATGGAGGTTCAGATGTCTCAACAGCCCAATTAGTTGCACTGGAAGCTTACTAGGACTAGGGAGTTTACAGTAAAATCAATGTATCTTGATGTTATCAATTCTAGTTCCATTCCTAGTTCCAAATATGTTTGGAAATTCAAGTTTCCATTGAAAATTAAAGTGTTTATGTGGTTTGTACATAAACAAGTCATTCTAACTAAGGACAATCTGGCAAAGTGAAACTGGACAGGACCTACTAGGTGTAGCTTTTGTGATCGGGATGAAACTATCAAACACCTCTTTCTGGATTGCCCGCTGGCCAAGGTTCTATGGCGCACGGTGCACATAGCTTTTAATATTAATCCTCCGAGTTCTGTAAGCACGTTATTTGGAACACGGCTTAACGGGATAGAGTCCGAAACAGCAAGCCATATTCGCCTCGGAGTATGTGCTTTATTGTGGGCGATCCGAACTGCAGAAATGATTTGGTCTTTAATGTAACATCAAATATTCATTTTTGTAGGTTATCTTACGTCCATCGTTGATCCAGATATGATCGCTACTCACTCCGACGGAGGCCGTAGCATTTGGTTATC
Source organism: Aegilops speltoides (assembly GCA_021437245.1). Lineage (NCBI taxonomy): Eukaryota > Viridiplantae > Streptophyta > Magnoliopsida > Poales > Poaceae > Aegilops > Aegilops speltoides. Next base: position 136,559,337 of record CM038144.1, read on the forward strand.
GGATCTATCCGGTGGGAGATGGTAGCATCGATATTTTCAACCGGTTTGATGGCGGTCATGTAATAGGATAGGCAATTAGTTTCCTATCTCTCGTGCCACCGGTTGTGGCTTTCTTTGGCTATTTTAATTTGGCTCTTTGTGAGCTTCTCTTTACGTTTTCGAGACTGTAAGTTGAACCTATTTGCGTTTAATTAAAGTGGTCGTATGCATCGTTCTGATGCAGAGGCCGGGGAGCCCCCCTTTTCGAAAAAAAAACTATTTTCCTAATTACCTCACTATGATTATTGTTGTAGACTTTTAGTATATTCCTCATAGGCAAACACGTATTTTCTTCAGATCTATAGCACACATCTTTTTCCTGTAGTTATTTCGCCATGGATGCAATGGTCTAGGAAAACAAGGTACCTGTCTGTTTCATTCATTTGCATTTTTTGTGAGAAGTGCCTCCATGGTATTAGCAAGGTGTATTTATGATTACTCCTTCTAGTGTTTGGTGAAGCCGAGGGACAGTGATTATGTACCACATATTGTGGCCTTCTGCCTTTTTATCGTCTTTCGCTCTGCAAACATGCTCAAAAATAGTAGTCGTCCATTGAGACTTATTAGTTTATTGTTTCCCATATCTCAGTAGCGAGTAGGAGCCGGCTTCCCGTGTCAGAGTTGCATGTACTTGCGGGCTACTTCACCGTCACCAGCCCATCTGCAGGTATGCTAGCTCCTCCTCTTCTCTTCTTTGATGTGAATGCACAAAAGGAGAGGCTCAAATCTGGAGAGTAGTGAAAGTGCAACTATCCCTAGGTGGTTTTGGTAATTCATAACAACATATAGCTCATTGAGCTAATGCTATTCCAAAACTATTATTTCGGGAAAGCTCAATGAATGGCATGGCATGGATGATGAAACTGGATCCCTCAAAATACTAAGGACAGAGGATTGGCTCAAGCTCAAAAGCTCAAGACTCTTCATTTTATATTTTAGTGATCCAAGATCACATTGAGTCTATAGGAAAAGCCAATACTATCAAGGAGGGATGAGGTGTTGCTTAATGAGCCTCTTGCTTCATGTGCTTAGTGATATGCTCCAAACCGTCAGCTACTTTCTCACATCCACAAATGACCTAAACCCAAAGCCAAAATCGGTCACACCGATTCTTCCTATCCGGCGCCGCCGAGTTTGAAAGTCATAGCCACTACCACAAACCCTAAGCAAATCGGTTCTACCGATAGGGATCTCGGTCTCACCGAGATGGGATTGTAATCTCTCTGTTTCCCTTCGTAACGTTTCGGTCTAACTGAAGTGAGCGATCGGTCCCACCGAGATTGCAATGTAAACTCTCTGTTTCCCTTTTGTAACATTTTGGTCTCACCGAAAAGAGCAAATCGGTCCCACCGAGTTTACCTGACCAACTCTCTGGAAAGCTTATTACCAAAATCGGTCTCACCGAGTTTGTGTAATCGGTCTTACCGAGATTACGTTATGCCCTAACCCTAACCAAATCGGTCTCACCGAGTTGCATGTCAGTCCCACCGAAAATCACTAACGGTCACTAGGTTTACTAAATCGGTCCGACCGAGTGTGTTGAATCGGTCCCACCGAGTTTGGTAAATTGTGTGTAATGTTAGATTTTGTGTGGAGGCTATATATACCCTCCACCTCCTCTTCATTCATGGAGAGAGCCATCGACTAAACCTACACTTCCAACTTACTATTTCTGAGAGAGAACCACCTACTCATGTGTTGAGACGAAGATATTCCATTCCTACCATATGAATCTTGATCTCTAGCCTTCCCCAAGTTGCTTTCCACTCAAATCTTCTTTCCATCAGATCCAAATCCTATGAGAGAGAGTTGAGTGTTGGGGAGACTATCATTTGAAGCACAAGAGCAAGGAGTTCATCATCAACGCACCATTTGTTACTTCTTGGAGAGTGGTGTCTCCTAGATTGGCTAGGTGTCCTTGGGAGCCTCCGACAAGATTGTGGAGTTGAACCAAGGAGTTTGTAAGGGCAAGCAGATCGCCTACTTTGTGAAGATCTACCGCTAGTGAGGCAAGTCCTTCGTGGGCGACGGCCATGGTGGGATAGACAAGGTTGCTTCTTCGTGGACCCTTCGTGGGTGGAGCCTCCGTGGACTCAAAGAACTGCTACCCTTCGTGGGTTGAAGTCTCCATCAACGTGGATGTACGATAGCACCACCTATCGGAACCACGCCAAAAACATCCGTGTTCCAATTGCGCTTGAATCCTCCAAACCCTTCCCTTTACTTTCTTGCAAGTTGCATGCTTTAATTTTCGCTGCCCATATACTCTGCATGCTTGGTTGAATTGTGTGATGATTGCTTGACTTGTCCTAAGATAGCTAAAATCTGCCAAACTCTAAAATTGGGAAAAGGTTAAGTTTTATCACCCCCCCCCCTCCTCTAGACATACTTCAAGGTCCTACAAGTGGTATCAGAGCATTGGTCTCCATTTGCTTTGATTTCCATAGCTTTTGGTGGTCATAGCCTTGGTTTCACAACCGAGGAGAGTATGGCGTCTAGCGAGGAAATTATCACCGAGAGGTCCTTACTTTGACGGTACTAATTTTGCTAGTTGGAAGCATAAGATGAAAATGCATATTCTCGACATAACCCGCCTGCTTGGGCAATTATTTGTATTGGCTTGCAAGGTGAATTCTTTGATGGGAGAGAACCGAACCGTGAAGCTAATGCGAAGAATTGAAGATGTTGCAATACAACGCTCAAGCTTGTGATATCATCTTCAACGGATTGTGCCTCAAGAATTCAACAAAATCTGCCGCCTTGAGAATGCAAAGGAAATTTGGGATACTTTGATTGATATGCATGAAGGTACCGAATCCGTCGAGGATCCAAGTTGATGTGCTCCAAAGTCAGCTTGACAAGTTCAAAATGAAGGATGGTGAAGGTGTCGCTGAAATGTACTCTAGGCTTGCTCTTATCACAAATGAGATTGCCGGCTTAGGGAGTGAAGAGATGATCGACAAATTCATCATCAAGAAGATCCTAAGAGCATTGGATGGAAAGTATGATACCGTGCACATTGATCCAAATGATGCCAAACTACAAAGATCTCAAGCCAACGGAAGTCATTGGAAGAATTGTTGCTCATGAGATGTCACTCAAGGATAAGGAGGAACTTCACAACAAGTCAAGTGGTGCTTACAAAGCCTCAAGTGAAGCCCCCACATCATCAAGTGAGAAACAAACCTTCAATGAAGAATTGAGCTTAATGGTGAAGAACTTCAACAAATTTTACAAGAGTAGAAGCAAAGAAAGAAGCTCCAAGTCAAGGTCTTACCATGACAAAAGATCTTCTAGTCGAGAGCGCAATTGCTACAATTGTGGGAGACCCGGACACTATTCCAATGAGTGTACGGCACCCTACAAAAGAAGAGAAGATTCTCCAAAAAGAAGAAGCAAAAGAGAAGAATCACCACCAAGAGAGAGGAGGAGTAAAGATGATCGTTATGAATGAAGACCCTCACGAAGAAGCAAGGATTCGGAAATAAAGGACAAGTCATCAAGGAGCTACACAAAACGAAGACATCAAGCTCATGTTGGTGAATGGGTATCCGGCTCCGACTCCGACAATCACTCCGAGAGAAGCTATCACTCCGACTCAATATACTCAAGATGAAGGTGTTGCGGTCTAGCACTTGTGTCAACCAACTCCTACGACATATTTGATTCACCAAATGAAGGAATTGGAAGATGCTTCATGGCCAAAGGTCCAAAGGTAACGCATCCTGAGTATGTTTATTTCAATAGTGATGAAGATGACTTGCCTGTGGATGATGATTTACTTGTTGACAACTCTAGTGATGAATACTATGATGAAACGTCAATTAATCATGCTAATCAAGATAAAACGAATGACAATGATAAGGATAAGATTGAGCTTCTAACTAAAGAACTAAACACTCTTAAGTTGGCTCATGAAACTATCTTCGAAGATCATCGAGACCTTTTAAGGGCTCATGAGAAGTTACGCTTTGAAAAGCTCAATCTTGAGCAAGAGCATGAGTTCTTAAAAGCAATCAATGATGATCTCCGTAACAAAAGTTCTTCTTACATTGCCAAGCGTTTACTCTTATCTACTTACATGCCTCAAGTCAAGTCTAGTAACAAGTACAAGAAAGATACTTCCTCTAGTAGTAACAATCATAATGTCAAATCCAATATTGTTGCTTCTAGTAGTTCTCTTGATTCCACTAATGATTCTCTTAGCCCAGTTACACTTGAGCAAGAAAATAGCTTATTGAAGGGAATTATAGAGAAAGGTGTTTACAAGAGCCTTGCCGGGAGTAAGCAATTCGAGGAAATTGTACGCAAGCAAGGAAGGCACCTAAGAATCAAGGTGTTGGTTTTGAACGAAAGTTCAATGCCAATGGAGTTGAGTGGGAAGAAGATCAATACCCTAAGACGAAGTTTGTTCCTCAACAAGAGAAGTATGATCCTACTTCATTCAAAGCAACACAAGCACAAGATGATCTTCCACCACAAGACCACAAGAACAAAGGCAAGGACAAGTTTCAAGAAGAGATTGATGCATTTGAAGAAGCACCTAAGACCTCGTTCAAGTGGGTTCCCAAGACTACGTCAAGTTCTACTTCATCAAGTACAACTACAACTCCAAGGATTCCCATCAAGATGATGTGGATCCCGAAGAAGAAGAACTAGAGAGTTCTTATGACGCCCCCGATTCAATCGTACACTAATCATGCACGCAAACGTGTACGATCAAGATCAAGGACTCACGGGAAGATATCACAACACAACTCTAAAAACATAAATAAGTCATACAGGCATCATAATACAAGCCAAGGGCCTCGAGGGCTCGAATACAAGTGCTCGATCATAGACGAAGTCACGGAAGCAACAATATCTCGAGTACGTACATAAGTTAAACAAGTTTGCCTTAAGAAGGCTAGCACAAACCGATACAGACGAAGAGGCGCAGGCCTCCCGCTCGGGATCCTCCTAAACTATCGCTAGTTGTCGCCGGCGGGCTGCACGTAGTAGTAGGCACCTCCAACAGTAGTAGGAGACGCCGCCGACGGTGGCGTCTGCCTCGATTCCAAAGATCTGGTTGCGACAACCGTAAAGAAAGTAAAGGGGGGAAAAGGGGAGAAAGCAACCGTGAGTACTCATCCAAAGTACTGCAAGCAAGGAGCTGCACTACATATGCATGGGTATATGTGTAAGGGTCATATTAGTGGACCGAATCGCAGAATGCCGTAATAAGAGGGGATAACTAATCTGTCAAAGACTACGCTCGCAGCCTCCGCCTTGCAAAGATGTAGAAGAGAGTAGATCAAGTCCTCCAAGTAGCATCGCCAAGTAGCATCTCCAAGTAGCATCGCCAAGTAGCATCTCCAAGGGATCTCCAAGTAGCATCTCCAAAGAGCATCGCATAGCATAATTCTACCCGCGATCCTCCCTCGCCGCCTGTGGAAAAGCAATCACCGGGTTATCTGTGGAACTTGGAAGGGTGTGTTTTATTAAGTATCCGGTTCTAGTTGTCATAAGGTCAAGGTACAACTCCGGTCGCCCTTTACCGAGGGACACGGCTATTCAATAGATAAACTTCCTGCAGGGTGCACCACATAACCCAACACGCCGATCCCATTTGGCCGACACACTTTCTCGGTCATGCCCGCCTCGAAGATCAACACGCCGCAGCCCCACCTAGGCACAACAGAGAGGTCAAGACGCCGGTCTAACTCCTATGGCGCAGAGGTCCGCCCATCGCCTTTGCACACCGCACGCTATGTGACGCTGCCGAAGCGTAACTAGCCCCTTAATACAAGTGCAAAGCTTACGCCCAATCCGGCGCGACGCCACTCGATCCGACATCAAGAAGGCTTCGCCGATACCATGACGCCGGATACCCATAACTACTCCCGCATAGATGGTTAGTGCGATAGACCAAATGGCCGACTCGGATCAAATACCCAGATCTCGTTAAGCGTGTTAAGTATCCGCTGAACGCCGATCAGGCCAGCCCACCCTGCCTCCTAGGTGGTCTCAACCTGCCTGCCGCCCCGCCACAAAGTAACAATCGGGGCCGTCGGGAACCCAGCCCACCTCTACCGGATGGAGCCACTGTCCTTTCAGCCCCCTCATCGAATCACCATGGGTACTCATCGAAATGACCCGCTTTTAGACACCATCTGCACAAAGATGTATGTATGTATAGTATATACCGTGATCACCTCCCAAGTGATCACGGCCCGATAGTATAGCAAGGCGCATCGACAAGAATGTAGGGCCAATGATGATAAACTAGCATCCTATACTAAACATTTAGGATTGCAGGTAAGGTATCAACAGATGTAGCAACAATGTCAGGCTATGCATCAGGATAGGATCAACGGAAAGCAGTAACATGCTACACTAATCTAATGCAAGCAGTATAGAGGAGAATAGGCGATATCTGGTGATCAATGGGGGGGGGCTTGCCTGGTTGCTCAGACAAGAAGGAGGGGTCGTCGGTGACGTAGTCGACCACAGGGGCATTAGCATCGTCACGGGGTCTACCGGAGAGAAGAGGTGGAGAAACAGTAAATATATAACAAGCAAGTGCATAACAGGACAACAAGCAGAGCTAGACGTGTTCTAACGCGGTATGAGGTGATACCGGTGAAGGGGAAACATCCGGAAAGTATCCCTTGTTCCGTGTTTTCGACGATGAACCAAGGTGAAATGTTGCAGGTTCACTATGCTAGGGACGCGTGGCGGATGAACGGGCTGCGTATCCGGATCCGTCTCATCGTTCTGAGCAACTTTCATGTAGAAAGTATTTTCATCTGAGCTATGGTTTATTTTATATGATTTTCTATAGTTTTAAATCATTTTAGAATTTATTTAATTAATTTAAACTAACATTATCCAGAACAGTGTTTGTTGATGCCAAGATGACGCCAAGAATCAATGTGGGTTGACTAGGTCAAACTGACGTGTGGGTCCCAGCTGTCATTGACTGTTAACTAACCTAACAGATTAATTAACTAACCTAAGTGATTAGGTTAATCTAATTAGGATTAATTAAGTTAATTAACTACTTAATTAATTAATTAACATTTTTATTTATTATTACTTTTTAAAAAATGTTTAATTTTTTTTAATTAAAACGCTCGGGGGGGGCCCCATGTCATTGGCCCTGTGGGGCTAACGGCTAACGGGCAAGCGGCGGAACGGGCGACGAGCGCCACCGGCAGTGGTGCCGCGAGGCAGCGGCAAGGCGCGCGCGGCCTGCTTGGCATAGGGCCATGGCGCGCGCCGAGCAGGCGGCGCGGCATGGAGAGGGTCGCCGCGACGGACGACGGACGGCGAACGCAGCGAGTGGGGGGGCAGACGGCGGTGGTGTGAGCGTGTGGGGAAGGGCGCGGTCGCCACAGGCACTGGGCGCGTGACCAAGGGGCTCACGGGCGTGACGATGGCGAAGCGAGCTCGTCGGAGCTCGCAGGGCACCGGACGGCGGGTACGACGGAGGCGCGGGCGAGAGGAGCTCGACGCGGGCGTGGCTCGGTGGTGTTCAGCGCAAGTGGGGCCGGGGTGAGCGTGGCATCCACGACGACGGCAGGGAAAGGGAGGACGAACGGTCCTCACCAGCGCAGTTAGGGGGCGCCGAGGCGCTGTGGAGGCCGCTCGGGAGGAGGACGGGACGACGGCGTCGGAGACGATGCAGCTGCCGAGGAGGAAGGCGAGGCTACCCAGCCGACCGGTCGGGCGGCGATGGGAGGCGTGGGCGTCACTGCCTGCACCGGATCCATGCGGGACGAAGGCTCGAGGAGGCGGGCGCCGGAGGCGGGCGCCGGCGATGGCGGGTCGATTGCCGGCGGCGACGCGATCGTCGGGGGCAAGCGCAGGGGCGCCGCCCCTGATCCAGAACGTGGGGGGGAGGAGGAGCGAGAGGAGAGGTGGGGATCGTGCGGGGAGTGCGTGACGAGGCTAGGGTTCGTGGGAGTGGGGATAAGGTGTGGCTGGCTGGGCCGTTAGGCGGCTGGCAGGCCACCTGGTCGGGCCGAGGCCCAGTTAGCTGGGGTTTTCTTCCTTTTTCTTTCTTTTTGTTCTGCTTTTCTTTTCTTTTTTTTTTTTCTGCTTTTATTTAGTTTAAAGCACTTAGGCACTTTGTAAAATTATGCTTTCTTCAATATAATTACTTTAGCAATATTGGTCACACAATCAACATTTTTGTTTAATATTTTAAAACTTTTATTATTTACCAAAATTTGAATTTGAATTTTGGACCAGTTTTGAGCTAACGATAGATTAGCAAATCGTAATGAGAGGCAACGTGGCACCATTAGCATGGGATTATCAGTAGCTTAATTACCCAAGGCCACAATTCTCCTCCATTACAAGAAATCTCGTCCCGAGATTTAAAAGGCGGAGTAAAGGAGGAAGGTTCTCGTTACGCACTTCGTGAGTGTTCTCGCCTTGGTCGCTCTTCTCAAGAGGTCGGTCCATTACGCTTGAGGTCTTCATTTCTCTCGCTTCGGTCATCATGTCAAGTTGTCTTCCTTTCTTCGAGAACTCCATCGCACTTTAGAATATGAAAGGGCAGCTCGGCAACGACGTATGTTATAGGTAATAACCAGGGTTAACCCAGAATGAGCATAAGAGTACCTCTCGAGTTGGAACTTAGGAAATACATCGAGAGAGATATAAGTAGGCATGAGAAACTTCAAGCGGATAGGTAAACGTTCGATGCCTTAAATAGAGTATGAGAGGGGTTCAGAGCAACGGGAATAGGTATTGTGTCTGACTCAAGAATAGGTGATCTCATCGGAAGGTGGCTCGTGAATTACATATGAGGCCACGCGCGATGGATAATTATGGGAACAGGGGTGTACAGAGAGTCAGTTTCGATCTGTGGAACTGTGGGTTATGGGCCCACCATCCGGTTTTAAAAGTAGAAAGAGCGTGACATCTTGCATAGTTAAAATAGCAAGGTATGTCGAGGATAGCCGGTCGATTATGTTGGCAACAACGTTGGTACCAAGGGCGAGGGATGAAGAGAACCATTTTCCGCCATTGAACGAGGCGGACCAATAGGCAAAGTTCTCATCCATCGGTGGTTACCGAATGTCATCGACAAATGCAACAGGTCTTATCGACACGGTTGTACACCAAGGTGTTTACATAAGCGTAAGAACATTACCGCTAGATCATATGGATCACAAGGAAGGTTAAACAAATTAATGGAAAGGAAAATGTGTTTGAACACATATTTCGTGGGTATATCATTCCCAAGGACAAGCGAGCATGATATCGATGACAGGATATAATGTAGAAAACTCTTTAGGTACGGGGTGAGAAATTTCCTGACATTACCCATACAATGGTGTTTGGATAATTGAGCAGGAAACATTTAGCATTGGGCTTCAAATGTTCTTGTTGAAAATTGGAGTACCATAGACAAGCTTCGAGATAGCATTCACATGGTCTTCAAGCAAAGGTCGTACTTTGGATATACAAAGGATCCAATAGGATAACTTATTAAACAAGGCATTCAATTTCCTCATTGAAAAATGGTTAACCTAGTTAAAAAGGGAACTACAACAATAGGTCCTCCGGTTAGGAGTGCTAGGCATGACATCACCTTACCGGGTCATATAAAGACCAATGTTATAGCTCTTGGAAATATGTTCCAACCATCATATCTAACCGAGATTCAGATCTGATTGGTGTCAGGATACCTCAGACTCAGGATGCCTGAGAAGAAAGGTGCAACACAAATTGACGGATGACACAGAAGATTCTCGAAATGAACTATGAAGTGATTTCCGCTAACAAGAGTTCATCATTAACCCAAGGAGAGGACAAGGAGGTGGTGATGAACTCAGCGACAATTCATCAAAATTTCCAAAGGATGGATTTCCACAATTATGTGAACAAGGAGTAACATTTGCCAGATCAAAATGATATATTGATGTATGCTTGAGGAAAGCATACACAATTTAACAATGGTTGAAAGGTGCACCCGAAATATGGGTTGGGTTGCACGGCCAACATTGGAATGGTGATTCAATAATCAATAGTCTAAGAATGAATGGCCAACCATTAACTTCAAAGCAATAGAGTTGCTAGAAGGGCAGAATCCAAATAGCACCGTTCATCTGTTGGTATCCTGGTTAGAACCAACACGGGGACCAAGAAAGAATGGTGATGGCGAGAGGTATCACTATAGCAAGAATTCTTAAGAGGTGGAGCAATCCTCACAACATTCTTGACATCAAAGATGGTAATACTCCGCGGTAGAACCATAACATAAGTTGGATAACAAGGAACTCAAGGTACAACACAAAACAGGAACAATTTTTGTGTTGGAGGGAATGCAATAATGTTGTGGATGATAACCCAAACCATCGAGGGCAAAGGATGCTACTTCTCATCAAGAATTCGGTAGATATCTTGAAGACCTCGTAATGTTGATGATGATCACGACACATTTGTCGAGAGGTTTCGAGAAGATGTAATCGATCGGTGATGACATCAAGTCAACGGAAATGATGAAGCCAAAAGTCATTGGGACCATGGGTACGACTCAAACTCGAAATCAAGCTTGCTGTTCAAGGACAAACGATATGACGAGGAAGATCGATTGTAAGATTAGCTCACCGTCGAAATTTGTGCTCCGAGAAGAAGGACCCGTAGGACAGCTTAAAAATTAGCACAATGATATAGCCAATCAGGCTAGGAATGACTTGAAGGATTATTAAACTCGTAAGCAATGAAAATTACTTAGAGTTATTGAATCAAGTCTTGGAATCAATTCACTTACCGTGTTCTCGAGTGAAATAACTCGTAACCCGAGGGAAATCTGAAATCGGTGAGAAACAATAATAGATGAAGACTCATAGGAAGCAACACAGTTCGTTGATATTCTCGAGATAATTTGGAGGGTATTGCTCAAGGAAGATTGACATAGGGGTTATGGAGAGGTATTGATCCGCAGAAGACAAGTGTTTTAACTTGCTTGAGAAATGGGATCAAGTAGAAAATATGGTTGGAACCATGATTGCAAAGGATCAATTCACAGATACCAGATGATATTATATCAAGGCAATAGTTATTATTACAAGAAGCTTCCATGATAGGATCTACATCGTGTCCATGGGCATGAACACAAGTTCAAGGTCGACTCCCACTTCTTCAATGTATAACCTTCCATTCACTTCTCGCCTTCAACGAAATTGTGTGTTGAAATTTTATCCGACATAACACTAGTAGAGTATGACCCGTAGTAGTTTCCGGTTCACACAGCTTTAGAGAAGGCATATGTCCAACCCATCGGGCCTCTTAGGAACATATACCACAAACTTCGTGAGTAAATAACACAAGCTCGATAGCGTAACATGGTTGACAAAGCGGGGATACAATTTACCAAAGGCGGTATACATCCTAGGAAAGGCTCAAGGTTATTGAATATGAAGGACATTGTCGGATAAAATACAACAAAGGATCCGGGGTGAGTATCGGCACACAACCGTGAGGAAGAAGCAAGGCAATTACATTGGATTATAGAAACAATCTGAATAACTTAGAGCTCAATTGCTAAGGAATTATGATTTACAAAGTGAAGGATCGTAAGCGTACGCTCGATCAAGGATGGATAAGTTCAATAGACTTAGGGGCACAATCGACGACAATTTAATTGGCGAGAACCAGCTCATGATTAAAACGACGCTCGAGCCTAAGGATGAATTCGGGATTTGTTTGAGGATTCCAAGCATTGGCAACAAATCGAATCAATGGACTCAAAATGACAATGACAATGGATGTCAACAAGATTACTAGACTTATGGGATTAACCATAATGCAAGCGATCAAGAATTTCAAGAGCAATAGGATGCTCAAGATTTACTAAGATCGAATGGTATTTCAAGTCTTTTGCAAAACACTTGATCGATGGGGTGAGCGGATACTCGAGAAGTGTGGGAAATTATCTCGTAGGAGTATTCATTTGGCAAAGAACCGCAAGGCAATAAGCTCAAGGATTCTCAAAAGTTGAGAAATAATTCGCTGCATCTTGTAATAACAAGATCAACGGGGAATGATTGTATCAATGGCAAGTGCACGTGGTTGTCCATAGGGGTTTATCGATGGAAGGGAATTGCAATAGCAATGGCACAAAGTCTCGAAATATCATTGTAGAGTATCTTCCGAATCTTCCGATGCAGCAAGCGATCATCTGGAGTGAGGGGCTCTCCGGGAGAAAGTATTTTACGAGAACCTAGAGTCAGAGTTAGCAAAATCATTTAAACCCGAATAGAAGAGAGTTCAAAGACCTAGAGTAAAGATCAAGGAGTAAAAGATCCTAATACCACCCAAATGGCGACGTGAGCCCATAAGACTCACAACCATGTTAGTAAAAGCTTTGCAATGTCTAGACTCGACTTCGGCCAAGGAGTGTGGAAGGGGGATTCCTACAGGCAGTCGGCTCTGATACCAACTTGTGACGCCCCCGATTCAATCGTACACTAATCATGCACGCAAACGCGTACGATCAAGATCGTGGACTCACGGAAGATATCACAACACAACTCTAAAAACATAAATAAGTCATACAAGCATCATAATACAAGCCGGGGCCTCGAGGGCTCGAATACAAGTGCTCGATCATAGACGAAGTCACGGAAGCAACAATATCTGAGTACGTACATAAGTTAAACAAGTTTGCCTTAAGAAGGCTAGCACAAACCGGGATACAAATCGAAGAGGCACAGCCTCCTGCTCGATCCTCCTAAACTATCTGCCGGTCGTCGCCGGGCTGCACGTAGTAGTAGGCACCTCCAAAGAGTAGGAGACGCCGTCGACAAAGGGCGTCTGCCTCGGACTCCAAAGATCTAGTTGCGATAACTAGAAAGAAAGGAAAGGGGGAAAGGGGAGAAAGCAACCGTGAGTACTCATCCAAAGTACTGCAAGCAAGGAGCTACACTACATATGCATGGGTATATGTGTAAAGGGTCATATCGATGGACCGAATGCGTAATGCCGTAATAAGAGGGGATAACTAATCATGTCAAAGACTACGCTCGGGCAGCCTCCGCCTTGCAAAGATGTAGAAGAGAGTAGACTGAAGTCCTCCAAGTAGCATCGCCAAGTAGCATCTCCAAGTAGCATCGCCAAGTAGCATCTCCAGTAGCATCTCCAAGTAGCATCTCCAGTAGCATCGCATAGCATAATTCTACCCGGTGATCCTCCCCTCGTCGCCCTGTGGAAAAGCGATCACCGGGTTGTCTATGGAACTTGGAAGGGTGTGTTTTATTAAGTATCTGGTTCTAGTTGTCATAAGGTCAAGGTACAACTCCGGGTCGTCCTTTTACCGAGGGACACGGCTATTCAATAGATAAACTTCCTGCAGGGTGCACCACATAACCCAACACGCCGATCCCATTTGGCCGACACACTTTCCTGGGTCATGCCCGGCCTTGGAAGATCAACACGTCGCAGCCCCACCTAGGCACAACAGAGAGGTCAGCACGCCGGTCTAACTCATTGTGACGCCCGGGTAATTAAGCTACAGTAATCCCATGCTAATGGTGCCACGTTGCCTCTGTTACTGTTGCTAATCTATCGTTAGCTCAAAACTGGTCCAAAATCCAAATTCAAATTTTGGTAAATAATAAAAGTTTTAAAATATTAAACAAAAATGTTTGGTGTGTGACCAATATTGCTAAAGTAATTATATTGAAGAAAGCATAATTTTACAAAGTGCCTAAGTGCTTTAAACTAAATAAAACAGAAAAGAAAAAGAAAGAAAAGAAAACAGAACAAAAAGAAAGAAAAAGGAAGAAAACCCCCCAGGCCAACTGGGCCTCGCCCACCAAAGGCCTGCCAGCCGCCTAACTGCCCAGCCGGCCACACCTTATCCCCACTCCCCACCGAACCCTAGCCTCGTCACCGCACTCCCCCGCACGATCCCCACCTCTCCTCTCGCTCCTCCTCCCCCCCGTTTCGATCAGGCGCCCTGCGCTTGCCCCGACGATCGCGCTGCCGACGAAGCCGACCCTCGCGGCGCCGGCGCCTCCTCGAGCCTTTTCGTCCCTGCGTGGATCCGGTCTGGCAGCCGACGCCCACGCCCCATCGCCGCTTCGACCCGTCGCTGGACCGCCTCGCCTTCCTCCTCGGCGCTGCCTCGTCTCCGCCGCTCGCCCGTCCTCCTCCCGAACGGCCTCCACGCGCCTCGACGCCACTAACGCTAGTGAGGACCTGTTCGTCCTCCCTTTTCCTCGCCTGCCGTCATGGACGCACGCCACCTCGCCCCACTCGCTGAACACCACCAGCACGCCTGCCGAAGCTCCTTCGCCCGCGCCTGCTGCATTCCACCGTCCGGTGCCTCGCGAGTTCGACGAGCTCGCGCCGCCATCGCCACGCCGTGAGCCCCTTAGGTCACGCGCCAAAGGCTCGTGGCGACCGCGCTTTTCCCACACGCCACACCACCGCCGCTCGCTTCACTCGCTGCGTTGCCGTCTGCCGTCTGTCGCGGCGACCCTCTCCGCTCTTCGCGCCGCCTCCTGCTCGGCCATGCCCCATGGCCGCCAAAGCCGCGCTTTTTCGCTTGCCGCTTGCCCGTGGCACTGCCGCTCGGCCGGGCGCTGCCGCCTGCCCGCCCGCTGCCCATTCGCCTCATTAGCCCCTCAACCACGACATGGGGGCCCCAAATTTTAACGTTGTAATTAAAAAATAATTAAACATTTTTTAAAAAAAGTAATAATAAATAAAATGTTAATTAATTATTTAAGTAGTTAATTAACTTAATTAATCCTAATTAGATTAACCTAGTCACTTAGGTTAGTTAATTAATCTGTTAGGTTAGTTAACAGTCAATGACAGCTGGGACCCACACGTCAGTTTGACCTAGTCAACCCCCTGTTGACTGCCGACGTCATGTCAAGGCGTCATGCCGACGCCAAGAAACACTGCTCGATAATGTTAGTTTAAATTAATTAAATAAATTCTAAAATGATTTAAAACTATAGAAAATCATATAAAATAAACCATAGCTCAGATGAAAATACTTTCTACATGAAAGTTGCTCAGAACGATGAGACGGATCCGGATACGCAGCCCGTTCATCTGCCACACGTCCCTAGCATAGTGAACCTGCAACATTTCACCTTCGGTTCATCTGTCTAAAAACACTAACACCGGGATACTTTCCTTGATGTTTCTTCACCGGTATCACCTCATACCGCTGTTAGAACACGCCTAGCTCGCTTGTTGTCCCGTTATGCACTTGCTTGCTATATATTTATCTGCTTCTCCCCTCTTCTCTCCGGAGACCCCGTGATTTATGCCGATGCCCCTGTGGTCGACTACGCCACCGACGAATTCTCCTTCTTGTCTCGAGCAACCAGCAAGCCCCCCTTGATCACCGGATATCGCCTATTCTCCTCTATACCGCTTGCATTAGAGTAGTGTAGCATGTTGTCGCTTCGCTGATCCTATCCTCGATGCATAGCCCGACATTGTTGCTACATCTGTTGATACCTTACCAAAGAATCCTAAATGCTTAGTATAGGATGCTAGTTTATCATCATTGGCCCTACATTATTGTCACCGCTTTGCTATATTATCGGGTCGTGATCACTTGGGAGGTGATCACGGTATATACTATACATACATACATACTGCATGATGGTGACTAAAGCCGTCACTCGATGAGTACCCGCAGTGATTCTCGATGAGGGGCCGAAAGGACAGTGGCTCCATCCCGTAGAGGTGGGCCTGGGTTCCCGACGGCCCCCGATCACATTACTTTGTGGCGAGCGACAGGCAGGTTGAGACCACCTAGGAGACAGTGGGCTCGCCCTGCTCGGCGTCATGATACTTAACACGCTTAACCTGATCCGGGTATTTGATCCGAAGTCCGCCATTTGGTCTATACGCACTAACCATCTACGCTGGAGTAGTCATGGGTATCCCGACGTCGTGGTATCACCGGCCTTCTTGACGTCAGCGACTGAGTGGTGCGCGCCGGATTGGAACGTAAGCCTGCACTTGTATTAAGGGGGCTAGTTCTGCTTCCGGCCGCGTACGCAACATGCAGGTGTGCAAAGGGCGATGGGCCCAGACCCCTGCGCGCCATAGGAGTTAGACCGGCGTGCTGACCTCTCTATTGTGCCTAGGTGGGGTTGCGACGTGTTGATCTTCCGAGGCCGGGCATGACCCAGGAAAGTGTGTCCGGCCAAATGGGATCGAGCGTGTTGGGTTATGTGGTGCACCCCTACAGGGAAGTTTATCTATTCGAATAGCTGTGTCCCTCGGTAAAAGGACGACCCGGAGTTGTACCTTGACCTTATGACAACTAGAACCGGATACTTAATAAAACACACCCTTCCAAGTTCCACAGACAACCCGGTGATCGCTTCCCAGGCTGACGAGGGAGGATCGCGGTAGAATTATGCTATGCGATGCTACCGGAGATGCTACTTGGAGATGCTATCGAGATGCTACTTGGCGATGCTACTTGAGATGCTACTTGGCGATGCTACTTGGAGGACTTCACCTACTCTCTTCTACATGCTGCAAGACGGAGGCTGCTGTACATAGTCTTTGACAGATTAGTTATCCCCTCTTATTCTCGCATTCTCGCAGCTCACCCAATCGATATGACCCTTTACACATATACCCATGCATATGTAGTGTAGCTCCTTGCTTATGTAGTACTTTGGATGAATACTCACGGTTGCTTTCTCCCCTTTTCCCCCCTTTCTTTCTTTCGGTTGTCGCAACCAGATGCTGGAGTCCAGAGCGACGCCACCGCCGACGACGCCTCCTACTACGCCGAGGTGCCTACTACTACGCAGCCCACGACGACCACTCATGAGTTTAGGAGGATCCTGCAGAGGCCCGCGCCTCTTCGATCTCAGATCCCAGCTTTGTGCTAGCCTTCTTAAGGCAAACTTGTTTAACTTATGTCCTGATCAGATATTGTTGCTTCCACGACTCGCCTATGATCGAGCACTTGTATTCGAGCCCTCGAGGCCCCTGGCTTGTATTATGATGCTTGTATGACTTATTTATGTTTTTAGAGTTGTGTTGTGATATCTTCCCGTGAGTCCCTGATCTTGATCGTACACGTTTGCGTGCATGATTAGTGTACGATTGAATCGGGGGCGTCACAGTTCTTGAGGGTGACTCCGCCAACATTCTTCACTCATATCATTATGGCAAGAACAAGTGCAATCAACTTCCACATCTTGCACTAGTTCAAGGAGTCACAAACCCTCATGTTGGTAAGGCAAGGGACAAGGTAACCTAATGATTTCATGGACATCATCTTGTGTATGCATCATTCTATGTCTATGGATATTCTTGTTTGTTCCTTGTGGGACTAACCCATGTAGGTAAGTTGAAAGTGCAACTCACTCCAAAGGATTGCTCCAAATGATCTACATCAACATTGAGCATCCACATCTTCAACACCTACATGAAGTCATCATCGATAAAACCCAAGGTTAGTTCATCCCTCTAAGGGGGGATCTCACATCTAGGGGGAGCTTAACTCTAAGAATTGAGTCAAAGCAACTCTAATGGTGTGAACACATCAATGCATTATGTAAAAGTGGTAACCCCACTTGAGCTTAAACGATGAGTATGACCTATGATCAAATGTCTTTCATTTGACTCCTAAGTCAATATACTCATATATAGATGACCTAGTCATCGCCAATTGTTTGATAGATGCTAGAATTGGTTGTGCATGCTTTGCCACATATTTCATTTTCCATCTTATTGTGTGAGCAGGTTCGTGCATATCTTACTCATTCAATGACATCCACTTGTTGTTTTGATTGATTGGCTTCTTTTTCTTTTTGCCAAGTGGATGGACAAGAATGCCTAAGAACCTTCTCTAGCTATCTATGCTTTTCTCGTCTCAAACTCTATTCATCCTACATCACAAAATTTGATCAAGTCAGATTCGAACCACTCTGTGTGAGGAGCACTCGGAGTCCCCGATTCGTCATAGACTTAAACTTCCAAAACTACTTTGTGATTCTCGGTCTGACCGATTCCTCCATTTCGGTCCTACCGAGATCATTAAGTCGATCCAAGTTTTCAATCTCGGTGCAACCAATTTGAACTTTTCGGTCACACCGAGTTGCAGTAACTATACACAGTTATGCATCTCGGTGCCACCGAGTTGTTCCACTCGGTCACACCGACAGGGTCGGGCTATATATAGTCACGGCAAAATTTGAAATTCTCCAACCCCTTCGCCACAAGCAATAGCTCGCTCTGCCTCCAAGGTCTCCGGATCGTCTCCTCGTCGCCAACCACCTCCTGTCGCTGGTCTCCGCCGCCGTCAAGGGATTTCAACCCCGCCGTTGCCGCCGTAGCGAGTTCATCGCCAAGTTAGGGTATGGACTCGATCACTGTGCTATCCTCGTCCGATTCCTAGCACATTGTGTTCTTATTGATTCTTGCCACGATTGAAACACTCCTATCCAATCAATGCGCATCCGTAGATTAGATGAGATTCAAATTTTAGGGTTAGGTTTCACCAAACCATCTCGACCCACCGAGTTGAAAATCTCGGTCCCATCGATTTGGCTTATGCCATTGCACTAGTAACTCTCGTCCGACGAGAATTGCTAATCGGTGAGACCGATTTTAGGACTTTGGGAAACCCTAGCGCTCTCGGTGCCATCGAATCGTGACTCGTCCAACTGAGTTCATCAGTTTAGGTTCCAAAACTGCGAGTTTGAAAATTGGTTGATCCGAAATGCTTTCTGTGGAAAACTAAAACTGAATTTTTGAATCATTCTTTTGCAAAAATCTCGCATTTTGTGATGCTCATCCATTCTATCTCATCTATAACTCTTCACGAGGTCAGCATCTGCTTGCAAAGATGTCGTAACAGAGTGATAGCCGTAACAGTCAAGAGCAGATTGACATGAGTAAGGGCACTAGTCCCTCAAGTTCTTCAGATGATGGGAGCAGGAGCACCCCAAGTAAGCTGCCTAAGGCTGCTACCAGGCAAAGGAAGAAGAGAACTTCAGACTCTGAAGATGAGGACTATAGAGTGAAGAGGATGAGGCTACTTCCAAGAAGGTAGTACTCAAAAGGAGTATGGCTCAAAGACATATCACAAAGCTCGGATCAACAAGAAGGTTCCCGCCAAGAGGACACCTATGCCCAAGGTCAAGGTCCACTCAAGTGCCGTAACAGATCGACCCAAAGAGGCACTCGCAAAGAAAGTCATAACTTCCAAATCCAAGAAAGTTCCTACTTGGAGAAACTATGAAGTTTACCATTGAATCAGAGGATGAAGCTGCTCAGATAAGAAGAAGAAGAGAGCAAGAACCACAACCGCCTGTGTTCTTGGAAAGCCCTCAATGAGAAGAGGCTCTGAAGAGGAAGAAGAGGTTGCTGCACCAGCACCCAAGGCACAGAAGCTTATGGGTGATGCTATTAGATCAGGGGCTGCAACATCTAAGCCCAAGGAAGCACGCAAAGCTGCCCCCAAGGCCAAGCTTGCACCAAAGAGGAATACCAGGAGTATTCCAGCTGCTGAGAAGAACAAGGCCCCAGTGCCTAATGTTGCTGATGAGGAAGATGAAGAAGGACAGGTCCTAAGGAAGCTCAAGCCCAAGATACTAGACCACAATGATGCCCATCCTGTGGCTGAGGACATGAACATCAGAAGAGACTCAGGGTTGAGGCTATTGAGGCTGACAGATCCATATGCCGCAAGGAGAAGAACTGTTGTTGATTACAGGTTCCATACAAAGGAACAGCAGGACTTCTATGAGACAATCTTGTTGGACAAGAAGCCCATAGTGTGTGATATGAGGTGGGTTGACTGGACCTACATAAAAGAAAATGAAGAGCACTATCCTGGAGTGCAAGATAGTTTTGTTGCTTGTGGAGTTGCAGATTATGTTGGGCAAAAGCTCACCAACTGGAATGATGAAGTTATCATGCAATTCTACTCCACAGCACACTTCTATCCAGATGGGAGGATAGTTTGGATGTCGGAAGGTACAAGGTACGAGTCCACTGTTGAGGAATGGGCAAGACTGATCAATGCCCCAAAGGAAAATGGTGATGACCTGCATGTATATGCCAAGAAGAAGAAATTCCATGGCACACATGTACAAGGATATCCCAAACAAATCTGTTGAGACGCATAAGTTTGGATCAGCCCACTTTCTTCTGTCAGGGCTGCCAACTATCAACTGCATCCTAAGGAACACTCTGTTGCCTAAGTCTGGTGACCACAACATGATTAGAGGGCATGCAATCAACATGTTGCATTTGTTTGATGTGCCACAGAAATTCAAAGTCATGAGCCTTATGGTTGAAACCATTAAGAGGACTACAGCAGATCAGAAGAGGAGCTGTGGATATGCCCCTCAGATTCAGGAATTGATTAACTCAAAGATGGGAACAGGCAAATATCTATTCGATAAGGAACATTTTCCACTTTATCCAGACTTTGAGGACAATGAGGTTGTCATGAATGAGAATGATCCATCATCAGTTCAAGCTCAAGAGAAGAAGGAGAAGGCAAGGAACGAGAAGGCTGCCAAGATGCCAACTCAAGAGGAGGCATCTGAGTATTTCTTGATGAACAAGCAGGAGCAGCTTGGTTACTTAATAGCATCAACACTGAGGATTGAGAAGGGATTGGCCACCCTCACTCGAAACCAGGAGAGCTTGGAAAGAATCATGGAACTCAAATTCCATGATCTAGATGTCAAAGTAACTGAGATTCAGTCAGTTGTGGAGCAGCTGCAGGATGACATGTAGGAGAGGCAGGGCAAGACTACCACTAATGTGTTTGCCAGAGTGCCTAGAGCCCATAGGTCAGTTGCAGTGCCTATGACAGACACTAGAGCAACATCATCTGCACCATCTACAGCCCCTACAGCTCCAAAGGCAACCAGCTCCAAAGATCAACTCCAAAGACCTCTACTTCAACTGAAGCCTTCATTCTTGGAGTTATCCGGACACCACCACCTGAAGATCAAGCCTGAGAGTCGATCTAGCACTATGCATTTTCGATGAACTTTTTGGTAACTTGTTGCCAAAGGGGGAGAAAAATGTATAGATCATAGGCTTTGAGAGAGAGAGTGTTGCTTTTGTTCTCTCTTGATTTGGTGGTTAAACTTGTTTGCTTTTGATTGCTTGAGATACTATGCTGTGAGACATTGATGATCATGTGTTTGATCATAAGCTACACTTATGCATGTTTGATGATATTATCTTATCTATCCTATGTGATCATTCACTTTGCTTGGGGATGAGTGCATGTATTCAATATTTATTATTTTGAGCGCTCCACCAAGATGTATGTGACATGGAAGAGTAATCCATGAGCCTAACTCATTGTGTATTTGCAGTCCAAAGTAAATTTTAAACTATGCACAAATTTAGGGGGAGCTCTTGCTTATCACATACTTCTCAAAGCGACGATGTTTTTCAATCTTATTATCATTTGTCGAAGCTTTGATCTATATGTTGTCATCAATTACCAAAAGGGGAGATTGAAAGTGCAACTATCCCTAGGTGGTTTTGGTAATTCATAACAACATATAGCTCATTGAGCTAATGCTATTCCAAGACTATTGTTTCAGAAAGCTCAATGAATGGCATGGCATGGATGATGAAAGTGGATCCTCAAAATACTAAGGACAAAGGATTGGCTCAAGCTCAAAAGCTCAAGACTCTTCATTTTATATTTTAGTGATCCAAGATCACATTGAGTCTATAGGAAAAGCCAATACTATCAAGGAGGGATGAGGTGTTGCTTAATGAGCCTCTTGCTTCATGTGCTTAGTGATATGCTCCAAAACCCTCAGCTACTTTCTCACATCCACAAATGACCTAAACACAAAGCCAAAATCGGTCACACCGATTCTTCCTATCCGGCGCCACCGAGTTTGAAAGTCATAGCCACTACCACAAACCCTAAGCAAATCGGTTCTACCGATAGGGATCTCGGTCTCACCGAGATGGGATTGTAATCTCTCTGTTTCCCTTCGTAACATTTCGGTCTAACCGAAGTGAGCGATCGGTCCCGCCGAGATTGCAATGTAAACTCTCTGCTTCCCTTTTGTAACATTTCGGTCTCACCGAAAAGAGCAAATCGGTCCCACCGAGTTTACCTGACCAACTCTCTGGAAAGCTTATTACCAAAATCGGTCTCACCGAGTTTGTGTAATCGGTCTTACCGAGATTACATTATGCCCTAACCCTAACCGAATCGGTCTCACCGAGTTGCATGTCAGTCCCACCGAAAATCACTAACGGTCACTAGGTTTACTAAATCTGTCCGGCCGAGTCTGTTGAATCGGTCCCACTGAGTTTAGTAAATTGTGTGTAACGGTTAGATTTTGTGTGGAGGCTATATATACCCCTCCACCTCCTCTTCATTCGTGGAGAGAGCCATCAGACTAAACCTACACTTCTAAATTACCATTTCTGAGAGAGAACCACCTACTCATGTGTTGAGACCAAGATATTCCATTCCTACCATATGAATCTTGATCTCTAGCCTTCCCCAAGTTGCTTTCCACTCAAATCTTCTTTCCACCAGATCCAAATCCTATGAGAGAGAGTTGAGTGTTGGGGAGACTATCATTTGAAGCACAAGAGCAAGGAGTTCAACATCAACGCACCATTTGTTACTTCTTGGAGAGTGGTGTCTCCTAGATTGGCTAGGTGTCCCTTGGGAGCCTCCGACAAGATTGTGGAGTTGAACCAAGGAGTTTGTAAGGGCAAGGAGATTGCCTACTTTGTGAAGATCTACCGCTAGTGAGGCAAGTCCTTCATGGGCGACGGCCATGGTGGGATAGACAAGGTTGCTTCTTCGTGGACCCTTCGTGGGTGGAGCCCTCCATGGACTCACAAGAACTGCTACCCTTCGTGGGTTGAAGTCTCCATCAACGTGGATGTACGATAGCACCACCTATCGGAACCACGCCAAAAACATCCGTGTCTCCAATTGCGTTTGAATCCTCCAAACCCTTCCCTTTACTTTCTTGCAAGTTGCATGCTTTAATTTTCGCTGCCCATATACTCTTTGCATGCTTGCTTGAATTGTGTGATGTTGCTTGACTTGTCCTAAGATAGCTAAAATCTGCAAACTCTAAAAGTGGGAAAAGGTTAAGTTTTTAATTGGTCAAGTAGTCTAATCACCCCCCCTCTAGACATACTTCAAGGTCCTACAAGTAGCCAATGATATATAGTTTTAAATTTTGTCTTTCTGTTGCAGTATTGTAGGGATGGACATATGGATTTAGTGGTACCCTCCTGAAAGATACACATCTCAGCAGCCAAGAACTTCGATAAAATGTATATCCCAACTCCTTTTATAATCTTGAGTGCTTCTCGGTCAATGTCGGTGTCACTTCCAGTCTTGGATGCTACCACGATGCCAGGTGCAAACTTCATGGGGGCATAATGGCGGGTCATCCTATGCGTTTAACTAATGGTCATGTGCATTTAGTTGTCGGTCAGTTGTTGTTTAGAGTATTGTGTGGTGTGCTTCTATGCTTTTGCCTTCAAGTGCATTTCCAAGGGCCTCTACATAATTGTCTATCAATATCACTTGCTTGCTGCATGCAGTATCATGAGTTGTGCTTTGGAAGCAGGAATACTTAAAGAAATCTTTATTTGTCTACTGCATGTTCTCTGCTCATTGCAACTATGCAAGCCATGCTTTTTAAAATTCTTGGTATAAAGAAAAATATTGTTGTTTGCCCTATCAAGAATATTAGCTCAAATAAGTCCAGATATATGCCAACCTAAAAGGCTCTTATATATATTTCATTATGTATCTACATATTTCAATGCACACTCCTCCAATACTTGGCTTGTGGTCGGCCTTTGCGCCATGGGCGCAACAAGTCATATTGTATATATAACATATGCAAGTATGGAGTTAACAATGTCAGCGGTAAGCACACGTATTTAAATTTGTTGCAAACATAAGAGACAACACAATGTAACCAGAAAGGGAAAATGAATACTCTATTTATTTGGTAAGAGATGTTTTAATTTGGGCGGACGCATTGCTGCTAATTTTGTTTTTTCTTTTCAAAGAAAAATAGTACACATAACAACTTGTACCAGTGGAGACTTAGCCCAGAGGTGGGATTGTATGATACATTCTGCCAACCAAGTTAGCAACTCCCACTAGGTTGCTAAAAAATAAATTAGGATAATGTCGAAATGTTTTTCCTCGCGAACCTAATGACCATACTCTCACGTGCTAAACAAAATAATTTTTTTCGAGTGTAAGTTTAAAATGATGTCTATGTACACACAGAAGCGTTACACAATAATATCTGTTTATTTATCAGTAGAACTACTCACATAGTTATTCAAGTATGAATCTTAAGAAAAGAGCACGAAACATATGCAACAATGCTTGTGTATGTGCTTCCATTCTGTCGTTTCACTCTTGTACTTAGGGATGTCATACCATGCAGCTACGGGTGGTATGTTAGCGCCATGCACAACATGGCCATCTGAAGCGTGTCAGCTATGGATGCAAAGCCCCCTCCTCACCAGCACAGAAGCACCTCATCATGCAGTTGGTTTGTTGGGGCATATTGGAGAATGACTATTGTGCTCAATGTGAAAAGCTATAAAATAAATTCAGCGAGCGAATCGTCTTCCATGAATATTGAACGACCATGAGAGGAGCTCGCTAGCCTGGCTTGAGCATGGTAGAACTATATTTTTCTAGAGAAAAGTCCAGAGCACAAATTTATAAATAAAGCCATCAGGCAGAGTTAACAACGTAGCACATCGCATAACACGGATAAGGGTATCAACGCCCAATAAGAAAGATTGGAACAGCAAACGTACATGGCTCCCAGGCCAGTACACGGCACGCAGGCCGGAGACTAT
The DNA here is from genome assembly GCA_021437245.1 of Aegilops speltoides. Classification (NCBI taxonomy): domain Eukaryota; kingdom Viridiplantae; phylum Streptophyta; class Magnoliopsida; order Poales; family Poaceae; genus Aegilops; species Aegilops speltoides. Next base: position 136,584,234 of record CM038144.1, read on the forward strand.
GCTAGAGACGACAAAAGGACCACCAAATCCTAGCTTCCAGACTGGAGCTGCAGAAGAGAGGTGGCGGTAGCTCGGATCTTGGTAGCCATAACATCAAAAGCATGCCGGTCCGCCTCCTTAGTCAATAATCTCCACTGCTGCATGAATGTGCATGGTTTAAATAAGCAATCAGAGGGTTTAGCAGGAAATATATGTTCGATGATAAACTTGTTCCTAGTGGTCCGAAGGGTCCAACACATGGTTGTGAACCCCACCGAGAACATTCTCCTCTCGGCCCCAACCAGGTTAGAGGCCAAAAGACAAAGGTCTAAGAAGGACGCAGGCCTCCAGGAGACATGAAGCCAGGACCTAATGCAGCACCAAAAAAGTTTGGCTAGGACACATCTGTAGAAAATATGGTCCAAATCCTCCCTTTGACCACATAAGGTGCATCTTTCAGAGCCCGGACCGTTTCATTTACGGATCTGTTCAGCCGCCAAAAACTGCCCTCTAAAAGCTTGCCACATAAAGACCTTAATCTTAGAAGGAATGTGAGCCCGCCAGATCACCTTGAACTTATAAGTATTAGAACCAGAAATACACTTGGCGTAAAGCAATTTAACAGAGAAGCGCCCAGACACACTATGGGGCCAAGTCACCGAGTCTTCCTCCTCCAAGAACACAGGAAAGAGGGCAACAAGATGCTGCCAATCATCCAACTCTTCAGGAGAAAGGGACCAGCAAAGCTCCAGCTCCCAGTTGTTATCTAAGAGCTCAAAGATAGAGATCTTAGGGTTCAGGCATTAAGAAAAAAGGGCCGGAAAGGAGGCCGCTAGCGGGGCTGAGCTGCACGACCAATCAAGCCAGAAACGCATGGACCTACCGTTGTGAACCACAAAGTTGACGAGAGATTTGAACACCACTCAAACATTAACAAGATCTTTCCATAACTAAGACGAACCCACAACCGAGGCAAACATAGGACTAGAATTAGGGAAGTATTTTGCTGTGAGAATGTTAAACAAGAGTGGGTTTTCAGTGGCGGTCATGACCTTCCACCACCACTTGATAATCATGCACTTTTTCATAATCAAGGTATTTATAATGCCCGCCCCCCAAGGTTCTTGGGCCTGCAAATGTGATCCCATTTCACTAGTATGCAGTTGCGTTTATTATCAGCAGCATTCCAGTAGAAGGCAACCCTGTGCTTGTCAAACCCGACGTGGGTACCGTTAGAAAGAAGGTAGAAACCCATAAGAAACATGGGAAGGGAGGACAGACATGCATTGATTAGGGCAATCTTACCAGCCTAAGTATTGTACCTGCCCCTCCAGGGCATAACACGGTTGCCCACTTGGCAACCGCAGCAGAAAAATCTTTTGCCAAAATTTTATCAAAAGAAATAGGTAGCCCGAGGTATTTTAGAGGGAAAGAGCCAAGATAAGAGTTCAGTAATTGAGAGACGTGAAAGCCTCTGCATCGGAAACCCCAGTGACGATCACTTCACTCTTTGCGAAATTAATCTTAAGCCCCGACAAGGCCTCAAGACAAAGCAGAAGGAACTTAAGGTGGGAAAAGCAAGCATCCTTTAGTTCGACCATAATAATCGTGTCATCCACGTATTGGAGGTGAGTGATTCCCTCCGGAATGAGGTCAGAGCTAACCCCGGGGGATGTGCCCAGCCATGGCAGCCCTAGATAAGATATTGGAGAGCGCGTCTGCAATGAAATTAAACAAAATAGGGGAAGTTGGGTCGCCCTTCCTGAGGCCCCTATAGTTACGGAAGAAATTGCTCACCCTACTATTCACTAACACTGCAGTGTGTTGACCCGACACTGGTTGCATGACCCTGTGGACAAAGGCTCCTTCAAAGCCTTTTGCCGGAAGGACCTGCCGCAAAAATTTCCAACTAACCGAGTCATATGCTTTCTCAAAATCCAACTTAATGATAAAAACCTTGTTGCCTTTCTTACAAATGTCATGGATAATTTTGTGGAGACATGGAACCCCGTCCAGGATGAATCGCCTTTTAACAAAGGCAGACTGGTAGGGGGAGAAAGTACGATGTGCAACAGGAGAAAGACGAGAAGCAAAGCCTTTGGCGGGGAGCTTTGCAAAGTTGTTAATAAGGGCAATAGGTCTAAATTGAGAGATCAGGTCTTCACCCTTGACTTTAGGAATGATGGTGATGACAGAGTAGTTAAGCCTGGAGATGTCGACCGTACCAAACAAAATGCTTGAATCACAGCACAAACAAGAGCACGCAGCTGGGGCCAAAATTTCCTGAAGAAGGGAATAGAGAAGCCGTCCGGGCCTGAAGCCGAATTAACATTGGCCGTGTTGATAGAAAACAAGATCTCCTCCTCAGAAAGAGGAAGCATTAAGGCTTTATTTTCCTCAATAGAGACCTTATCGCCATCACTCCAGAAGGAAGGGGCAATCATAAATCAAGAGTCAGGTTTGGCCGAGAGGAGGGAGGAGAATAACTCCACTACGTGGGTCATGATGAGGGTCTACTCCAGGGTCCTAACCCCATTAATAAGAAGGCTATCAATTGTGCAGCGTCTGCGCCTCCCATTGGCTATAGCAAAGAAATAAGCAGTAGGGGAATCCCCCTTTAACATCCAGTTAATAGTGCCTCTTTGGCGCCAATATATCTCAGACAGACGATGCAACTACACCAGGGTCTCCTCAAGAGAAAATTGCAACGCCCGTTCCTGGTCCGTGAGGCCCGGCACATCGGCGACCGCATCCAGAGAATTGATTTGCCCCGTCAAGATGGACTTGTCCCTACGCTCCTCGGTCGTGCGGTTGCGGGCCCAACTGAAGGAAATATTCCCTAGAGGCAAGAATTAAGTTATTATTTATTTCCTCATATCATGATAAATGTTTATTATTCATGCTATAATTGTATTAACCGGAAACATGATACATGTGTGAATACATAGACAAACTTAATGTCACTAGTATGCCTCTACTTGACTAGCTCATTAATCAAAGATGGTTATGTTTCCTAACCATAGACATGTGTTGTCATTTGATTAACGGGATCACATCATTAGGAGAATGATGTGATTGACTTGACCCATTCCGTTAGCTTAGCACTTGATCGTTTAGTATGTTGTTATTGCTTTCTTCATGACTTATACAAAGATCCTATAACTATGAGATTATGCAACTCCCGTTTACTGGTGGAACACTTTGTGTGCTACCAAACGTCACAATGTAACTGGGTGATTATAAAGGAGTTCTACAGGTGTCTCCAAAGGTACATGTTGAGTTGGCGTATTTCGAGATTAGGTTTTGTCACTCCGATTGTCGGAGAGGTATCTCTGGGCCCTCTCGGTAATGCACATCACTATAAGCCTTGCAAGCAATGTAGATAATGAGTTAGTTACGGAATGATGCATTACGTAACGAGTAAAGAGACTTGCCGGTAACGAGATTGAACTATGTATTGAGATACCGACGATCGAATCTCGGGCAAGTAACATACCGATGAAAAAGGGAACAGCGTATGTTGTTATGCGGTTTGACCGATAAAGATCTTCGTAGAATATGTAGGAGCCAATATGAGCATCCAGGTTCCGCTATTGGTTATTGACCGGAAACAGTTCTAGGTCATGTCTACATAGTTCTCAAACCCGTAGGGTCCGCACGCTTAAGGTTTCAATGACAGTTATATTATGAGTTTATGAGTTTTGATGTACCGAAGTTTGTTCGGAGTCCCGAATGAGATTACAGACATGACGAGGAGTCTCAAAATGGTCGAGACATGAAGATTGACATATTGGAAGCCTATATTTGGATGTCAGAAGTATTCCGGGTGAAATCGGGATTTTACCGGAATACCGGGAGGTTACCGGACCCCCCCGGGAGCTTAATGGGCCTATATGGGCCTTAGTGGAAATAGAGGGCAGCAAGGGGGTGTGGGGCGCCCCCCCCCCCCCAAGGCCCAAACCGAATTGGTTTAGGGCAAGGGGGCCGACCCCCTCTTTCCTTCTCCTCCTCTCCCTTTCCTTCCCCTCTCCTAGTCCAACAAGGAAGGAGGGAGTCATACTCCCGATGGGAGTAGGACTCCCCATGGCGCGCCCCCTCCTAGGTCGGCCGCCCCCTCCCCCCTTGCTCCTTTATATACGGGGGCAGGGGGCACCTCTAAGACACAACAATTGATCTCTTGATCTCTAAGCCGTGTGCGGTGCCCCCCTCCACCATAGTCCTTGATAATATTGTAGCGGTGCATAGGCGAAGCCCTGCGACGGTAGAACATCAAGATCGTCACCATGCCGTCGTGCTAACGGAACTGTTCCCCGACATTCTGCTGGATCGGAGTCCGGGGATCGTCATCGAGCTGAACGTGTGCTAGAACTCGGAGGTGCCGTAGTTTCGGTGCTTGATCGGTTGGGTCGTGAAGACGTACGACTACATCAACCGCGTTGTTCTAACGCTTCTGCTTTCGGTCTACGAGGGTACGTGGAAAACACTCTCCCCTCTCGTTGCTATGCATCACCATGATCTTGCGTGTGCGTAGGAATTTTTTTGAAATTACTACCTTCCCCAATAGTGGCATCCGAGCCTAGGTTTTATGCGTCGATGTTATATACACGAGTAGAACACAACTGAGTTGTGGGTGATACAAGTCATACTGCTTACCAGCATGTCATACTTTGGTTCGGCGGTATTGTTGGATGAAGTGGCCCGGACCGACATTACTCGTACGCTTACGCGAGACTGGTTTTACCGCCGTGCTTTGCACATAGGTGACTAGCGGGTGTCTGTTTCTCCAACTTTAGTTGAATCGAGTGTGGCTACACCCGGTCCTTGCGAAGGTTAAAATAGCACTAACTTGACAAACTATCATTGTGGTTTTTATGCATAGGTATGAACGGTTCTTGCTCAGCTTGTAGCAGCCACGTAAGATTTGCAACAACAAAGTAGAGGACGTCTAACTTGTTTTTGCAGGGCATGTTGTGATGTGATATGGTCAAGACGTGATGCTATATTTTATTGTATGAGATGATCATGTTTTGTAACCGGTTATCGGCAATCGGCAGAGCCATATGGTTGTCGCTTATTGTATGAAATGCAACGCTCAGTAATTGCTTTACTTTATCACTAAGCGGTAGCGATAGTCCTAGAAGCAATAGATGGCGTAAACGACAACGATGCTACGATGGAGATCAAGGTGTCGCGCCGGTGACGATGGTGATCACGACGGTGCTTCGGAGATGGAGATCACAAGCACAAGATGATGATGGCCATATCATATCACTTATATTGATTGCATGTGATGTTTATCCTTTATGCATCTTATCTTGCTTTGATTGACGGTAGCATTTTAAGATGATCTCTCACTAATTATCAAGAAGTGTTCTCCCTGAGTATGCACCGTTGTGAAAGTTCTTCGTGCTGAGACACCACGTGATGATCGGGTGTGATAGGCTCTACGTTCAAATACAACAGGTGCAAAACAGTTGCACACGCGGAAAACTCAGGTTAAACTTGACGAGCCTAGCATATACAGATATGGCCTCGGAACAGAGAGACCGAAAGGTCGAACGTGAATCATATAGTAGATATGATCAACATAGTGATGTTCACCATTGAAACTACTCCATCTCACGTGATGATCGGACATGGTTTAGTTGATTTGGATCACGTGATCACTTAGATGACTAGAGAGATGTCTGTCTAAGTGGGAGTTCTTAAGTAATATGATTAATTGAACTTAAATTTATCATGAACTTAGTACCTAATAGTATTTTGCTTGTCTATGTTTGTTGTAGATAGATGGCTTGTGTTGTTGTTCCGTTGAATTTTAATGTGTTCCTTGAGAAAGCTAAGTTGAAAGATGATGGTAGCAACTATACGGACTGGGTCCGTAACTTGAGGATTATCCTCATTGTTGCACAGAAGAATTATGTCCTGGAAGCACCGCTAGGTGCCAGGCCTGCTGTAGATGCAACTGACGACGTTAAGAACGTCTGGCAGAGCAAAGCTGATGACTACTCGATAGTTCAGTGTGCCATGCTTTACGGCTTGGAACCGGGTCTTCAACGACATTTTGAATGTCATGGAGCATATGAGATGTTCCAGGAGTTGAAGTTAATATTTCAAGCAAATGCCCAGATTGAGAGATATGAAGTCTCTAATAAGTTCTATAGCTGTAAGATGGAGGAGAATAGTTACACAAGTGAACACATACTCAAAATGTCTCGGTATAATAATCACTTGATTCAACTGGGAGTTAGTCTTCCTGATGATAGTGTCATTGACAGAATTCTTCAATCACTGCCACCAAGCTACAAGAGCTTTGTGATGAACTATAATATGCAAGGGATGGACAAGACTATTCCCGAGCTCTTCGCAATGGTGAAAGCTGCGGAGGTAGAAATCAAGAAGGAGCATCAAGTGTTGATGGTCAATAAGACCACCAGTTTCAAGAAAAAGGGCAAAGGGAAGAAGATGGGGAACTTCAAGAAGAACAGCAAACAAGTTGCTGCTCAAGAGAAGAAACCCAAGTCTGGACCTAAGCACGAGATCGAGTGCTTGTATTTGCAAGCGATCGGACACTAGAAGCGGAACTGCCCCAAGTATTTGGCGGATAAGAAGGATGGCAAAGTGAACAAAGGTATATGTGATATACATGTTATTGATGTGTACCTTACTAATGCTCGCAGTAGCACCTGGGTATTTGATACTAGTTCTGTTGCTAATATTTGCAACTCGAAACAGGGACTACGGATTAAGCGAAGATTGGATAAGGACGAGGTGACGATGCGCGTGGGAAATGGTTTCAAAGTCGATGTGATCGCGGTCGGCACGCTACCTCTACATCTACCATCGGGATTAGTTTTAGACCTAAATAATTGTTATTTGGTGCCAGCGTTGAGCATGAACATTATATCTGGATCTTGTTTGATGCGAGATGGTTATTCATTTAAATCAGAGAATAATGGTTGTTCTATTTATATGAGTAATATCTTTTATGGTCATGCACCCTTGAAGAGTGGTCTATTTTTATTAAATCTCGATAGTAGTGATACACATATTCATAATGTTGAAGCCAAAAGATGCAGAGTTGATAATGATAGTGTCGTTTGGGTCATATAGGTGTAAAGCGCATGAAGAAACTCCATACTGATGGACTTATGGAATCACTTGATTATGAATCACTTGGTACTTGCGAATCGTGCCTCATGGGCAAGATGACTAAAACTCCGTTCTCCGGAACTATGGAGCGAGCAACTGATTTGTTGGAAATCATACATACTGATGTATGTGGTCCAATGAATATTGAAGCTCGCGGCGGGTACCGTTATTTTCTCACCTTCACAGATGATTTGAGCAGATATGGGTATATCTACTTGCGAACCGTGCCTCATGGGCTGCGATGCTTATGTGAAGAAACTTCAACCAGATAAGCTCGAACCCAAATCGGAGAAATGTGTCTTCATAGGATACCCAAAAGAGACTATTGGGTACACCTTCTATCACAGATCTGAGGGCAAGATTTTTGTCGCTAAATTCGGATCCTTTCTAGAGAAGGAGTTTCTCTCGAAAGAAGTGAGTGGGAGGAAAGTAGAACTTGATGAGGTAACTGTACCTGCTCTGTCGTGGAATAGTCACGTCAGATGTCCTCGTGAAAGGACTTAGTTGTGGAGCCATCGCAACTAGGAAGCTTGAAGGGGTTAAATCGGGACAAGGGACACGAGAGAGTTTATACTAGTTCGGCCCCTTACAGTGAAGGTAAGGCCTACGTCTATTTGGGTTGGTATTGATGTTTCGATGACCAGGGAGCGAGATACGCTATGCCCAGCTCTCGATGAGTTGTTTCTTGCCCTAAGTCGCCCGCAGGTCGTCCCCTTATATACACGGGTTGACACCTGCGGCTTACAGAGTCCCGGCCGGCTTATAAACAGAGTCCGGCTCGGTAACCAGTTAAATCTTCGTTACATTACAAGTCATGCCATCATGGCGGTTTACTACAATGGGCTTAAGCCGCCCGTGGGCCTTAAGCTCTTTATTGAACCGCCATCTTCATGCTTGGCCTTGGGCTTCCTCGATGAGTACTCTTTGCGAATCTGCCCCTCCCGGGCGGCTTACACAAATAGTCATATCCCCAACATTAGGCCCTGCATAGATTTGAACTGTTCATGTCGGTCTAAAAAATATTTTTTAAGAATTAAATCTTCAGTCTTCTGACTATATAGAGGGTTTTTGTTAACCCGCCATGACGTCATCTTCTGGTTCCGTCTTAACTTGGCGTGACATCATCCTTCCTTAAACTCATTTTTTATTCCACCGAATCCTTCAACGGATCTCTTCTTTACTGACTGTTCTGAAAATCGAGGCGTCAGGGCTGCTGGATAATAATTGTTATCTCCTCATTTCCCGCGCCATCCCAGTCATCTCCTTCCTATAAATAGCCATGACCTGGGTCTTTTCCCTTTTACCTTTCCAGTCGTCTTCTTCCTCTCCTCTCTGCCTCTCCAGCTCCGCCGCCGTCACCCTCGACACTCTCGTCTTCGTCAACTCAAGCCGCTGCATCAACCTGACCTTTGACCAGAGATCGACGGTGAGCCTCCGCGGTTCATCTTCATCCGTGAGTTCTATTCTTCTCCTTCCTTAGATCTATCTCGAAGTTCTGCCAAGTTCATCGGGTTCATCACCGCCCGATGCAAACCCTTGATAGTTCATACTTCCGCAACCTGTTTTAGATCGTAGGAACTGTGCAGAACCGCTGCGGTAGTTATTCGCGTTAACCTTGTATAGAAATAGATCTCATTTTTCTTGTTTGAAGACCTCCCCTGAATGCATGAACTTCTCTTCCCTGTTTCTAGGTCTAGAAATTTTTCTACTTCAGAACAATATTTTGATCCATAATAAAGGATGTTATCCGTGAAACTTGTTTCTATCACCCGGTAAGCTTCTTCTAGAAAACTTACTTTTATCACCACTGTCTAGGTGTCCGGTTTAAAAATCCTTGAATGACTGTTGATCTTGATAGCGGCTTAAACTTTACTGCACAATCACCCTTATATCATTAGGCCCCTTGCTTAAGCCGCCATTTTGAATAAATTTGAATATTTCTCCCAGGTTTAATTTGAACCGGAACTTTTTACTTTGTCGTAGGCCACTGTCGTTACGGCTCCTAAGGCGGCCAAGCCCCCTGTGACTTGCAATTGGGTTCCATCCACAGTAACTAGAAGCAAACTTGCTGAGTTTGTAGCGTCTGGCCATCTGCCAAAAAAGGAGGTCATGTCCTATCGTGCCCCTCACCCGTCTGAAGAGATACCTCAACCCAAAGACGGAGAGAGAGTAGTTTTCACAAACCACATGAACCGGGGATTTGCCCCTCCCGGCTCAAAATTCTTCAGGGAAGTTCTGAATTTCTTTGACCTGAGGCCTCAAGACATTGGACCCAATTCTGTGTCCAATCTGTGCAATTTCCAAGTCTTCTGCGAGGTTTACTTAGGAGAGGAACCAAGCCTACTGCTGTTCAGAGAGCTTGTTTACTTGAACCGGCAGAATGAACGCGCCAACAGGCCTAGTCTTGAGCTTGGCGGCATCTCAATCCAGCGGCGGAGAGACTGCCTTTTCCCTTACGTTGAGCTACCGAGTCAGCCCAAAGACTGGAACCAGACATGGTTCTACTGCCAAGATACCTCTCCGGCTAACGAGAAGCCTCTGCCCGGATTTCGCGCCCTGCGTCTTGAGTCCAATCATCCTCTATCGGACAAGTTAACTGTTGTTGAGCGCCTGCCTCTTAACCCTACCATCAGAAAGATCAAGGCCCTCTTAGGCACGGGTTAACTGGCATTGATTTGGTCCAGGTCTGGGTCACCTGGCGGATATTACCATTAAGCCGCCGCTCCGGCTTATTGTGTACTTACACAGGCGAAAAGGACGACTCAATGCGTCATAATCTTGAGGACTTACCAGACGATGTGGCAGATGCTACAGTCCAATCACTATTGAAGGAAGGCACTGTAACCAGTAATACTTTCAGTTTGCTTCCCTTATGCAAGAAGAATTCGGCTCCTGCAGTAAGTTACTAGTCTTCACAAATACTCTTTAATACGTTACCTTTTGGTACTTATGATTCTTTGTCTTTTTCCACAGGCCGATGATAATTTCTGGAAGGTCAAGTATGACCATGAGGCTGCAAAACTAGCCCGGGTGGCCAAGAAGACCGAAAGGAAAGCCGCCAGGACGGGCACCTCTAAAAAGAAGAAACCCAACGCCTCTGACATGCTTAAATTGGACGACTCTTCGTCAGATGAAGAAGAGGTAATCTTTTTTGATTTTCTTTAACTCCTCTGGAGTTATCTTACTGACATTTGATCCTTTCAGGAGGATACTGGGAACAGCCAAGCAGCTGGCGAAGAGGTAACTATAATTTCCTCCGACTCAGAGCCTTTGCCAACACAATGAATCCGAAGGGTGACCCGGAAAGTAAGGTTTTCACACCCTCTCGCTTACCAAGATCCTCAATTTCTTTTGAAGCAACAGCAGCTTGAGAACGGGCGACAGACTCAGGCCAACCAGGATGCAGAGCTTTCCTCCGGCTTACCCGATGTAACCAGGAAGCGTCGGACCGAGGTTATCTCCAACTTACCTTTTGTTTTACCCTTGCTGGGTTTGATTCGCCAACCTCTCAATTCATCTGACTCCAACTATCAGGATACCTCTCCTTCTTCTGGCGAGTCGATGCAATCGAACATGCCGGCTTTCAAAACGGCTCCCAGGTAATATAACCTTTCTTACATTGAATTTATCCATACTTATGCTTTGATATTTATCCTTCCACTTTGATTGACAGTGGGCAAGTAAAGCCCAGCAAGAGGGCAAAGAAGAATAAGCCGTCCCAAGACCCGGTGGTTACTGAACCGGTGTTTGACTCATCCGTTCCAGACAGTTCCGCTCATCAGCCACCGCCTGAACCGGCTTCTGACATCCCACAGCAAACTTCTGACCCGCCTGCAGAAGACGTGATTCATAACTTGGATGACCCGGAAGTTCCTAGCCCGGCCAAGACGGTTGACCCGGAGGTTGAGATTGTAAAGAGCCAATACGTTGAACCGGGCCGGCCTACTGCCCTTGCCCAATGCACCGCCAAGGAAGAGTTTGCCCAGCGCCGGAAGTCCAAACAAGACATCACTGATTACTCTCACCTAAGTATTGGTGATATAGTCTCGGGCTATCTGAACCAAGTGCATAGTAGTCATGACCTAGAAATTGACATGGTGAAGCAAATACAGCATAAATCTGAGGTAAAATTAAGCTTTCACTCAATCTTACTTATCAGACCAGCCCCCAAGTCTATTGCTTATGAGAATATGCTGTAGACTTAGGAATCTGCTAGCTTTCAGTTTTGTCCGGTTTAAATTGAATATGTTTAACCCGGAGATAACATGAAACTTTAAATTTGGGTTACATTAGCCCCCAAGTGTCAAGTACCTTTACTTGTAAAGTGCTTGAGACTTAATATGTGTAACTTGGTGAAATAGACTAAAAATTCTTTAAACATACATTAGCCCCCAAATGCCAAGTTTCTTTACTTGTAAAATACTTGGGACTTAAATGCTATCTTACCAAGATTCTTACCATAACCTGATGTCAAATGCAGGCCACCGTAAGTCAATTTGAGGCAGAGATTGCTGAGTTGACGAGCCAGTTGAAAACCCAAGAGCTCGAAGCTCAGAAAGCCAATTCCAAGTTTGAATTCAGTATCTCTAAACAAGAGAAACTGAAGAAAAATTTTGAATCAGAAAAGAAGGCTTGGGTTGACGAGAGGGCTTCACTGGTGACCCGGGCTGAAACAGCGGAGGCATCTCTTGCCGAGGCAACAAATGAGTTGTCCGACTTAAAGCGGCACATATCCCAAATGGTCTCAGCTATCTTTGGTAAGCCGCCCGAAAATATTGTAATCTTTCAAGAGTTATCATAATAATTGCATCCGGCTTACTTGTTGTACCGGTGAATACGCAGGCCCCAGGAGTACCAACCTTAAGGAAGATATGCTGGTCAAGCTTAAGGCGGTGTATACCTTGGTAGAGCAGCTGTACTCCGGGTCACAACGTGCGTTAACCGCTGTGGCCTTATCAAATACCTCCCCCCGGCTCCTGCAAGACGTGTTGAGACATCTGTCAGTGCTACCTCAACATATTCAAGACTTAAGGCGGGCATCTGCGAGAGCCGGAGCCGTGGCTGCGTTGAGTCGGGCAAAAGCATGGGTGCCAGAGCTTGAACTTGCTGACCTCTCTCTTGGATATCCAAGTCTTAAAGAGGACGGTACTGCTTTTGGCGAACAGGACTTCACCGCACAATGTCAAGGTCGTATACTCTGGCGACTCTCATTGGGGAGGATACTGATCTCACCAAGTATTTGCCGGGTTATGATAGCAAGAATCGTAGAATCCCAAATGTCCCATATGACCAAGTCAGCCTGCTCCCTCCAACGCGTAAGCATACCTTTGCCCCTCAAGTGGACCCGACCAGTTTAATAGATGATGAAGCTGAATTTGAAGCCTTGAGTGGCATTGACTGGGCCTCGTCCACCTTCCAGGACACAACAACCAAAGGAGAGGCGGGGAAGGATAACCCGGAGTCATCAAGCCAGCTGGAGGAATAAGCCGCCAGCCGGGTTATAACTTGTCAAAGAACAATGCTTCACTTATTCAGACTCGGGGAGTCTTGTAATAGGATAGAAAAACTCCTTAATGCATGTCATGCCTTATGGTACTTATTGCTTTTGTTAAGCCGCCAGTACTATTTCCGTCTTGCTTATGTTAATCAAGTGGTTCCTTGTTATTTCTCCTTGCTCCATTTTAATCTACACGTAAAACAGGCAAGGCTTCCTGGACAGTTTACTGCACCAGCGGGTTATAGAATATTGATAACCCGGAAAAAATCATATATATAAGCCGGTTCATGATTAGTTAAAACATAATCATAACAGCATGCCTGCAACCCTTTTTGATAACCTCTCCGGCTCATATAAGTTTTTACCTGGCACTTGATAGAACCTGAAGTAACTGATATAAAACCGGAAAGATCAAAAAACCATCTCCTCAAGAGGGTTTCAAGGATAGTGAAAATAGTCATACTTGCAAATGTTCACGGGCTCTGATTCAATACGATCGTAAAAACCGCTCCAAAGGGTTAAGCTAAGATTCGGATACGATCATATAGCCCCAAAGGCTTTTGGCGATGCCGATCAAGTGGGTATCGACAGCTATGTTCTCTTTGGTTCGAATACGACCTATGTTTGAACAGGAAGCCCCCAAGTGAACATTAGAGTTGTTTAATGACGCTGATTCGAATACGATCCACGTCAGACCCAAAGGGGTTAAGCTATGATTCAAATTTGATCAGGAATCCCCGAAGTGGGTTTGGCAATATGCCCATCAAGTGGGTATCGACAGTTATGTTCTCTTTGGTTCGAATACGACCTATGTTTGAACAGGAAGCCCCCAAGTGACCAAGACTAGATTCAAATATGATCATAAGCCGGACCAAAGGGAAAGCCGGATTCATATATGATCCGTCCCCTGTTGGCATTGTCCATCACCTGATAAAGAAAACATGAAACATTCTTTATGGGAAAAAAGGACAGAGGTCCTGCTTTATTGCTTTATATAATATGTACATTATAGAAAGTATCTTAAGAAGAAAATTAAGTATAGTGAGGCCAGAGATGAGCTATATTCCATGGTCGGCTGGTCTCCTCCTCCGATTTAAAGGAGTCCTTGCGCTCTCAAATATCGATGAGATAATATGACCCGTTGTGCAGATTCTTGCTGACCACAAAGGGTCCTTCCCAAGGCGGGGATAGCTTGTGCATATCAGACTGATCCTGGATGAGCCGGAGCACCAAGTCGCTTTCCTGAAAGGTTCTGCTCCTAACCCGGCGGCTGTGATAGCGGCGCAGGTCTTGCTGGTAAATCACCGAGTGGGCTATTGCTAAGTCTCGCTCCTCGCCCAACAAGTCAAGTGCATCCTGACGAGCCTTTTCGTTATCCGCCTCAACGTAAGCCGCCACTCGGGGTGAGTCGTGTCGGATGTCACTTGGAAGGACTGCCTCTGCTCCATAGACCATGAAGAAAGGTGTGTATCCCGTGGACCTATTAGGCGTAGTGTTGATGCTCCATAACACGGAGGGTAACTCCTCCACCCAACAACCCGGAGTCCGCTGTAACGGGACCAAGAGCCGGGGTTTGATGCCTTTCAGGATCTCTTGATTAGCTCTCTCTGCTTGACCATTGGATTGAGGATGAGCAACAGCCGAAACATCAAGCCGGATATGTTCTCTTTGACAGAACTCTTCCATGGCACCCTTAGAGAGATTAGTGCCATTATTAGTTATGATGCTATGTGGAAAACCAAAACGAAAGATCACCTTTTTAATGAACTGAACCGCTGTGGCTGCATCACATTTACTGACCGGCTCTGCCTCAACCCACTTGGTAAATTTATCCACTGCCACTAGCAGATGTGTCTTTTTGTCCTTAGACCTTTTGAAAGGTCCAACCATGTCAAGCCCCCATACTGCAAACGGCCAAGTAATTGGGATCATCCTCAACTCTTGAGCCAGCACATGAGCTCGTCGTGAGAACTTTTGACACCCGTCACAATTACTGACCAGATCTTCCGCATCAGCGTGAGCCGTCAACCAATACAAACCATGACAAAAGCCTTGGCCACGAGGATTTTGACCCGCATGATGGCCACAATCTCCTCATGGATCTCACGGAGTATTTCTTGGCCTTCTGCGGGTGACACACGCTTGAAACGCCTCGTGACGCTGAGGTGATGTAACTCGCTGTTAACAATTGTCATGGATTTGGAATGCCTGACGATTTGTCTCGCCAATGTCTCATCCTCCGGCAACTCACCCCGGGTCATATAAGCCAAGTATGGCACCGTCCAATCCAGGATAACATGAAGAGCCGCCACCAGTTGTGCCTCCGGTCAGCATCGCTAAGTCTTCCTCGGTAGGTACCTTGACAGAAGGGTTGTGTAACACATCAAGAAAGGTGTTGGGCGGCACCGGCTTATGTTGGGATCCCAACCAGCTTAAAGCATCAGCTGCCTCCTTCTTCCTTCGATCAATGTGCTCCACTTGATAACCCGTGAAGTGACCAGCCACAGCATCTACTTCACGATGATAAGCCGCCATGAGGGGGTCTTTGGAATCCCACTTGCCTGACACTTGTTGAGCCACCAAATCTGAGTCGCCCAGGCATCGTACCCGGCTTAAGTTCATCTCCTTAGCCAACCGGAGACCATGAAGTAATGCCTCATATTCAGCTGCATTGTTAGTACATGGAAACATAAGCCGGAGTACATAACGAAATTTGTCACCTCGAGGGGAAGTTAACACCACTCCAGCCCCGAGCCTTCTAGCTGCCTAGACCCGTCAAAGTGAATAGTCCAAGATGTGTTATCCGCTTCTCCTCGGTGCACGCAGCTCTGTCCAATCATTGATGAAGTCCACCAAGGCCTGAGACTTAATAGCTGTTCGAGGCATGTATTTCAAGCCATGAGGCCCAAGCTTGATAGCCCACTTGGCTACTCGCCCCGTGGCCTCCCTGCTCAATAATGTCTCCCAAAGGCGTAACTTACCACAGCTTATAGGATGGCTTTGAAAATACTGCTTCAACTTCCGGTTTGCCATGAACACCCCATAAACAAGCTTCTGCCAATGAGGGTACCTTTGCTTGGATTCAATGAGCACCTCACTGATGTAGTAAACCGGCCTTTGAACCGGATGCTCCTTACCGGCTTCCTTATGCTCCACCACGATGGCAACGCTGACGGCTCGTGAATTGGCAGCCACATATAACAGCAAAGGCTCTTTGTCAATTGGAGCCGCAAGAATCGGCGGCTCAGACAATTGTCTCTTTAAGTCTTCAAAAGCAGCATCAGCGGCCTCACTCCAAACAAAAGTGTCAGTTTTCTTCATCATCTGATATAATGGGAGGGCTTTCTCACCGAGCCTACTTATGAACCAACTTAAGGCGGCGACGCGACCCGCTAGTCGCTGAACATCATTGATGCACGCCGGTTTAGCCAGAGAGGTAATCGCCTTAATCTTCCTCGAGTTAGCTTCGATGCCTCTGTTGGACACCAGAAAACCCAAAAGCTTGCCTGCAGGAACACCAAACACACATTTGGCCGGGTTAAGCATCATCTTGTAGACCCGGAGATTATCAAAGGTCTCCTTTAAGTCGGATATGAAGGTTTCCTTTTCTCTGGACTTCACCACAATGTCATCCACATAAGCATGGACATTACGCCCAATTTGGTCGTGCAAACAGTTCTGCACACACCGCTGATAAGTTGCCTGGGCACTCTTGAGCCCAAATGGCATAGATACATAACAGAAGGCTCCAAACGGAGTGATGAAAGCTGTCTTCTCCTGGTCCTTAATTGCCATCTTAATCTGATGATAACCGGAGTAAGCATCCAAAAAGCTCAAATGCTCACAACCCGTCGTAGCATCAATGATTTGATCAATACGGGGGAGAGCAAAAGGGTCAGCCGGACAAGCCTTGTTTAAGTCCGTGTAGTCCACACACATCCGCCAGGTGCCATTCTTCTTGAGGACGAGCACCGGGTTAGACAACCACTCCGGGTGAAAAACTTCAATGATAAACCCGGCCGCTAAGAGCCGGGCGACTTCTTCTCCAATAGCTTTTCGTCGCTCTTCGTTAAAACGGCGAAGAAACTGCCTGGCCGGGTTATACTTTGGATCAATATTGAGAGTGTGCTCAGCGAGTTCCCTCGGTACACCCGGCATGTCAGAAGGTCTCCATGCAAAGATGTCCCGGTTCTCACGGATGAACTCGATGAGCGCTTTCCTATTTGGGATCCAAGTTGTCAGCGATGCTTTGAACTGTTTAGAAGTATCACCCGGTAAAGTCAACAAGCCGTCTCACCACCGACTTAAACTTCAGCGCCGGGTCATGCTCAGAGTTGGCTTCTTGGGATGTCATATCCGCGGGTCAACATTATCTTGATAAAACTTGAGCTCCTCTCTGCGCAGGTGACTCAAAGATATAAGCGCGTCACCTTCTTCACACTCCAATGCCACCTTACGACTGCCATGTACAGTGATGGTGCCCTTATAACCCGGCATCTTGAGCTGTAAATAAACACAACACGGCTGGGCCATAAACTTAGCATAAGCCGGCCGTCCAAACAGAGTGTGGTATGGGCTCCTGATCTTGACCAGTCAAACATCAACTTCTCAGCTCGAGATTCATGTTCGTCTCCAAAAGCCACCTCCAGCTCAATCCTGCCAACTGGGTAAGCTGACTTACCAGGGACAACTCCATGGAAAACAGTGTCGGATGTTCTCGTGTTTTATCGACCAACCCCATGCTACCGAAAGGTCTCGTAGTACGTGATGTTGATGCTACTACCCCATCCATGAGCACCTTGGTGAACTTATATCCACCAACTTGAGGCGCCACTACCAAAGCCAACTGACCCGGGTTATCGACCCGCGGAGGGTGATCCTCCCTGCTCCATATGATGGGCTTCTCTGACCACCTTAAATAACGAGGAATTGCCGGCTCAATGGAATTCACAGCCCTCTTATGGACCTTCTGGTCACGTTTACACAAGCTAGTGGTAAACACGTGATATTGTCCGCCACTCAACTGTTTTGGATGGCTTTGATAACCCGACTATTCTTCTTCTTCTGCTGTCGCCTTGACCAGATCTGGCTTGATGTTGCCACCTGGATGCCCCTGAAAACCGGAATTTGAGCCGCCGCCCGGGCCATGAAAGCCGCCGGCCCCTGAGCCGCCACCAGATCCTTGACCGCCTCGAAGGTGTTGGAATTTTTAAACGCTTTCATGATCGCACAATCCTTCCATAGATGTGTGGTCGGCTGCTCCCGGGTGTCGTGTCTCGGGCAGGACTCATTGAGTAATTGCTCCAGTGACGGGCCTGACCCGCCGGATCGTGGCGGCTTACCCTTACGTCTCGGATTGTTACCTCGTACGTTGGCATTGGCCACAAACTCCGGGTTACCGTCCGCCTTACGCTTATTGCCACCTTGATTCCCCGGGTTATGCTGCTGACCCTTTCCATTGCCGTTCCGTTTTCCCTTTCCTGTCTTCTCATCGCCGATCACGGATCCTTAGTACTATCGAAATCGGCGATTTGACTAAAGCCGCCATCGGCGTACCCATATCTGTGAGGTCACGCTTAAAGCGCCCATTTCATCCTCGGCGCTCAAGCGGCAATTTTTCTCCAAAGATAAGAACGCAAACCCAAGCGTCCATCTTATCAGAAGAATGAATTATCTCCTTGACCCGGCGTACCCAATGGGTGGTGGATTCACCTTCCTCTTGCTTGCAATCCGTCAAGTCCACAATCGACATAGATTGTTTACAGGTGTCCTTGAAGTTCTAGATGAACCGAGCTTTTAACTCGCCCCATGAGCTAATGGAATTGGGTGGCAAGCCTTTTAGCCACGACCGGGCCGTTCTATCTAACATCATGGTGAAATATTTAGCCATTGCTGCGTCACTGACTTCCAGCAACTCCATGGCCATCTCATAACTCTCAATCCACGCCCCGGGCTGTAAATCGGCCGTGTAATTTGGTACCTTTTGAGGTCCCTTGAAGTCCTAGGGCAGACGTACATCGCGCAAAGCCGGCATCAGGCAAGGGACTCCGCCGGTTCTAGTGGCTACTCCCGCCTCAACAGATGTCATTGGATACTCCGGGTGATCGTCCTCCTGACGTACTTGGTCCTGCGCCGGGTTATAGCCCCCGGGTTGGTTACGTCGTTGGGCATTGCTTGACAAGGCTTCTGACTCCATGCGTCTGTTGTAACTCGGACTCCAGTTCTGGCGAGGTGGTGCTACCCAGGGCGGGGGAGTTGAATGAATCCTGTCCCGGCTGTAAGAATAGGTCTCCTGCTGAGCCAGGGCTGTCTGGAGGAGCTCTCTGACCCTCCGGGTTTCCACCGCCGTCGGGTCATCACCTTCCATGGGAAGAGCCGCTAAGCGCGCTGAAGCTGCGATCAAGTTCTCATGGGGTTGGAAAAGTGACCCCGTGGAATCGGCACATGACGCGGTGGTGGCATGCTCACGTGAGGCGGCACCATATCCCGAGGCTGAGACGGTCCTCCTGTTCCGGCTGTCATAAGCCGATCGGCCTCCGGCGGGTTACTAGGGCCGTCTCCGGGTGTAGCAAAGAGAACCCAGGGGTCGTAATTCAGAGGTAAACGGGACTGCGTTTTCTGAAGTCTCCTCCTCATCACCTCATTGGATGCGTTTAAGCTCATCGTGGTGGTAAGCTTATTTATCGCAGCGCCGTGCCGGGCGTCGAGCCGCCCGCTCATGCTAGTCTGGTATCCTCGCTTCAATGCCTCCTTGGCTGCGCTATCTCCTCACGCACTTGAGCTACCGCTGCGTCATGCTCATCCTTATCTCTGAGGAATAACCGTGGCGGTTAACAAGGCCGTAAGCTTGTCCATGAGATCTATCGGCACCGAGCCGTGGGCGCGACGGGCCTCTGCCCGCTGCTCGACCAGGACGTGATCGCTGCTGCCGCTGTAGAATTTGAGTCGGGCTGAGTTCCAGCCATGAAGATTCCGGCCCATCTTGGCGGCTCATCGAGGTCCGGAATACTGATGTCATCGGAACAGCCCCTAAGCGCGTCGTCTTGTACCTGATACAACGAATCTGTTGAGCCGGCAGACGAGTCACCGTCCGAAAGGACGGCCATCTCACCCCCATCTTCAGATCCAGAAAGTTCTTCTCCGTGGACACAGCCCACGAAGCACGCCTCATGACCGGTGAGTCCGGGTCTTCCTCGCCTGCCGAGCCGTCTCGGCGAGGTCGGTGCGATTGTCGACTCGGCGCCGGCTCACCGATCCGGCCGATGAAGACGTGGATTCCGCCGAAGGGGACCCGGTATCCATACTCAATTGAGCCGGCGTCGGGACCCCAGCCTTCGTCGTCGATGTAGATCTTGCCGCGACGACTCTTGGTCATCCGGCCCACTACGTACCCCTTGAGCCCTTCGAAGTTGCCCTTCAAGAACTCAAATCCACCGTGCGCTGGCCCCACGGTGGGCGCCAACTATCGTGGAATAGTCACGTCAGATGTCCTCGTGAAAGGACTTAGTTGTGGAGCCATCGCAGCTAGGAAGCTTGAAGGGGTTAAATCGGGACAAGGGACACGAGAGAGTTTATACTAGTTCGGCCCCTTACGGTGAAGGTAAGGCCTACGTCTATTTGGGTTGGTATTGATGTTTCGATGACCAGGGAGCGAGATACGCTATGCCCAGCTCTCGATGAGTTGTTTCTTGCCCTAAGTCGCCCGCAGGTCGTCCCCTTATATACACGGGTTGACACCTGCGGCTTACAGAGTCCCGGCCGGCTTATAAACAGAGTCCGGCTCGGTAACCAGTTAAATCTTCCTTAAGCTCTTTATTGAACCGCCATCTTCATACTTGGCCTTGGGCTTCCTCTAATGAGTACTCTTTGCGTAACCCGGCCCCTCCTGGGCGGCTTACACAAATAGTCATATCCCCAACATGCTCCCTTATTGGAAAGTAGTTTATCACAAGAACCGGTTCCTCTGACAACTACACCAATCAGTGAGGAAGCTAATGATATTGATCATGAAACTTCAGATCAAGTTACTACCGAACCTCGTAGGTCTACCAGGGTAAGATCCGCACCATAGTGGTACGGTAATCCTATTCTGGAAGTCATGTTACTTGACCATGTCAACTATGAGGAAGCGATGATGAGCCCAAATTCCGCAAAATGGCTTGAGGCCATGAAATCTGACATGGGATCCATGTATGAGAACAAAGTATGGACTTTGGTTGACTTGCCCGATGATCGGCAAGCCATCGAGAATAAATGGATCTTCAAGAAGAAGACTGATGCTGTTGGTAATGTAACTGTCTACAAAGCTCGACTTGTTGCAAAAGGTTTTCGACAAGTTCAAGGGGTTGACTACGATGAGACTTTCTCAACCGTAGCGATGCTTAAGTCTTTCTGAATCATGTTAGCAATTGCCGCATTTTATGATTATGAAATTTGGCAAATGGATGTCAAAACTGCATTCCTGAATGGATTTCTGGAAGAAGAGTTGTATATGATGCAGCCGGAAGGTTTTGTCGATCCAAAAGGTGCTAACAAAGTGTGTAAGCTCCAGCGATCCATTTATGGACTGGTGCACGCCTCTCAGAGTTGGAATAAATGCTTTGATAGTGTGATCAAAGCTTATGGTTTTATACAGACTTTTGGAGAAGCCTGTATTTACAAGAAAGTGAGTGGGAGCTCTGTAGCATTTCTGATATATGTAGATGACATATTGTTTTGGAAATGATATAGAATTCCATGATAGCATAAAGGGATACTTGAATAAAAGTTTTTCGATGAAAGACCTCGGTCAAGCTGCTTACATATTGGGCATCAAGATCTATAGAGATAGATCAAGACACTTAATTGGACTTTCACAAAGCACATACCTTGATAAAGTTTTGAAAAAGTTCAAAATGGATCATGCAAAGAAAGGGTTCTTGCCTGTATTACAAGGTGTGAAGTTGAGTCAGACTCAATGCCCGACCACAGCAGAAGATATAGTGAAAATGAAAGATGTTCCCTATGCTTCAGCCATAGGCTCTATCATGTATGCAATGCTGTGTACCAGACCAGACGTATGCTTAGCAATAAGTTTGGCAGGTAGGTACCAAAGTAATCCAGGAGTGGACCACTGGACAGCGGTCAAGAATATCCTGAAATACTTGAAAAGGACTAAGGATATGTTTCTCGTTTATGGAGGTGACAAAGAGCTAGTCGTAAATGGTTACGTCGATTCAAGCTTTGACACTGATCCGGACGATTCTAAATCGCAAACCGGATACGTGTTTTTATTAAACAGTGGAGCTGTCAGTTGGTGCGGTTCTAAACAAAGCGTCGTGGCGGGATCTACATGCGAAGCGGAGTACATAGCTGCTTCGGAAGCAACAAATGAAGGAGTCTGGATGAAAGAGTTCATTTCCGATCTAGGTGTCATACCTAGTGCATCGGGACCAATGAAGATCTTCTGTGACAATACTGGTGCAATTGCCTTGGCAAAGGAATCCAGATTTCAAAAGAGGACCAAGCACATCAAGAGATGCTTCAATTACATCCGGGACCAAGTCCAGGTGGGAGACATAGAGACTTGCAAGATACATATGGATCTGAATGTTGCAGATTCGTTGACTAAGCCTCTTCCACGAGCATAACATGATCAGCACCAAGACTCCATGGGTGTTAGAATCATTATTGTGTAATCTAGATTATTGACTCTAGTGCAAGTGGGAGACTGAAGGAAATATGCCCTAGAGGCAATAATAAAGTTATTATTTATTTCCTCATATCATGATAAATGTTTATTATTCATGCTATAATTGTATTAACCGGAAACATGATACATCTGTGAATACATAGACAACCTTAATGTCACTAGTATGCCTCTACTTGACTAGCTCATTAATCAAAGATGGCTATGTTTCCTAACCATAGACATGTGTTGTCATTTGATTAACGGGATCACATCATTAGGAGAATGATGTGATTGACTTGACCCATTCCGTTAGCTTAGCACTTGATCATTTAGTATGTTGCTATTGCTTTCTTCATGACTTATACAACGTTCCTATAACTATGAGATTATGCAACTCCCGTTTACCGGAGGAACACTTTGTGTGCTACCAAACGTCACAACCTAACTTGGTGATTATAAAGGAGCTCTACAGGTGTCTCCAAAGGTACATGTTGAGTTGGCATATTTCGAGATTAGGTATTGTCACTCTGATTGTCGGAGAGGTATCTCGGGCAAGTAACATATCGATGACAAAGGGAACAACGTATGTTGTTATGCGGTTTGGCCGATAAAGATCTTCATAGAATATGTAGGAGCCAATATGAGCATCCAGGTTCCGCTACTTGTTATTGACCGGAAATAGTTCTAGGTCATGTCTACATAGTTCTCGAACCCGTAGGGTCCGCACGCTTAAGGTTTCGATGACAGTTATATTATGAGTTTATGAGTTTTGATGTACCGAAGTTTTTTCGGATTCCAGAATGAGATTACGGACATGACGAGGAGTCTCGAAATGGTCGAGACATGAAGATTGATATATTGGAAGCCTATATTTGGATGTCGGAAGTGTTCCGGGTGAAATCAGGTTTTCTTTGAGTACCGGAGGTTACCGAACCCCCGGAGCTTAATGGGCCTATATGGGCCTTAGTGGAAATAGAGGAAGCAAGGGGTGTGGGCGCCCCCAAGGCCGAAACCGAATTGGTTTAGGGCAAGGGGGCCGGCCCCCTCTTTCCTTCTCCTCCTCTCCCTTTCCTTCCACTCTCCTAGTCCAACAAGGAAGGAGGGAGTCCTACTCCCGGTAGGAGTAGGACTCCCCATGGCGCGCCCCCTCCTATGCCGGCTGCCCCCTCCCCCCTTGCTCCTTTATATACGGGGGCAGGGGGCACCTCTAAGACACAACAATTGATCTCTTGATCTCTTAGCCGTGTGCGGTGCCCCCCTCCACCATAGTCCTCGATAATATTGTAGCGGTGCTTAGGCGAAGCCCTGCGACGGTAGAACATCAAGATCGTCACCACGCCGTCGTGCTGACGGAACTCTTCCCCGACATTCTGCTGGATCGAAGTCCGGGGATCGTCATCGAGCTGAATGTGTGCTAGAACTCGGAGGTGCCATAGTTTCGGTGCTTGATCGGTTGGGCCATGAAGACGTATGACTACATCAACCGCGTTGTTCTAACGCTTCCGCTTTCGGTCTACGAGGGTACGTGGACAACACTCTCCCCTCTCGTTGCTATGCATCACCATGATCTTGCGTGTGCGTAGGAATTTTTTTGAAATTACTACGTTCCCCAACACTAACCACGAAGAAACTTGCATAGAGAGTAGGAGCAATGATGCTAGTCATCCATCGGCCTTAAGGAACACCTATCCACGGAGAGCAAGGCTGAGATCTTAGAAGAAAGCAGGTCGCAAAGGCCATCTACCAACAACCAAGACGCATCGAATTGGAAACGGGGAGGGGTTATCGGATTTTGGAGACCGGTGTCAAGGATGAGAGGAGCATGGTCGGAGCCCACAATGGGTTTAGCTTTGAGCAGAGCAAGAGGGAACAAAGTGTCCCAGTTTGGACAACGAAGACATGATCAAGGACCGAACGAATGGGGGAGACTTGGTGATTCAACCAGGTAAACCGAGAGCCCACCCTAGGGATCTCACGAAGGGCATAGTTACTGATGAAATCGTTAAAGGCGTCTGCAAGGGGCCAAGATAAGTTGGAAGTATTCTTATCCGCCGGCGAACGAAGCAAATTAATGTCCCGACCAACTAGGAGGGCAATAGAGCACAACTCTGTTTTGGAAGTAATCTCATCTAGGAATAGGGAAGAGAGAGAATGTCAGCCGGACCATAAACTACCATGACCTCCCAAAGGGCATTCAAGTGACGGTGATGCACAAAAATGCTAGCCCAAAAATTACCATCATCAAAAGCCACGAAGTCAAAAATGTCCCGTTTAGAGCCAATGAGGATTCCACCAGAGTGGCCAGAAGAGGGGAGAAAATTCTAGTCAAATTTGTCAGCTCCCGCAACTGCAGAGAGTTCATTGGGAGAGAAGGAACTTTTGAAAGTCTCAACTAAGCCTACCAAGTCAATGTTGTTTCCTTTAACCACATCTCTTAGTTGATCTTGGCGTCCCCGAGCGCCGAAACCCCTAATATTCCAAAACAGAGCTCTCATTTAAAAGATAGATTTTTGATGCGGAGACTCGACCTGCAAGGGGCCACGCGGGATTTGGAATGTTTGGTCGCACCCTTTTTGATAGGAAATGGAGGCGCATGGTCCCTACCAGCCTCCTCAGAAGCTCCTTCGGCCACTGCCGAAGGAGTGGGCGGGAGGGCCGCAAGCTTCTTAGCTTTAGTGATGGCGGCTTGGGCCACCTCGTTGGCCCTAACCAAAACAAGAATGGCAAAAGGGGACCCAGCTCCACATTCAAAGGAAATACCAACATCTAAAAGCACCTTAATAAAATGATCATCCGAGTATCAAGGAAGCACCAGTCTAATAGGGGATTTAGGAGAAGCAACATTAACGAGCGGGGTTGGAGGGGGGGAGCACCTGGGGCACGAAGATCACGGGTCACGGCCCGACGTGCCGCCTTGTCTGCAACCCGCTCCCCGCTGTCCCGGACCCTGCCACTCCTGCGAGCAGTGGAGGACGGGGATCGAATAGGCGTGGAGCGAGCCACCAGAAGAGGGGGTGACGGGGCAGAAGCATGGCCCGTGTCAGCATCCAGATGGCGACAAAGCCCCGTCGTAGACTTCTTGGTTCCCGTTGATGCCCTACTCCAAGCCGAGAATTTCCAGACCGACGACTTCCGCTTGGGAGCGGGACCACCAGAGCCCCGAGGGGGGAGACGGGCAGATCCTCGATGCCTGATAGCGAGGGAGAGCTGGGATGAATTGGCAGGTTGGAGCAGACACCCGAGACCGACATAGCTACCGGGACTGGAGCATTCACGGTCACCGCCGCCGGCCCGTTTGAACCAGCTGAGCCCTGTGCCTTATCCAGCGGGGCATTCTCCTTCAATAGCTCATGAGATTCGGATCCCATGCCATCCCATTCTGAGTGCGTGAAGTGAGGATTAGAGCCCCCGCTCAGATTGGGTGCCCCATCGCCATCCCCCCCCCCCCCATGTTGATCATATGGAGAAGGCATGGGCGGGGGGGATTGGAGGAGGGGCTTGGAGATTCGCCGCGCCCTCGACACGGACGCGCAGACGGAATCCATCAGCAGATGGGAAGACGTTAACGGCACCACGAGCACACAAGGGATCAACACACCATACTTTGAGATGGACGGGACCAAGTATTTGAAGGCAGTCAGTATCAACCATAATGGGTTTGCCAATCAACACACCAAAAGCCATCAGGAACTCAGATGAGCGGAAGGTAGGGGGAACGTCATCGACCAGGTCCCAAACATCTGAGAGCGAGGGAGCTGATTTGGAGCCATTGAACGCAGCCTTGACGGAGATAAACAGTTGGTTAAGAGGGAGTGTGAAACTAGTACACGAGCAGATCATTTTAAGGCTACCTTTGGAGGGGAAAACGGCCGCGAACTCAAAATCAGAAAGCCATCAGACCAGCCAGTCCCATCCACAATCATCCCACGGTTTGAGTTCATCAAGAAGAGTCTGAGAAGAGATCTTTTGGTCTTTGACGGTGATAATGGCTGCATTGGACAGAGCAGGGGCAACAACCACCTATGGGATCTCACTATCAAGAGCAAAGAAAGAACATCCAGGAAGACCAAGACCGTACTGCACAAAAGAAGCAGGTTTGTGGCGATTTTGGCAATCCACAGTGAGGTGCCCCTCCTCCCTGCAGATGAGGCAAAATGGTGGATTGAAGCATCGGGATTGGAAGTGGCATGGCTTATGGCAAGCGAAGCAGGTAAGGTTGGGGTTGGGGTTGGAAGGTTGGCCAAAGGAAGGTGGGAGAGCGGGAGGGGAGGAGGAGGAGGGAGGATGCCATCCCTCTGGCCAGCCGAAGACGAGCCAGGACCGGGAGGGGGAGGGTAGCGACCAAAGGAGCCAGATCCAGGGCCACCACGCGGCAACGGGCGACCACCAAACCCCGAGGAAGACCCCAGTGCACGAGTGGCGCCACGGACAGGAGCCAGCATCCCACAGGGAGGAGGACGGGGGCGGAGAGTTGAGTGGAGACGGCGCCTAGGGCCCCGGCCATCACCGTCGCGGCCTCCCACGGATCCCCGCCGGATCGGCCAGATTTGGGCGCCTACGAGCCCGACGCCACCACCGAGGCCGCCGCCGAGCGGGCCTGTTCATCGCGTTGAAGCCACTCAGGCCTAGCAGCCCTGGTCTGGCGCGCGCCACGAGCCACGTACTCGCGCGCTGCCTGGTCCGGATCGAGCTTAGAACGGAGCGCCGCCTCAAGCTCCAGATCCACGGCCCCATCCATAGAGCCCTCGCGCTGCCGCTTCTGGCCAGAGATGGCCTCACTCGATGAGCCTCGCTAGCAATCCATGGAGAGCGGGGCTGCAAAAGAGAGGAAGAGGGGGAGGGTTAGATTACGGAAATGGCGGATGGGGAAGCGGAGGCGGCGGACGTCAGAAGAGGAAGCAAGAAACCCTAGGAAGGGGCGAATGAACCCTTGCAGACCCGTAAGTAGCTAGATCGACCAAGGCAGGGGTCCCCCAAGTAGGCCGGGCCAGGTTGAGAGGGCTGAGGCAACATGCCGAAGACAACAGACAAGGAGAGCAGGGGCCACTCAACGGGCCGAAGAGGAGTCGGGTAGGCCCTCAACAGAGGCCCACAAGCCGTCTGGCCGGCCACCCGATCTAGGGTTGGCAACGAGGCCGCCGCCGCCGTCGGCAAACGCAGCCCCTCTGGAAAGCCCATCGCTAGCGACACAGACGTCGGGGAGAAGGACACACCAACCAAGGGGCCGGCACAACCAGGCCTAGCACCCAGCACACCAAGTTCCAGTGAGGGCGCAGGCACCACCCGCGAAGATCTCTGACGACGGCCAACATGGACCCAGCCAGACTCATCCGACGAAGAAGAGAAGGTCGATCTGCCACGCCTGCCCGGGGCGAACTTCCGGATCCGCACCGGCTCCACCACCGCCGCCCACGCCGCGGCCCCACGGAGAAGACCCGGGGACCGGTGCACAGGCTTGGGCTCGGAACAAGAGTCGTCGTCACCATCGGCCAACGCCCAAAATTTGTTGCGGAGCCGCGAGCCAGGAGGAGAGAGCCAAGGAGAAGGGGGAGGGGCCGACACGGCATGACGAGCAGGGCACAGGGAGAGAGAGCCAGGTGAGAGGGGAGCGCCGCCAGAAAGGGAAGAAGGGGAGCATTTGTGCATTGGCTTTAGCGTCTGGTAGAACTATATTGAATTCAATTATGGACCAATCGATCATGCTGTCAATGCTGACATCAAGGACGGCCATGCATATTGCACGTGTGTATACTTATTCAAGTGGCAAATTTGACCATTTTGACCTATGGACAAAATCAATTCACAGAATGAACTGACCGTGAAACTATTTCACAGCCCTAACCTTTTTGTGTAGCGCCCGCCACGACGGGCGCCACACCCTCTTGTCTGCGCTTAGCTGGGCGTTACACCAGCCCACCGTGGCAGCCCACAGGCCCGCACCCAGCAAGAAGGTAACGCCTCCGTGCTAGGCGCCACACACATGTAATGTGCAGCGCCTAGCGCTCGGCACCTTTACTGCTTGTGACTTAGATGCAGCCAGCGCTAGCCCTCCCCAACCCACCCCATTACGATTCTGAACAGCGGGCGGCGGCCCTCTCCTCCCCTCTCAATCCCTCTCCAAAATCCTTCAGATCGACGATTTGGCCGTGGATTCCTTCACCAATCCATCCTAGAAGGTACTTTTCTCTGATCCCTTCTTTCTATCCATAGAATGTATGCTATTTCGAGAATTGAGGAACCCTTGTTTGAATATTGCATGTATTAGATTTGGGGAACTTTTGTTTGAATCTTGCATGTATTAGATTTGGGGAACCCTAGTTAGATTAGAATGTGGTTTGGATACATAGGTTGACATGTTATTTATATAGTTTGGATACATAGGTTGACATATTATTTATATGGAAAAGATATTTGTATTGAATCTTGCATGAAGTAGGCTTAGTTTAGTTTATTGAAATCACATTTCTATTGGCAAGAATGGTTTGGATACATATGCTTTGAAATTTGCATGTAGTAGCCGTACTTTAGTTTTTTTTATTCAAAAGATAATCGTGTTGACAAGAAAGCTTTCTTGCAAATTGCTAGGAAGGTTTGGCTTCTCAATGATCATTGGGATCTACAACACCGGTCGTACGCTATGTCGGTGAAGCAGCAGGTAATAATGAAAGTTGCCGGTGTTATGATTTTTGTGTTTTTTTTCAAACACATACCCTCCATATGTAATGATTTGTTTGTTTTCTTGTAGGAGCTTGGACCTCTGAAGCTTCGGGCTCACGGGGTCAACCTTGGGTGGATGCGCTATGATGAGCGGTACACGCCGTATGTTAGGGAGACAGGACTTCTCCCTTTCATTCAGCTTGGTCGGTGGTCGGCGCCACCCAACAATGCTCCAGCACTCACCGCGCTTATTGATCATTGGAGGCCGGAGACGCACACTTTCCATCTTCGGACCGGGGAGATGACCTTGACGCTCCAGGATATAGTTCACGCCACATAGTAGTTATTACAACCAAATCGAGGAGGACACATAGTAGTTCACGACACATAGTAGTTCAAAACCAAATCGACGAGGAGACATAGTAGTTCACAACCAAATCGAAGAGGAGACATAGTAGCTTTATTATGTGAGCAAGGCCCTTTCCTTCTTCTTCTTCATCTCTTCTTCCTCTTCCTCCTCCCTTTTTCTTATGAGGTGAGCCTCCTTAACCACCCTTTCCATGAATATCTGTTTCTCCCTCTCTTCTTTTCAGCTGCAAATGCCCAAAGCTTCATGGTTCTCTCTTGAAAATCATGTAGGCGCTTCTTCATGCCTCCTCACATTTCCTCACCAACGCTTGCTCCCTAGCGCATCGCATTTGACGCTCTCTCTTCCTCTTCATCTCCTTCTCAAGCTCCTCTTCCTTCTTCTTCTTTAGCTTGGCTGCATCCTCATCTCTAAGCTTCTTCGCAGCCTTCTCCCACCATCCCGCCATCTCATCTTCGCCATCCTCCTTCATCGTTGGTTTGTTGGGTTGGGAAGCCGCCATACCTACAATGAGTGAAACATAATGGTTAGTGAAGAACATACGTAAACATAATGGTTAGTAAGGACAATAAGAACAAATGGAAGCACATATGAAAAACAAGAACATATGATACAATATAGTTAGTGAGGAACATACGAAACGGTCCATCTAGGTATCCAAACATTCCTCTATAACGAACTTGCCCTTCTCCATCACCACGGCCAAATCCACCACCAAGGCCAAGACCATCACCAAGGCCAAATCCACAACCACCACGAGCTCTACCACCACCACCACGAGCTCTACCACCACCACCACGGCCACTACCACCACCACGGCCTCTTGTAAGTCCTAGTTGCCGACCTCTTTGTTGCCTAGATCCTCTTTGGCTAACACTTGGTTGGCTTGGCACTTGTTGGCTACCACTTGGTTGGCTTGGCACTTGTTGGCTACCACTAGGTTGGCTTGGCACTTGTTGGCTACCACTAGGTTGGCTACCAATTGGTTGTCTTGGCACTTGTTGGCTACCACTAGGTTGCCTTCGCTTTTGTTGGCTACCTCTTGGTTGGCTTGGCACTTGTTGGCTACCACTTGGTTGGCTCCCTTGTGTAGCTCCTTGTTGGCTTGTGCTTGCATCATTTTTCTTGGACCTTTTCCTTGGTTTCGTACATTTTCTTTTGTTGTGGCCATGACCTTTGCACTCCCCACAATGGGAGCTCTCACGAGGCTCTTGGAATTGGTCGTTGCCCGCTTCGCGGCGGCCACCATGGCCCCATCCGTCCATGTCTCCTCTAAGACGCTTTGTCTTACGCTCTACCCGCTTAACAACCTTCAACTCGATCCGCCATAGTTGAACTCCATGATACTCCGGCCATTGCGATTGGTCAAAGTACGGGTGAAAGCGGGGAGCCCATGTTTTCTTGACCGTCATGATTGAGAACTCGGACTCCCTCACGGTGCGTGGGTGATTGATGTCCACATTCCTAAGGCGACCGGCTGTATACAAGTGTGAGCATGGGAGATGAAGCAACAACGGCCTACCGCAAGTGCAATCACATTGTGTTAACGACACCTTGAAAGCCCGACCTCCATGTTGCCGGCCATCGTTTGTGGTTCTTCCTGGCTCTTTCACTTCGTACTTCCACTCTTCGTTGTCATATAATATAGCTTCTTCTGAGTCCGCCTTCCGTGATTGAAATACCAACCATTCATCAACTTTAGGTGGGAACTTGTACTTGTACTTCCGTGGGTTCTCACCCACTATTTGTGCATCGGTTTCCATCGAGTACTTTAGAAAGTACGCATTCATCTTGTCAAATGTGTATTGAACTACTGCCGTCACGGGTAATCCACGTGCACCTTTGAGCACCTTATTGAAGCATTCCGCCATATTGCTTGTCATTTGACCGTATCTCCGGCCATCTTCATCAAAGGCACGTGCCCACTTGTTCCGTATTGAATGTGCGTATTGAGAAAGTCTTGACCCCGCATCAAGTTTTTGTGTGCGACCAATTTGTTGTACAAAGTGGCGCGCTTCTCGGAGAAAGCAAGACAACAATCTTGAAGATCATCGGCCAACTCCTTAAGGCCACATGCCCTATAGAAGTTCGAACAAAAGTGCCTCATGCACCATCGATGGTGCAACGGAGCATGCCCGGGAATGTCAATCTCCACCGTTAAGAATTCCTTGATGCCGATCCGATATGACACACATTTCCCTTTGAGCGGGTAACACCTTCGTCCTCAAAAGATGCGAAACCACTCCCGCTTGTCATTGTTTTCCACCTCAACCAAAGCAAATGCCAATGGCAGCACCGGTTATTGGCATCACTTGCTATCGCAACCAACAAGGTGCCCTTGTATTGTCCGGTCAAGAACGTGCCATCAATTGCGATGACCGGCCTACAATGTTCAAAAGCCCTTACACATTGCTCGAACGCCCAAAAAGCACGGCCAAAGACTCGGACTTTCCTTCCTTCATGAACCGTTGTTTGGTGCCCATGAGGCTCGACCACATGAACCATGCCCGGATTTGTCGCGGCCATGGCTAACAACAACCTAGGGATTCGGTTGTATGCTTCCTCCCAAGTACCATACAACATCTTAAATGCGGCTTGCTTCGCCTTCCATGCCTTGCCGTACTTCACCTTGTAGTGAAAGATGGCTTTCACAAGGTCAATGACATGTTGGACGCTCATTGTTGGAAGTGTGGATATTGAGTTGGAGAGCCTGTAAGCGATGAACTCGGAAGTGAGTTGTTTGTGGTTTTGGGACACAATCTTGCCATCGACCTTTTGCCTTGGCACATGTGAGTTGGCACACAACTCACTACGTGCCAAGTGGGACCTCCTTTCCATGGTCTTGCACACACAATCCATGGACATATTTCATCTTCACATTCACATGCAACCGTGTAGCGCACTTTGACGTCCGAATGCACCACCTTATGTGGACGATAATGCGTAACCGAGTAGTTGTCGAGCCACATCTTCAATTCCAAGAAGGTGTCGAACTTAGAACCTTTAGCAATGCGGTTCTTGTCATCTCCCAAATCACGATAAGAGCTTGGCCTAACCCCAAGAGGTACACATTGGCCACCATCTACCACGGCTTCATCCGCGAGACTAACATCCTTGAACAATGTAGTCCGATGATCCCGACCAAATACCTTCTCGAAAGCTTCGGCTTCCTTCACCGTGAACCCCTCCGCATCAACTTGTTCATCCGGACCATCGTCATCCGAGTCCGATGCATATGCACGGGAAAAAGGGATGGAAGGGTCCATTGTCTCTTGCAAGTGATATTTGTCGAGATCACCCACATTGTTGTCATGGAGATCAACTTCATTGTCATCGTCCGCATACTCATTATTGTCCTCTTGCAAAGCTTCATATTGGTTGTTTGTAAACGGGCTCAATGTTGGCCTCACTTCTTGGGTCAAAAGAGGTTCAACAATTTCATCTCGCTTCAAAGGTGTGGGGCTACTAGCAACCAAAGGGGAGGGGTTCCAGTTCAAGTCCAAATGCAAACTTGAATCAACCTTCTTTGTTGCAAATAACTCAAGAGCCTTGTCTAGTGATTCGGCCACCGTCTCCTTGTATGCAACCCAACGTTCCTCCGAGTTGACACGCATTGTCTTCCAACGGATGTGCATTCCAAAACCAACATTATGCCTTCCCACCAACTCTATGATATCACTAGGGTCCGTCCAATTCAAATCTTCCCTAACTTGTTGCAAAGCTCCGCATAGCTAGGACTACTATCAAACACAATGTCAACCTCATCCGGGTCCGGTTCTACATTGCCTTTCAAAAATGCGTCCTTGTCCCCATGATGAACAAACACACATGTTCTTCCCATCCCTATAAGCATTCCAATAACACAAGGTAACATTGCTTCCATGAGTACTAATACAAGGATTAACACGGAATAGAAACCCTAATATATATATCAAACAACAACCCTAACCATAACCATAACCATAACCATAGCCATAACCATAACCCTAGCCCTAAACCTAACCCTAGCACCAACATAAGAACACCCATAAGAATAACCCTAGCATACTAACAAAGCCTAACCATAGAAATTGGCAAACAAACATCTCACATTTCCATGCATATCTCTAGATCCAAACAAAACTAGGGTTTCCCAAACAAGCAACAAATGAGCAATGGGGAACTTTACTTGGATCAAAACAAGGGAATGGAGAATATTACCTTGAGGAGGGTTTGACTTGAAATCCACGGACAAAATCTTCAAATTTGCAAGATTTGGGAGAGGATTTGAGAGGGGAGAGAGGGGAAAGGGGCAAATCTCGGGGAGGAGAGTGGGAGAGTGTGTGGTGTGGGGGTGGGGGGGGGCCAGCCGAGTGTCGATAAGTCACGGTGCAGCGCCTCTGAGCTAGGCGCTGCACTTAAAGACGTCTGCGCCTCGCCGCAGGCGTTGCACATTACATGGTGTGGCGCCTAGCTCGGGCGTTACCTTCTGGAGTCTTGAGCCGAGGGGCTGCCACGGTGGTGGTGTGCAACGCCCGAGCTAGGCGCCAGACAAGAGGGTGTGGCGCCGTCGTGGCGGGCGCTACACAAAAAGGTTAGGGGTGTGAAATAGTTTCACCGGCAGTTCATTCCGTGAATTGATTTCGTCCATAGGTCAAAATTGTCAAATTTGCCTATTCAAGTGATGGGCATGCAGCCTAGAAGGCTAGAACATAACGTCATAATCACATCCCTGCAAAAAACGAACATTATAATCATATAAAACTGAAATTCTAGTTAATAAATAACTTATACTCTTTGCATTGGTGGACAACGCTACTCCCTTCGTTTTTATTTAGTCCGCATATTAGTTTTGGTCAAAGTCAAGCTTTGTAAACTTTGACCAAGTTTATAAATAAAAATATTAAAATATATAATAACAAATCAATACAATTAGATTAATTATTGAATGTACTTCAATATTATATATATTTGTTATGGTAAATATTTATATAATTTTCTATAAACTTAAAGTAGTCAACTCTAATATGCAGAGTAAATGAAAACGGAGGGAGTACAGGATGGTACAGTTTGGTACGGAAACGTACGGTCGTGCATAAGGATTTGGGAAACTGAAAACAATACATCTTTTCTCATGATGATCCTTGGATTACTTTCCCCATGTATATTGAAGTCAATTGTATTTCCCAGCAAAGACGTAATTCATTATGGCACATGAACCAACATATTTTCAGTTTCTTTTGATTTATTTACTGCAAACAGAAGTTGTGCATAATCCAGATTCGTTGATATGTAATATATATAATGAGCCTATAGCAGATTTTAATATATGTGAATAAACCTATGCAGGATAAGAGATGATTCGCTGTAAAAAAATAATTATACTGACTGTGCCGCTATTGAATTTGAAGTTTTTACAACTTATAGGGCTTGTAAAAATTATAAATACAGGAAAAAAATAATAACATTGTAATTTTCCCAGTTGCATTAGCATTGGTGTCGACAGAGTCAAAGACGAAAAATTTGCTGCATGTATAATTTGTTTCCTTTTGGCCAGAAAAATATAACGAAGTGTGGTCTTAAATTTTTGTAGAAGTTGAGCATATATATCGCATAATGTCACATTGGAGTTCAAGGCATGGCAGTCAGAGGACATTCCGTGCCGCTTCGAGCTCATTCCAGTTTGGGTGCATGTTCATGGAGTTCCACATGCACTTCGACATTTCTTGGGTCTTTGGGCGGTTGGTTCTGTTATTGGTTCAACCTTGGATGTCGACCTTCTTTGCTTACGCCGCCGGGGTATAGTCCGGATACAGGTGGGAGTGCTTAACCTTGATGCCTTTAAGAGGAGCACTATCAACTCGCTTTCGTCGGATGTGGTGGTTCAGAAGAAGGGATATGAGTTCCGTTATACTTTGGAAGAAGAGGACTTCCGTGTAGACGATGACTTTGTACCTCGTGTTTGGGAGCATGAAGATGATTTTGAGGGGGACAAGGGTCATGATAGAGAGGACAGGACCAAGGCTGATGACATGAGCAAGAGGCCGAAAGCGTCCTCCACTTCCATGCACTCGACGGCTACCTCAACTTCGGGTGGTGCCGTTCTGATGCAGACTACATCCGTTACCCCCGCTCACCCTGATGCTCTTCCTGGACCGGCTGCGGGGGGAAATATGATTGCAGTCACGCCTCCGAATCCTTCCAGGGCACCTACCTCGCCGTCTCGTATGTCTGTGTCGCCCCCGCTGTTAACTGATTCACCGGCTGCACCGGAGGAGCAGCTTCGGGATGACAGCCTTGCTGTGCCACAGGAGATCGGATCACCTAGGGTGGATGTGGATGACCAGGTGACGACACCGACCTCGGCTTCACTGCGACCTGCTGGTCGTCGGGGGGTCATTTTCTCCCCGGCGGTGAGAGCGGACCACGACCTTGCGCTGGCGGAGCTTCGGGCGCTGTCCTCTACACCTTCCTCGCCGGGCGGGGGGGACTCCCCGTTGGCGAGCGAGGTGGAGGGGGGGAGGTCGCCGTCTGCCAGGGCTGCCTCACCTTCGCCGGAGCCTTCTACTCCACCATTCAGGGCTTCCGAGTCGTCACCGGCTAATCTCAGACGTAGCGGGCGGCATCATGTCGACTCCCATGGGGCTTCCGCTACGGACGAGGACTCAATGCGGAAGGCCATGCGTAGAACGGCCTCGCGGAACCTCGACTTTGATGGTACGTCCACTTCCAAATCCTTCCTTTCTTTTGATAATGCCAAAGTATCTTCAAATATCACTAGCCTTGGTATTTCACTCGGTAAAAATATATCAGCCGTTGACTTGTCTGTTAAGGCTCTTAAGCAAGTGGAGTTCGACCGGCTTACGGTTGCTCCTAAATCGCGTATTCTTGTGGACCCCTTAGTATCAGATGAGGAAGACGAGGAGTCGGTTGCCAATCATGAAGGCAGACTTCTCTCCCATCTGGTCCAAGATGCAACTGAGGTAGACTTAGAAGATACCATGCGAGACACTATGCTATGTGAGCTAGTCGCATCGGTACGTAAGAACAAGTCTAGTTCAGGGAAAAAGAAGGGACGCTCAAATAAAAAAGCAAAAGTCTCCAATTGCAAAAAAGGTTCATCATGAAAGGGATGTTTTGGAATAGCAGAGGTCTTGGCGACTTGGCTAAACATAGACATATTTCTGATTGTGTCAGGGATTATGCTCTTGACTTTGTGGCAATCTCTGAGTGTGGTAGGCGTGACTTTCCTACACGTGATCTAGACCATTTTTCATGTGGCAAAGATTATGAATGGCACATTTTACCGCCTTCAGGGAGGTCCGGGGGTATCCTGTTAGGTATACACTCCACCTACTTGGAACTTCTTTCATCGTCGAAGGGGGAGTATCACATTAAATTCAACCTTCGAAACAAAGCCGATAACTTCATCTGGAGTTTGGTAGCCGTTTATGGTGCCGCTCAAGAGGAGTTCAAATCGGCTTTTCTCAAATAAATTGTCAACACCTGTCGAGAAAATCCACACCCAATGCTACTTGGGGGGGATTTCAATATTCTTCGATACCACCAGGAGAAAAACAATGACAGATTTGACACTAGATGGCCATTTCTTTTTAACGCTGTTATTGATAGCCTCGACTTGCGGGAACTTTCTATGTCGGGGCGCCAATTCACTTGGGCTAATAACAGATCTATACCAACTTTTGAAAAACTAGACCGGGTGCTAGTTACCACGGATTGGGAATTTAAATACCCCCTAGCCTCGATGACGAAACCTTTGGAGAGAATTGAGGCCTTATCGGATCATGCCCCATTGCTTCTTGATTTTGGTCAAGCAAATGGCGATTCGAATCGCCAACATTCAAATTTGAGCTGGGATGGCTTAGTAGAGAGGTTTTCATGAGTTGGTTAAAAGGTGTGGCAGCGTCCACCTCGTGGCGACACACCAATTCAACGTTGGAACTATCGCATTAGATGCGTTCGCCAATTCCTTCGTGGTTGGGCCAAACACACCGCAGGGATATATAAGCAAGAAAAGTTGCGTCTCTCTACCTTAATTGACTCCTTAGATAAAATCGCGGAGGTGCGGCTGCTTTCAGCTATGGAGATTGAGCATAAGAATCAGCTCAATGAGCAGCTAGCTCGTCTGTTACGCGAGGAGGAAATTAAATGGTACCAAAGGTGTAAGACTGATTCGCTGGTACTTGGAGACGACAATACAAAATACTTTCAAATGTTAGCCAATGGCAGACATAGAAAGAAACGTATCTTCGCTCTAGATCAGGAGGAGGGTCGAATTGAGGGGGATGCTC
Source organism: Aegilops speltoides (assembly GCA_021437245.1). Lineage (NCBI taxonomy): Eukaryota > Viridiplantae > Streptophyta > Magnoliopsida > Poales > Poaceae > Aegilops > Aegilops speltoides. Next base: position 136,621,847 of record CM038144.1, read on the forward strand.
AACTAAAGAAATTCATTACTAAATATTATAAAGATTTGTTTGGTCCATCTTTGAATACAACAATGGAGATGGATGAGTCTATTTGTCATGATATTCAGCAAGTTTCCAATGCGGAAAACGAATTCCTAACCTCTCCATTCTCTGAGGAGGAAATTCGGACTGCAGTCTTTCAGATGGAACATAATAAGTCTCCGGGTCCGGATGGCTTTCCGGCGGAGTTCTTTCAAAATTTCTGGGATATGTTAAAATCAGACTTGGTTCAGTTGTTCAACGAGCTGCATGCTCACAGACTGGACATTTCCCGCCTAAATTTTGGGGAAATAATTCTTCTACCTAAGTCGAAAGACGCGAGTCAGATTCAACAATATAGACCGATTTGCTTGCTAAACGTAAGTTTTAAAATCTTCACCAAGGTCGCCACTAACCGTCTGAACGGGGTGGCAGACCACGTAGTCAAACCATCCCAAACAGCCTTCATGCAAGGACGTAACATTCTGGATGGAGTTGCTGTCCTTCATGAAACGGTTCATGAGCTGCATCACAAAAAGTTGAATGGAGTCATTCTTAAAATAGACTTCGAGAAAGCTTACGATAAAGTAAAGTGGCCCTTTCTGCTTCAAACATTACGAATGAAAGGGTTTTCCAATACTTGGTGTCGATGGGTTGAGAGCTTTGTGTCCGGAGGTAGTGTTGCCATTGAGGTAAATGATGACGTAGGCAACTATTTTCAGACAAAGAAGGGGCTCCGTCAGGGAGATCCTGCATCACCCATCTTGTTCAATATTGTGGCCGATATGCTAGCCACTCTCATTGAGAGAGCCAAGTTAGAAGGTCAAGTCACTGGGGTCATCCCTCATTTAGTACAAGGAGGCCTATCAATATTGCAGTATGCGGATGACACTATACTGTTTTTGGATCATGACTTAGAAAAGACCAGAAACCTCAAACTGCTTTTATGTGCTTTCGAGGATTTATCTGGCCTAAAGATTAATTTTCATAAGAGTGAACTGTTCTGCTTCGGCGAGGCCGCAGAAGCATCACAAGATTATGCTGAAATCTTTGGTTGTCAACTCGGACAATTTCCGATCCGATATCTGGGTATCCCTATCCATTATCGGCGATTGACTATAGCTGAATGGAAACATGTTGAAGAGAGATTGGAGAAACGTCTGGCTAGTTGGAAGGCCAAACTTCTGTCCTATGGGGGGCGACTAATTTTGATTAATTCCGTCCTTACCAATATGGTTCTCTACATGTTATCATTTTTTCATCTCCCAAAAGGTGTGCTACAGCGTCTTGATTACTTTAGATCAAGATTTTTTTGGCAAAGTGATAGTGAAACCAAGAAATACCGTTTGGCTAGGTGGAATGTTTTATGTCGACCAAAAAGCCAAGGGGGACTTGGTATCCAGGATCTAGAGATCAAAAATATTGCATTACTCAGCAAATGGGTTTATAAACTACTCACTGAGGATGGTGTTTGGCAGGAAATCATTCGTAATAAATACGTGGGTTCCAAAGCAATCTCCCAAGTTTACTGGAAACCGGGTGACTCACACTTTTGGAGCGGGGTGATGAAAGCTAAAGATTTCTTTTTCCAATTCGGAACGTTCTCGGTCAGGGACGGCTCCCAAATTCGATTCTGGGAAGACACATGGTTGGGGAACAATCCTTTAAACGTGCAATACCCAAGCTTATATCGGATAGTTAGACACAAGTTTGTCACGATTAAGCAAGTGTTGGGTCAAGAAAACCCAGATATTTCTTTTCGTAGAACGCCAGTTGGACCTCGTTTGGCAGCATGGCAGGATTTGCTAACCCGTTTGGGAGCAATTCAGCTATCGAGGAACCGACATCTTCGTTGGAAATTGCATCAAAGTGGAAAGTTTTCGGTAAAGTCCATGTATGATGCATTGGTACATAACGAGGTTCCAATTGATAATCGAAAACTGTGGAAGCTTAAGATCCCTCTGAGAGTGAAAATTTTCCTATGGTTCCTTAATAAGGGGGTTATCTTAACTAAGGACAATTTGGCACGATTTAATTGGAAAGGTTGCAAAAATGTGTTTTCATCATCATGATGAGTCGATTAAACACTTATTTTTTGAATGCAAGTTCGCACGATCTGTGTGGGCCATTGTACAAATTGCTTCCAATTTATATCCCCCACGTAGTGCACGTAATATATTCGGCAATTGGTTGAGGGTATAGATAAACAGTTTTCTGCTCACATTCTTGTGGGGCGGCTGCCTTATGTTGGGCATTCGGCTCACCAGAATGATATTGTTTTTAACCATGCTTCGTTCTTCTCCTTTGCAGGTTATCCACATATGCTCGCTGGCTCAGTACATGGTCTATCCTGCAGAAGCCGGAGGACAGAGACCTTTTTTTGATGGCGTCTACCAGGCTGGAGCATTCTGCCAGGGAAATTTTCTACCCCCATGGATGGCGGTGTGATCTTCGGATTGATTCAGTTCCTTTATAGGCTGGTCTTTTTTATTTTTATCTTTTATTATGCTTCTTCGCCAGACTATCTACACATTTACTTCTGCGAACTTTGGCTGTGTGCATCTAGTTATACAGAGGCCGGGTGATTTTTTTGATGCGATTGTATCAACTCGATATTTCAATTCAATGAAAAGCCCTTTATCGAAAAATATACGCTCAACTACATCATCGGTGTTCCAATTTTAGATCACACAGTAGTTGTAGAATTCATTCACGGATTAACTTTTACCACATTCACCTAATTAAGATGCTCACATGGGAATATTCATTTTTTTTCTCAGTGACAAACAACAAATCTATGCACATTGTTCTATTAGCCAACATGTGATATTCATGCCACTACACCATGGTGGTTAATTAAAGGCGCTTTTGTAAGGGCACTTTGTAAATGCCTCAAAATCATGCTTTAAGGTGGCATTATACAAAAACGCCTCGGATTTTTTTTTTTTCGAATGTTGGTAGTTGATCTACCAAATTCATTGATCAGAAGAAAGAGGGTTGGTCCAGTTTATGAGGGAAACCGGATCAAAAAACCATACAAACGTCGCCTTTCGGCAAACAACACACACATCCCCACGAGCCACGGGTCCCTCTGACCGGATCCATCTCCAGGACGATGCCCCCAAGAGAGAACGCGACGCCGAATGGCGCCGCCACCGTCCGATCTAAAACTAGATCAAGGGTTTCCCCCGGAGCACGGCGGGAAAGGCAAGGTGAGAGTAGCTACATCGATGCCTCCAGCGAGGGAACGACGCCTGAAAGCGCCGCCATCAACGACTCCGGCCGGAACCGGAGTACGACTTTCGCCGCGCCTCACCGCATAGCCCAACCCGTGATCCGATCAACCTACACACCGAACCACTACCCCTGCCTCCACGGCCAACCGCATCTCCCCGGCGAGTTCGAATGCTTCAACCTTGCATCCACATCCCCACTGGACAGAGGATGCAACCCCTAGCGGCGCCATTCGTCTCCCATCGGAAGGATGCAACCAAGCACAACGCCATTCGTCTCCTCGAGGATGCAACGCCTGCCGGCCATTCCTCTCCCGACGAAGGATGCAACAACCACAACGAGGCCATTCCTCTCCCTCCAGCCACCTCCATCTCGTCCTCCCACCAAGCAGCGTCGAGCTCACCGAACCACCAAACAGAGGATGCAACACCAAGCGAGGTGCCATTCATCTCCTCCACTTCGCCCGCACGCCGCCAGAAACCCAGATCGAGCCTGCTGCTGCGGAACTCACGCCCAGCAGAACCGCCGCCTTCATGGCCACCTCCTCGAGTAGATCAGCTCACAGCACGCAAAGGGAGGAAGAACCGTCCGCCGTCCATTGGGCCGCCAAGACAACCGGCACCACCAGCCAGATCCAGCTGGGCGCCACCGCGCGCCTCGCCTCGCGCGCCGCCAGAATCCAGCGGCTGAGCAGCGGCCTGCACCGCCCACGCGCCCGCCCGAATCGACGACGACCACCACGCCCGCGCCGGCGGCCGCTCACCGCCCGGCAAGACGCCTCCTCGCGCGCGTCTGCTGTGCTTCCTCATGAAGCACGCCCAAGCCTCCAGCCACGCGCCACCTCGGGCCACTCCGCCGCAGACGCGCGCCCCGCGCCGCCATGGCAGCCAGCACGCCAAGCTCGCAGTCGAGGGAGATGAAAGGGCCCCGCCGCCACCTTCACTGGATCCGGCGCGGGCTTTGCCGGCCGCTCCTCCGGCGGCGGCGAGCGATGGGGAGGGTGGAGAGGGGGGCTGGCGGCGCCGATCTAGGTTTCCCCCGTGTCGCCAGGGAGGGCGACGCGGGGGACGAGCTTTGTCCAAAGATGCCTGCAAAAACGCCTCGGATTGATGCAGCTTTGAAGGCAGTATATGAAAACGCCTCAGATTGGAGCCGCTTTGAAGGCGTTTTTCAGCAATGCCTCAGATTGATAGAGTTTTTGAGGCGACTTTGAAAAACGCCTCCTAATCTTGCAGGAAAGGTAGGTTGACTATCGTCCAGTTGCAGTGTCTGCGGCGCGCAGAAACCTTGAACGTTGAAGATGCTGCAAGCAGCCACCGTTGGCCGGCGGTGAGAACATCCTGCGAATCGAAGATTTAAACGCTGGGCCGAGGAGAAAATACACACGAAGATGACGGCTTGCTGGACTCGCTCATCTGCTTCTCGTTCGAGAAATATACAATACAGTCGCTGCCCATAGCTAGTCCGAATCGCCCACGATTTGCTTCTCGTTAGAGAAAATAAAGGACAGCCGCCGCCGACGGCTCGCCGGAGTCCCCCATGCTTCTCGTTAGAGAAAATACAGCCGCCGATGATGGCTCGTCGGAGTTGCCCGTGTCTGCTTCTTGTTACGTGTCGGAACCAAAATTATACATGCATGTTATCTTAGGCGGAACAGTCGGAGCTAATTAATGAAGTTTCATCAGTAGGCAGTACTAGCGTATTGCCGCAGCGCTGGCGATGTGAACGAAAACGATGACTAATTATTAACTCCAGTTTAGTCCCATACCGCTCCCTGAGAGAAATTCCGACCTCCTTAAATAGGCGGAGTGCGCACAGTATTTCACGAACACAGCAAAACAAGTCTGGCCCTGCTAGCGCTGTCCAGTCTGGGCCTACCATGAAATAAATTGCAGCCCATTAACAATTATAGTTATATTATACATAATAAATAAATAGGAGCTATGATTAGGTTGGTATGTGGCCTACAGAGAACAGGATCCTGTAACTTGGAAGGAGGAGCGATACCTGTTTTTTTCACGTTGCCGGGGCTATCTGAAAAAGCTTTCGACCTTCAGAGGCGTTACTGAAAAATGACTTCGTTAGTCTTTTCCTTCGCGATAGTCTCTAGTATTTTCAGCGAACGCCTCCTCAGATGTTTAAAGGCATTTTGGTGGGCTCTACAGGCATTTTAGAACGCCTCCGATGTTGTACCGTGTTGTAGTGTGCCACATATATTAACATACGATCGGACAGAGGAGATGCACTTTTTATATTATTATTAGTGATCTGATTTTACATATTTATCTTTAATATTAAAGTAGGGATACTGCACGTGGGAACACATATATGTATCCACATATGAAATAGATAATTTTGTGCATGTGTGCATGTCTGCATGTGTCCGTTAGAAAGCTTGATTGAGTTTGTACTTGTAATGATTTTCTTATGGTGAATTCTCCTGCTTGTTAGGACAAAATAAAATACGCGTATATGAAGAATGGCGTGCGTCGCCATCTACAATAAATTGGTAATACTAGGACATAGGCCCGTGCGTTGCAACGGGAGAAAACAAAACATCAAATACCCTTCCTCATCCCTTCCCCTACAAGATCCTTATCTATGGTTTCTGTTCATAAGTGAAAATAGAAAAGGAGAGAAAATATTGCATAATCCGTTGGTATTATGCTAATTTGCATCATTAGCTCAAAAAGTGTAATTCTACTACCCTTTTTTTATATTGTACATTATTTTCTGAGCTACATACTAACTTATTATTCTAAATTGTATATGTTAAATAAAGTTTTGTATCAAATTTAGCTGCAAGAAAATGATTTCTTATGGGTAGTAGTTTTCTTTCAAAATTATTTAGTGGCACATTAAATTTATTTCTGTCTTTGGAGCGAAATGTCCGATTCATCCTAATCTTGACGTGCCACGACAACCAGGAAGATATTCAGTAAACACAATGTATTTATCGAATAGTGGAGCATTAGTTGTGAGTTCGTTAGTTTACAAGCTTTAAGACATACATAGACGATGAGAGAGTACATATGTTTTGTTATGTATGTATATATGCATACACGTGAAAGATTTATTTTTTTTCCTCTATGCGGATGGACAAAAAAGTTTTAGTACCACCTCGCATAGATGCAGGAGAAGATAATTGTACACGGTGAACGGATTAAAAATTTGGTGAAACGCACCTTGGTTTATTAGTAATTTATAGATCTATGCACACTTACACTCTTGGCTTGTTCAGCTAGGTCCATGTGGAAGGAATCATGGTGCAAAAATTGAGTCCACCATGTAGGCTTATTCAATTTGCCTGAATTTTTTCTTCTGATCTCTCGATAATCACAACTATAGTATTTTTATTTTATTTTTTCATTTGCATTTTATCATGCCATTAAATATTTCACACCAAATTAAATCTATGATCATTTCATAAAATAATTTGAGCCTTATTATATTTTATTTTTTTCCTTTTCCAATTTCCATTTCAACCTTATGTGAGAAAAAAACTACACGTAGTTCAATATCTCATAGATGGTGTACATTTGACAAACTACGGTTTTCAGATCAAGCAACACCAACTTAGGGCATCTTCAGATAATATACCAATAAATCATGACAGTTGTATGTATGTCAAAACAATAAACAATTGTATGTAAGAGAAAAGAGGAGTGTATGTCTTGCTTCAATAGCCAAAAGAATCGGCCTAAAACGAAATCAGTTTTATTCAAATCTTATGTCAAGGATATCAGTACAACTTTTAGATCGTTTACAACCAGCCCCGAATAAATGCACTCTAGCGAGACCCAATAGCATATGGTGGAACTACCCTGTCCTAGACCACCTGTACCTAACCCCTCTACACAAAGACTTTGGGAAAAAGTACAGCAATAGGAAACATACCTCTTCTATGTAACAAAAAAAAAGAAAAGAAAGATGGAAGAAGAAGAGGAGGAGAGCAAAGCTAGAAAATAGGAAATTACAAGGAGATATGTATGATAAACCTGCAGTGAAGCATGGCAGATCAATCCAGGTCGGATCCATAGCAATCAAATCTTCTGAATTTCACATGATTGTGTCCTGCAGATCACTACTTCTCGACAATACTAATGCCCCACCTGATCAACATGCTTTGGCTAACACTAAAAGAAAAATAAATTAAAATCATATGAAATAGTCTGTTATGACTAATAAAGCTTAGAATCACAGGTACACTATCCATAAAAAATATGGGAGAAACTACTTCTGCCTATATTATGTACTGTGAAACATGGGAAAAGTGACTAATAAAGCTTATAATCACGCTTACGCTAAACTTTCTATTCCATGCACTAAAAGGAAAATCACAATGCACCTACTGTAGAGACTATAACACATCAAGAGGCAAAACTTACACTGAATTTGGTAAGAAGATACAGCTACTGAATAATGTCAGTGAAGAAGCTGTACACTGAATTTTGCAGAATCACAAGATTCACATGCGCTTCAAAGTCACAGATCGCCCATGTCACATAAAAACATAAATCACTATTGGACCAAGGGCTGCATTCCTTCTACAAAATTACTGCATCTGTTGTTTGACTGTATACTGAGATTAAAAACCTAATTAAAATTATTTAGCTATTTATACCCTTCAAAACAGTAATACCAGTAACCAAAAACACAACAAATAGATTTGTATATGCTGCTGAATGAAGTAAACCCACCAATTTTATCCTTATAGTGATCATGAACGATCAGTTCCTGTATAGTAAACATAAGAAAACGAAATTTGATTCATATTCATTTACCGATGATAAACTTTACATGTATTTATCATAGTGTGCTCCTAATAGTATTTTCTGTGTAAGTGAACCAAAATCGCAAAGAGGCTACAATCGCACACATTGAAGACAAGGTTTTAGGAGTTCTAACAGAATTACATTTTTCATTCATTTTCTAGCTTTCTCAATACAGGGTTTATAATTTTTATATGTGTCATTTCAGTAGTGATACTTGGTTCTTATATTCAGAGCTCCTAAGTTCACTGAAAATCTTGAAGAAAAACAATAAATAAGAAAATTGTAAGGTTTTGGCTTATCTGGCTTCCCATAACTGTGGTTTCATGTCTTAGGAGTCATTTTTTCATATTCATAAGCTCATATGTGCAGTTTGTGAGATGAAAAGAATTAGCTATGTAGATTAAAAAAAACAGTGCACAGTTTTGAATAATTCAGTGAAAGTGAAGCCAAAATAGAGAATTAGTGCATGTTACAGCATCATCATCAGTTGAATAATAGCAACCAAAAATGCAAGTGTTCAAAATAAACATGTGTATATGTTAGGGCAGCACATGCAATATACTCACGAGATATGGTAGATTAGCCGCTGACACCCATTACTTAGGATGCCAACCACTCAATGCACTTGTGTCATCAGTGACCATTCCCCTCCATCTTCTGCACCCCAATTACAATAGTGTGTAGTTGGCTTGCCACCAGAACTTGCTAATGGAAGCCATAGTGGAGTTGATGAGCTACAATGCCATGTTGTCGCTTTGGGTTGAAAGTGTGACTAATTATTTCCAAAAGAATTGAATCAAGGCAACTAATTACACTTTGAATACCTACGTGAACAATACCTGGGTTGTCGTCTGCAATTTGTCTTCTGAATATTTATTCCCTGCCTTTGATCAAACCAATTTGTCTTCTGCCAATAAATAGATTATTGCTCTGAAGGGCTCTCTGCAGTAACCTTTTTACATGGAGTAGATCACCCTTGGCTGCTGGAGCATTTGGACAACAAGAAACGCAACAATCTTTAAAAGGATAAGGCCAAGTGAGTTAGACCTGCTACTTCACAGAGCCACCCGAAAATCCTACGCCAATTCCAGTCCCGAGTAGACAATTTTGTTAACAGAGAAGAAGCTTTCTCAATTTCTGGATGTTGCCAATGTTAGTTTGTGCAAAGATGTTGTTTATTCAACCGGCATAATCCATCCACAAGTCATCGCCAATAACAAAGTGCATTACAGACAGAGGATGCAGAGCATCTTGAAGAAGTTGTCAGCAAAAATAATTATACTGGAACGAAAGGATATTAGTAATTCTAAAATTCTAATTGCAAGAACTACACCCATACTGTTTGGGTTTCTGAATCAATCAGCATTATAGAAACTCCTGTTGCTGGGTGTTTTACAGGATGAAATCCTTTGCTTGCATAACAACAAACAACAAATAGGGCTTAGCCATATATGTGTGCGTAGCTTCAACAAATTAATCAAACAAAATTATTGCCTCTCAGTCTCAAGGAACCAAACAAAATCCAATAATTTTTCAACCTACCGCATCAAACTGGTACAATAGCATGGTCTGAAGAATGGATTTTATTTTAACAAAACGAGCACACAAGCCAGCTGTAGTTGGCCTCCGTGGACACCATCCGAACAGCAAAAAATGGTCTCGTACAATAGCATGGAGTGAAGAATGGATTTATTTTAACAAAAAGAGCACACAAACCAGCTGTAGTTGGCCGCCGTGGACACCATCCGAACAGCAACAAACGGTTATACATCTAGTTTTCTAGGAGGAGAATGACTTGATGTTCCCTCCGTTCTCAGTGCTACCAACAGCGTCGGCTCCTTAGTGCAAAGAGCAGCAACTTTCTGCTTCTCTGTGCTGGTTGCACAGAAACAAAACAGAGAGGGCCAGATCGGCCTCGCCACTCCGTCTACCACCGCCACCGGGTGAAGACCTCCCACCGTCCTCAACCTTGCACGGCACACGACATGGCCCCGCCACCCTCACCAGATCTCAAACGATCGCATGTGTCCGTCTCCCGTACGGTGATCACCGCAGGTCAGGCGGAGATCCGCCAAGACCACTCACTGCTCATTCGCCGCCTCCTCGCCGATTGTCCTCCCACACAATCTTCCCGCCATGTTGTACACTCTCCAAGCTCCTGCGGGTGCTCGGCGTCTGCGTTGCCCCCATCCGCACTCGCCAAGCTCCACCACAGGCACTACCTGCTCCGTCGCGGGCCACCACTCGAGATAGATAGATAGATAGATAGATAGATAGATAGATAGATAGAGAGGAAACAGTGGAAAGAGGGCAGGGCACACTGCAGAGCTCGCCTACCACCATGAAGACTCGCCTCCTTTGCAAGGACTTTGCGCCATCGCGCGGATCCCTCCGTCGCCCGGCTCCGGTGAGCTCGCGCCTCGCCTCCCACCTCTGGATCCGGCTCCCGAGCACCTTCCACGCACGGATTCGGCCCCTGCAAGCTCAGGCCGCCGCCGCCGCCGCCATTCATGATTCATCGAGCAGCCGCGCCGCCGCCAGTCGCTCGAGCAGCGACGTTGACTCGATCCAGGTAGCCTGGCGACGATAAAAAAGGATCGCGGGTTGAGTACCCGAAAATGCAGGGTCTTTTATGTAAAAACGAAACGTTTTCTCACTTTAGCCACTTAAGAGGGGACTGCGGGTTGATTTTATAGAAATAGAGGGACTTTTTTGCAAAATGGCTAATGACGTACGACCAGAAGCGATAGCTGCTTTATTAGTAGGGAAAGATAGGGAAAGATCTGATTTTACATATTTATCTTTAATATTAAAGTAGGGATACTGCACGTGGGAACACATATATGTATCCACATATGAAATAGATAATTTTGTGCATGTGTGCATGTCTGCATGTGTCCGTTAGAAAGCTTGATTGAGTTTGTACTTGTAATGATTTTCTTATGGTGAATTCTCCTGCTTGTTAGGACAAAATAAAATACGCGTATATGAAGAATGGCGTGCGTCGCCATCTACAATAAATTAGTAATACTAGATATAGGCCGCTGTGCGTTCTGACTTATAAAACAAAACATCAAATATCCTTCCTCATCCCTTCCCCTACAAGATCCTTATCTATGGTTTCTGTTCATAAGTGAAAATAGAAAAGGAGAGAAAATATTGCATAATCCGTTGGTATTATGCTAATTTGCATCATTAGCTCAAAAAGTGTAATTATACTACCCTTTTTTTATATTGTACATTATTTTCTGAGCTACATACTAACTTATTATTCTAAATTGTATATGTTAAATAAAGTTTTGTATCAAATTTAGCTGCAAGAAAATGATTTCTTATGGGTAGTAGTTTTCTTTCAAAATTATTTAGTGGCACATTAAATTTATTTCTGTACTGGAGCGAAATGTCCGATTCATCGTAATCTTGACGTGCCACGACAACCAGGAAGATATTCAGTAAACACAATGTATTTATCGAATAGTGGAGCATTAGTTGTGAGTTCGTTAGTTTACAAGCTTTAAGACATACATAGACGATGAGAGAGTACATATGTTTTGTTATGTATGTATATATGCATACACGTGAAAGATTTATTTATTTTCCTCTATGCGGATGGACAAAAAAGTTTTAGTACCACCTCGCATAGATGCAGGAGAAGATAATTGTACACGGTGAACGGATTAAAAATTTGGTGAAACGCACCTTGGTTTATTAGTAATGTATAGATCTATGCACACTTACACTCTTGGCTTGTTCAGCTAGGTCCATGTGGAAGGAATCATGGTGCAAAACTTGAGTCCACCATGTAGGCTTATTCAATTTGCCTGAAATTTTTCTTCTGATCTCTCGATAATCACAACTATAGTATTTTTATTTTATTTTTTCATTTGCATTTTATCATGCCATTAAATATTTCACACCAAATTAAATCTATGATCATTTCATAAAATAATTTGAGCCTTATTATATTTTATTTTTTTCCTTTTCCAATTTCCATTCCAACCTTATGTGAGAAATCCTTGCCTTTTCTACTTCAAGTTTGCCCCCAAAAGTTTGTCCAATTTTTTTATCACTTTCTCAAGCTCCACCAAAAACACTCCTAATGCCTAGACCTAATTCAAACACATTTGAAATAAATTCAAATGAGTTTGAATTTAGCTTATCCAATTTGGTAAAACATGTTCTGTGGGGCTAAGTATAAATCATTGTTTCTTTTTTTATGTAATCATTTTCTCTTTTCCTTTTTTTGGGTCATTGTCTCTTTTCCTAATTCCTGTAAATGGAAAAAGAGAGAGACAATCAGTTGGGCCAACTAAGGCCCAGTCGACACCTAATCCTAAACCTACCACACCCCGGATCCCCACTCCTCTCTCCCCTCCCTCTATTCCTATTCCGACCCCCCGCACCGCCACATAGAAGCGGGAGCCCCGGGCGCCGTGCCTGTTGTTCCTCCCGCAGGCGACCAGCAGTGCCATGGCCATCGCTGTCGTTCCACCCCACCCCGCCTCCCTCCTCCGGCCATATCCGTCGTCGCCGCCCTCTGAACCAACACCCCGATCCCCACTCCTATGTTACATCCTGCCGGCGGCCCGTCCCATGGACGTCGTCGCCCTTTGCCGTTCGACCCGCCTACCTCTCCTCCGGTCGTGTACTCCGCCGCCGCCGCCGCCGCCTGAACCTATCCCCGATCCCCACTCCTGGCCATGTCTGCCGCCACCCTCTAAATCTACCCTCGATTCCCATTCGTCACCTGTCATCCCCACCCTTTGTCATTCGCGCCAGACCCACCTGGCTCCTCCGGCCATCTCGGGGCCCCCTTTCCCTCAGTGTTTGTTGACATGGAGGCTAGTTGTTGATATTACAGACAATTTACCTACGTATATAAATTGATATGATTCTGTGCAAGCAATCGAGGTGGTATTATTGTGAATATGTATAAAACGCAGGTGAGTTAGACGAACGTGAACGGCGTGTAGAGGCCCAATGAGACGATGGCCTAGGCAGGAAGTTTACGTGGCTCTTTAGCGAGATATAGGATCCGTGTGGATGGACAATTTTTTTAGTACCACCTCGCATAGATGCAGGAGAAGATAAATTTACAATGTGAACGGATTAAAAATTTGATGAAACGCACCTTGGTTTTTCAGTAGGTATAGATATAGATAACCCTTACAGCCAATTGTAGTATGAAACCGTACTTCTACTAATAAATATGTTAACTTGCCAGCCACTACGTATTCAAGAAAAAAGATTAAACTAATCAAAGTAAATACTTCGACCTAACAACGAATAGATGTATATAAAAAATCCAACTTGCGTAGCATGTCCGTACACCAAACCTGCGGTTTGCCATTACCTTTACATGCATCTAGGGCAGGAAGCACGAGATGCAGGTGGCACATATACATGTATTTAAACCAATAATGAGGCTGGGAAACTCGGCCACCCAGAGCTCCCCCGATTTCGTTGCTCGTTCGCCGTTGGATGCGGGTCAACTGGGTCATCGGCGTGCTGCCTCACGTTGGATCTTCGCTGGCTGCCTCACTTCCCGTTTTGACCGGCTGGTGAAAACGCAGGGCGCTGAATGACCTGTGGGCTCATGGCGAGTGCTTATAGGCTGGGTCAAATGCTCCTGGGTGTTCGCGCGCTTCTCATCGCGCGCCGCGTGCACGCCTTGCGCGCGTTGCTCTGCTCTGTGTCTGCTGCTAGCTCGTTGTCAGCGACCTTGGCATGAGAACAGAGCAAGCGGAAGCGCGCGAGGCCAAGACTTCAACTCGTGGGCCGGCTGCTCGGCCCACTCGCGATCGTCAACTCCCCCAGTGGCTTGCAGGCCTAAACTGGGCCCGATAAGGGTGTACGCTGGTATATTACCGTTGTGTGTGGGTTGCGTGTGGATTGAGACGGAACCGGTGGCTATGGCCAGACCGCGTGTGTGCCTGTGAGCTTGTACCTGCCTTCCATGGCGAATTCCTCCCCAAATCGAATTCCATAGATAGTTGCTCACATCTGGCATCAGAGCCGTTCAATCCTGGAGTTGCCTCGCCACCCCCACCGCACCCGTTTCCGCGAATTTCGCCGGCGAGAGGCCATGGAAAAGCTGTTGGCGGAAGGCTGCAACATCCATGATTTCGTCAAGGCGACCGTCAACAGCGATCTTGAGCAATACCTCAAGGTACACAAATGACGACCTCCTCAAATCCATGACCAAGCCGCCCAGACTCGACCAAGACCTTGATGGCCTCATCACGCCCACGCCGACATCGTCTGCTCCGAGCTCCACCTCGACATCGAGTGATCCGCTCCGATCCGAGCGGGTGACAAGGTCGACTACGAGGCCGAGCCCGAAGCTCGCCTCTGCGCGCGAGAAGCGCGCCTGCCTGAACATCTACGCCCCACCCGCCATGAGCGCGTGATCTGTTGTCTCCTGTGGAGATTCAGTCACCTCGTGAACTCGTTGCTCTGGATCAAGGTGAGCAGTTCAACTCTGGTCCACGAGTGGAATTGTCGCGGTTTGACGGGTCTAATCCACGATTATGGCAAGCTAGATGCGAGGATTACTTCAAGTTACGGGCACTCACCACAAGGCGGTGGATATCTTATGCCACTTGCCAGCTTGAAGGTGCAAATGCCGATGGTTGAGAGTGTGCGAGGCGAACCATGGAATCTGCATTGGACGTAGTTTTGCAACCTATTGCAAAGGAGATTTGGGCGGAACCAGCACGAGAATCTCTTGAGGAAGATGTTCGAAATTAACCAAACTGGATCGGTGGAGGAGTATGTGGAACAATTTGCGTAACTATATGATCAATCGATCGCATATGAGTCCAACCCCGACTTCGCATTACACCACCCGCTTTATCGATGGTTTGAAACCGGTGTTCGAATGGCTATTGCCATGCAAAAACCACGCGACCTGGACACTGCTTATGAGCTGGCCCTGCTCCATGAGGAATTGGGAGAAATGCAGTACACTTCCACAACAAAAAGAGGCGGTAACTCGTCAGGAAATTATCCTTATAAGGCAAAGATTGTGGAAGAGAAGAAACCCACTGAAGGCTCTAGAACCCTGGCAGTAGAAGATAAATGGACTTCATTGAGGAATTTCAGGAGGGCCAAAGGATTGTGTTTCATTTGTGGTGGGAAATGGTCCAAGGACCATCAGTGCAAATCTACAGTCCAGTTACATGTGGTTCAAGAGCTCATTGACCAGTTGCAAAGCTCCACTTCTTCACAGGATGGGTCAGATAGTGATTCTAACAATCTGATGCTGTTGTCAGCAGCTCCTACAAGCAACAATGTATCTACACTGTCCCTATCCTTGTCAGTTAATATCAGAAATGCAGAGTTGAAGTTTTTGGTAGATTCAGACAATACTCATTCGTTCTTGGACAGCTCCTTAAATTCCCTGCTTCCAAAAATTACTGATATCAAGGCAGTTACAGTAAAGGTGGCAGGTGGAGGAAAATTGACTTGCTCACAACAAGTGAAGCAATGTCAGTGGAGTTGTCAAGGCCAGGATTTTTCACATGATTTCAGACTATTGTCATTAGGGGGCTATGATGGCATTTTGGGTCTAGATTGGTTGGCCAAACACAGTCCCATGTACATCGATTGGGAGCAGAAGTGGCTTTCGTTCCAGTACAAGGGTGTCTCTGTTACTCTGCAAGGAGATCTACCCGAGGAATGTGCTTTCACAGTAATGGCTATCTTCTAGAGTGCTGTAATTGAGCAAAAGGAATAGCTACCTGAAATTCAGGCCCTGTTGGACAAGTATGTAGTGGTCTTCTCTCCTCCTACAGGTTTACCTCCTAGAAGACAGTATGATCACAGATACCACTAATCCTCGTGCTCACCAAGTGTCCATCGACCTTCAGATTCCTCCTCACCGAAAGTTGAAATGGAGAAGCAGTGCAGGAAATGCTGCAAAGGGAATAATTCAAGTGAGCAACAGTCCATTCTCATCTCCCGCTCTAATGGTCAAGAAAAGGAAGAAGGAGACCGGAGGTTGGTCATTGATTTTAGACATGTTAATGCTCTCACAATTAAGAGCAAGTATCCAATTCTGTTATAGATGAACCATCGGATCAACTTGTCGGAGCCTGTTGGTTTTCAAACTAGACCCGAGAGCTGGCTACCATCGATCAGATTGACACACGAGAAGAATTCAAGACTGCATTCCAAACTCATACTAGCCATTATGAATTTATCAGAGTGGCTATGGGCCCCGACAGTGCACCCAATACATTCCAAGGAGCCATGAATACAGATCTAGCTCCAGCTTTTGAGAGGAGAAGATCCTTGTGCAAGATGCTTCTTTGATGATATTCTCATTTTCAAGAAACCTTGAAGGACCACTTTATCCATTTGGAAAAGGTGCTGAGCATACTTGTTGGAAAAACAATGGAGAGTAAAGTTGAGCAAGTGTGACTTTGCTAAGGTGAGATTGCTTATCCGGGCCATGTCATTAGCAAGAAGGGATCTCAACAGATGCTAGCAAAATTGCAACTGTTAAAAATTGGCCACTTCCTACTGATGTAAAGCAAGTCAGAGGATTTTTGGGCTTAACTGGGTACTACAGGAAGTTCATCAGAATTATGGGATGATCAAGAAACCACTCACCGAATTGTTAAAAAGGGGCTATCTTTGTGTGGACACCAGCTACAGAAATGTCCTTCCAAACCTTGAAGCAAGCTCTTATTCATGCTCCTGTCTTGGCATTACCTAATTTTTCACAGCAGTTTGTGGTTGAAACTGATGCTTGTGATGTTGGGATTGGTGTTGTTCTGATGCAGCAGGGTCATCCCATTGCTTTTGTTAGCAGAGCTCTAGGCCCCAGGAACAGAGGGTTATCTATGTATGAGAAGGAGTACCTAGCTATACTATTAGCTATTGACCAGTGGAGACCCTACTTACAATTCCGAGAATACATTATCAGAACAGATCAAAAAAGTTTGGTCAATCTTTCTGATCAGAGACTGCATACACCTTGGCAACAAAAAGCCCTCACAAAAATGATGGGATTGAATTATAAGATTGTTTACAAGAAAGGTATTGATAATTCTGCAGCTGATGCCTTGTCCAGGAGACCACAAGAAGATTTGCAAGTGCTAGCAATTTTTGGGGTTCAGCCTAGTTGGTTGGAGGAAGTGGTGGGAAGTTACAAGGATGATATCAAAGCACGTGAATTATCGCAGCGGCTTGTCTCAGACAGCCTAGATCCAGGAACAACTTCCAATTGATACAAGGTGTGTTGAGGTATAAAGGTTGCATTTGGGTGGGCAATGACCTTGGATTGCACACAAAAATTTGTCAAGCTTTTCATGATACCCCCTTGGGAGGCCATTATGGGTTTCCTGTTACTTACAAGAGAATTAGGGCATTGCTTAAATGGGTGGGTATGAAGAAACAGATCCAATTTGTGAAATCTTGTCTCATTTGTCAACATGCCAAACCAGAGAGAGTGGCTTATCCTGGGTTGCTTTCACCACTACTTGTTCCAACTAAAGCTTGGGAAATAGTGACAATGGACTTTATCTCAGGTTTGCCATCTTCTGATCAGTATGACTGCATCATGGTGGCCATTGACAAATTTACAAAATATGGTCATTTCATACGTGTCAAACTGTTGGGGAACGTTGCAGAAAATTAAAAAATTTCCTACGGTTTCACCAAGATCCATATATGAGTTCATCTAAGCAACGAGTCATGGGAGAGAGTTTGCATCTACATACCACTTGTAGATCGCGTATGAAGCTTGCAAGGTGATGATGGAGTTGTACTCGACGTGATTCAATCACCGATGACCAAGTGTTTGAACGGACAAGACCTCCGCGCTCAACACACGTGCAGATGGGGTGGCGCTCCTCCGCCTTGATCCAGCAAGGAGGAAGGAGAGGTTGAGGAAGACAGCTCCACCGTAGCACGACGGCGTGGTGATGGTGGAGAAGCGGTATCTGGCTGGGCTTCACGAGCACACAACGGAGGAGGAGAGGTGTTGGGAGGGAGGGCTGCGCCTTGGCTTGTGGTGCGGCTGCCTCCCTCACCCCTCTATTTATAGGGGAAGGGAGAGGGCGCCCCTCTAGATCCATCTAGAGGGGGGCGGGAGGAGGGACTTGCCCCCAAGCAGGCGCCCTCTAGGGTTCCCTCAACCCTAGGCGCAAGGGCCCAAGGGGGTGTGCCCAGCCCACCGGGGCTGGCCAACTCCCCACGCAGCCCAGTAGCCCCGGAGGGGTGGCCCCTCCGGTGGACCTCGAACCCTTCCGGTGGCCCCAGACAATACCGTATGCCCCAAACTTTCCGTGTGCTTTTAACAACTTCCCATATATAAATCTTTACCTCCGACCCTTCCTAACTCCTCGTGACGTCCGGATCTCATCCGGACTCAACAACATTCGGTAGTCACATACTAGTCTTCCTAATAACCCTAGCGCCACCGAACCTTATGTGTAGACCCTACGGGTTCGGGAGACACGCAGACATGACCGAGACGACTTTCGGCAATAACCAACAGCGGGTCCGATACCCATGTTGGCTCCTACATGCTCCTCGATTATTTCATCGGTTGAACCACGATGTCGAGGATTCGATCAAACCTCGTATGCAATTCCTTTGTCAATCGGTACGTTATTTGCCCGAGACTCGATCGTCGGTATCCCAATACCTTGTTCGGTCGTTCGCATCGCAAGTCACTTTACTCGCATCAGTAATGCATGATCCCGTGGCCAACACCTTGGTCACCTTGAGCTCATTATGATGATGCATTACCGAGTGGGCCCAGAGATACCTCTCCGCCATACGGAGTGACAAATCCCGCCTCGATCCGTGTCAACCCAATGATACTTTCGAGATACCGTAATGCACCTTTATAGTCACCCAGCCGTTGCCAGACGCTTTGATACACCCAAGACACTCTTACGGTATCCGGAGTTACACGATCTCATGGTCGAAGGAAGAGATACTTGACATTGGCAAAGCTCTAGCAAACGAACTACACGATCTTTTATGCTATGCTTAGGATTGTCTTGTCCATCACATCATTCTCCTAATGATGTGATCCCGTTATCAACGACATCCAATGTCCATAGTCGTGAAACCATGACCATCTGTTGATCACAACGAGCTAGTCAACTAGAGGCTCACTAGGGACATATTGTGGTCTATGTGTTCACACGTATTACGATTTCGGATAATACAGCTTATAGCATGAACAAAAGACAATTATCATGAACAATGAAATATAATAATACTTTTATTATTGCCTCTAGGGCATATTTCCAACAGCCTCCCACTTGCACTAGAGTCACCAATCTAGTTACATTGTGATGAATCGAACACCCATAGAGTTCGGTGTTGATCATGTTTTGCACGCGAGAGAGGTTTAGTCAACGGATCTGCGACATTCAGATCCGTGTGCACTTTGCAAATCTCTATGTCTCCATCTTGAACATTTTCACGGATGGAGTTGAAACGACGCTTGATGTGCTGGTCTTCTTGTGAAACCCGGCTCCTTGGCAAGGGCAATAGCTCCAATGTTGTCACAGAAGAGTTTGACCGCCCCGACGCATTGGGTATGACTCCTAGGTCGGTGATGAACTCCTTCACCCAGATCGCTTCATGCGCCGCCTCCGAGGCTGCCATGTACTCCGCTTCACACGTAGATCCCGCCACGACGCTCGCTTGCGGCCGCACCACCATCGCTCCACCATTCAACATATACACGATCCGGTTTGTGACTTAGAGTCATCCAGATCTGAGTCGGGCTAGCGTCGACGTAACCCTTTACGACGAGCTCTTCGTCTCCTCCATAAACGAAACATGTCCTTTGTCCTTTTCGTGTACTTCAGATATTCCCGATCATTGTCCAAAGTTCCTTGCCGGATTACTTTGATATCTTGCTACCAAACTCACGGCAAGGTTTACATCGGTCCGTACACAAGATGGCATACATAATAGATCCTATGGTGAAGCATAGGGATGACACTAATCTCTTCTTTATCTTTTGCCATGGTTGGTGACTGAGTTGAGCTCAATCTCACACCTTGTAACATAGGCAAGAATCCCTTCTTGGACTGATCCATTTTGAACCTCTTCAAAATCTTATGAAGGTATGTGCTTTGTGAAAGACCTATGAGGCGTCTCGATCTATCTCTATAGATCTTGATGCCTAATATATAAGCAGCTTCTCCAAGGTCCTTCATTGAAAAACACTTATTCAAGTAGGCCTTAATGTCGTCCGAAGTTTTGTATCATTTCCCATCAATAGTATGTCATCTACATATAATAGGAGAAATGCTACAGAGCTCCCACTCACTTTCTTGTAAACGCAGCTTCTCCATAAGTCTCATAAACCCAAATGCTTTGATCATCTCATCAAAGCAAATGTTCCAACTCCGAGATGCTTGCACCAGTCCATAAATGGATCGCCGGAGCTTGCATACTTTGTTAGCGTTCTTAGGATCGACAAAACCTTCCGCTGCATCATATACTGCTCTTCCTTAAGATGTCCGTTAAGGAATGCCGCTTTGACGTCCATCGCCATATCTCATAATCATAGTATGCGGCAATTGCTAACATGATTCGACGGACTTCACTTCGCTACGGAGAGAAAGTCTCGTTGTAGTCAATCCCTTGAACTTGTCGATAACCCTTAGCGACAAGTCGAGCTTTATAGATGGTAACATTACCATCCGCGTCCGTCTTCTTCTTAAAAATCCATTTGTTTTCTATCGCACGATCGTCGGCAAGTCTCACAAAGTCCATACTTTGTTTTCATACATGGATTCTATCTCGGATTTCATGGCTTCAAGCCATTTGTTGGAATCCGGGCCCGCCATCGCTTCTTCATAGTTTGAAGGTTCACCGTTGTCTAACAACATGATTTCTAGGACAGGTTGCTGCACCACTGCAGTGCGGAACGTGTCCTCGTGGACCTACGGGTTCAATAGCAACTTGATCCAAGTACCTTGATCATCATCATTGTTTTCCTCTTGATTGGTGTGGGCATCACAGAACGGTTTCTGCTACCGCACCACTTTCCCGCTCGAGAGGTAGTACTTCATCGAAGTTCTACTTTCCTCCCACTTACTTCTTTCGAGAGAAACTCTTTTCCGTAAAGCATCCGTTCTTGGCAACAAAGATCTTGCCTTCGATCTTAAGTAGAAGGTATACCCGACGGCTTCCTTAGGGTATCCTATGAATACGCATTTTCCGACTTGAGTTCGAGCTTTTCGGGTTGAAGTTTCTTGACATAAGCATCGCATCCCCAAACTTTTAGAAACGATACTTAGGTTTCTTCCCAAACCATAATTCATACGGTGTCGCCTCAACGGATTTAGACGGTGCCCTATTTAAAGTGAATGTAGCTGTCTCTAGAGCGTATCCCCAAAATGATAGCGGTAAATCGGTAAGAGACATCATAGACCGCACCATATCCAATAGAGTGCGACACGACGCTCGACACACCGTTTACCGAGGTGTTCCAGCGGCGTGAGTTGTGAAACGATTCCACATTTCCTTAAGTGTGTACCAGATTCGTGACTTAAGTATTCTCCTCCACGATCCGATCGCAGAACTTTATCTTTCACCACGTTGATTCTCCACCTCATTCTGAAATTCCTTGAACTTTTCAAAGGTCTCAGACTTGTGTTTCATTAAGTAGACATACCCATATCTACTCAAGTCATCGGAGAGTGAGAACATAACGATATCCTCCGCGAGCCTCAACGCCATTGGACCGCACACATCGGTATGTATGATTTCCAACAAGTTGGTTGCTCGCCCATTGTTCCGAGAACGGAGTCTTGGTCATTTTGCCTAAGAGGCAAGGTTCGCATGTGTCAAACGATTCATAATCAAGAGACTCTAAAAGTCTATCGCATGGAGCTTCTTCATGCGCTTGACACCAATGTGACCAAGGCGGCAAGTACACAAGTATATGGGACTATCGTTATCAACTTTACATCTTTTGGCATCCACACTATGAACATGTGTAATATTACGCCGAGATTCATTAAGAATAAACCATTGACCATCGAGCATGACCATAAAACATATCTCTCATATAAATCGAACAACCATTATTCTCGGACTTAAATGAGTAGCCATCTCAGATTAAACGAGATCCGGATACAATGTTCATGCTCAAACATGGCACTAAATAACAATTATTAAGGTTCAAAACTAATCCTGTGGGTAAATGTAGAGGCAGCGTCGACGGCGATCACATCGACTCGAACCATTCCCGACGCGCCGTCACCTCGCCCTTCGCCATCTCCGCTTATTCCGCAGCTCTGCTGTGAGTTACAAATATGAGCAACGGCACCGTATCAAATACCTGTGAGTTACTAC